>JAGQEM010000019.1:0-210833 GCA_019202945.1 Corynespora olivacea
CTCCTCCTCCTCCTCCTCCTCCTCCCCACTGCCCTTCTCCACTGTCTTCTTGACTCCCGCAACGAATGCCTTGACTGCATCCCCACCACCAAGCGGCATACCTCCACCCCTAACGAAACCACCATTCTCGACGTCAATCTTCAACGCCTGACTCACATTCGGTAGACCTCCATCCCGCAATGCCACCGTGAGGCTACCCAAGCTCTGCTTCATTTGCGGGCTGGTGACTACTCTCTTGAGAATGTCACGTTTCTGCTCTTGGTCGAGAGCATGCATAGCCATCTTCGCGGTATCAGATTCGGGGTCGATGTCGGCTATATCCTCGACTTCTTGCTCTATTAGGAAGAGAGTGGTGGGAAGATGTGCGCAGAGGGCGTCGATGAAGGAGTCGGGCGCCTTGTCAATGACCGGGATCGTGGTGGGAGGAGAGAGAAGGTCGAGGAGAGTCGTGAACGGATCTTGGGACGATTGGGCGCCGCCAGTTGCACTGCCACCCTTGAGGGAATTGAGGAAGTTTTGTACGATGGCGGAAGCGTCGCTCGAGCCGGTAGCAGCTCTGTCGAAACGTTAGCACATGTTGCAAGATAGGCTAAAAGCAAAGTCCTTCGAGCGTCGTAGCGGACGAGCGGGGTACATGATAAGTAATGGATATTGTTCTAGTGGTACATATGAGTAGTGCAGCCCATGCAGAAGTCTATGTGACATTCTGGATGATCTATGCTCCAATAACGCCTCACCGTGATGATGATGAACACCCGATAGCCCCTTTCTGAAACTCATTTTCGACCGCCGCTTGCATAAGGCCCGTAAGGTCGACGGCGCCACGACGCCCGTGAAGTTGATGGTAAGAAGTTTGGTTACCTACGCTCGGCCGCCATCAGCACCACCTTCGCGGGATTCTTCGCCTTCTTCTCTGATATCACCTCCTGTAGCGCCCGCACCCGCACCTCCCGTGCTTCCATGACGATTCCGGTCGGACGAGTGGTTTGTGCCCTCGACGTCTTCCATGGCCTCATCCTCGTCTCCGCTCCGGCTCACGGCAGCTGCCAACTCGACGTGAACGTCGATGTCCTCTTCACCACTCATCATGCGGTCGACGATTTGCCCGATTGCGAGGTCGCGTTGGCTGAACCAGCTGGCATCGCCCTTGGGGTGTTGTGTCTTTGATTGCAGCCAGAACAGGTAGCGTTGTGAGCTGGAGGTGTACTTGAGGACGAAGATGCGGCCGTCGGTGGGAGAGCGCACATTTTCCGACTCGGCGGCCGTCTCTTTGCCGGTGTAGGGAATGAAGGAGCCGTCGCCGGGGATCATGATGAGGTCGATCTCAGGCTCGTTGAGAGGCTTGTCGCGCGCCCGCCAGCAGAAGTGGCTGAAGCCTGGCCAGCATTAGCAGAAGCAGCCCGCAGCCTGCGGCGGACCCACCATCGTCGGAAGGGTAGATGTAGATGTAGCCAGGCGTCCGCTGCGGCTTCACTTTCTGGTTTGGCACACTTCCCTGCTGAGGTCAGTGGGGTCGTGTCGACGGCAACAATAATTCGAAACGGATACGCACGGTAAGCTCGCACTTGCCCGCCTTGAAGGTGATCAGCGGCTCGATAGACATGTTTGCGGGTGTTCTGGCGATTCGGGAGAGGCAACCGTCAAGCTTGTGATGGTGTTGGAGCTGCCGGGACGGACTGGACTGGCTGGACTGCCCTGGCCTGCTGGGGTGGCGTCCCTGGCCGCGGGTGGATTACATAATACGACCTCATGCGCCAGGCTAAGTCGTCTCGGCGAAACGTTGTTCCACGCACAACACAATTCGCATCTCTCGCTTCGGCTTCTCAACGCCAGGGCTCCAACTCGACGACACAACATTTCGACATGGCGGACAAACCCACGACGAAGAAGTACGCCAAGGGCGAGCGTTCGATACCTCACCACACCCAGAAGGCGAGCAAGTACTATCCTGCTGAGGACGCCTCCGTCCCCAAGAAGGTACGTGACCGACGACGACGAGAGGGTCTGCAGGAGTCGACAGGACTGCAAGAGCGTCAAACCCCCAATGGAACACTCGCGCATCGATGAGAGTGTTTCGGGCGCCTTCTGCGACCATCAACCCTCGCGTTGGAATTTTGGCTGATCAAGAATGCAGGCTCGCAAGTCCCTTCGTCCGGCCAAGGTCCGCCCCTCTCTCACACCCGGCACCGTCGTCATCCTCCTCGCTGGCCGCTTCCGTGGCAAGCGCGTCGTCCTCCTCAAGCACCTCGACCAGGGTGTTCTGCTCGTCACCGGTCCCTTCAAAGTTAACGGCGTTCCCCTGCGAAGGGTCAATGCCCGATATGTCATTGCGACCTCGACAAATGTAGACATCAAGGGTGTTGGCGAGGATGTCTTGAAGAAGGCCAGCGAACCTGGCTACTTTACCAAGGACAAGGAGGCTAAGAAGCCGGGAGAGGATGCTTTCTTCAAGCAGGGCGAGAAGCCTCAGGTGGGTGTTGGAACATGGAAAAGAGGCAAATGAAGCTAATATGATATCAGAAGAAGGAGATCTCCAAGGACCGTGTAGCCGACCAGAAGGCCGTCGACAAGGCCCTCCTTGCCAACATCAAGAAGGAGGCTCACCTTGTTGACTATCTCAGCTCTTCTTTCAGCCTTCGCAAGACCGACAGGCCACACGCGATGGTCTTCTAAACGAGGGATAGATGGGCATTTGGCGTTTAGTGCATGGGACGTGGGACGACTATGGCATGCCGCAGCCTTAATAGCAGGCAACCCTTTTTCATGGAGGGTCCGGTTTGCATTTTCCTATACGATCTTGTAACAGACAAGCGAATTCGAAACGGTCCAAAAGTGCACGTGGGCGCAGTGGTTTGTGTGATGTCATTTTCAACGATATGTGAAGGAAATAAGTTGAGTTACTACAAGAGCTGATACAGCAGAATAGACCTTTGTACATGATGCAGGATTCCCACACGCCGACTAATCGTTTACCGGGTATCATCGCCAACCAGACAGAAACGCAGAGCGACCGAACTGGATATACATATTGTCACCATCCCACCACGGAAATATGGGGAGTTTCTCACTTTCTTCCTTTGCCTTTTCTTGCTCTGGCTCTCAATTTCCCAGTCATACCGTTCGCCGCATCCCCTACATCGTCGATCGCCCTACCTGTGCGCTCTTGCACGTGGTGCTTTTCCATCTCTTCCTGTAGATCATCCATGACATCACTGCCCAATGATGTCCCGTTGGCCCAGTCCAGCACGCCCAGTGGTCCGTAGTTTCCCCTGCCCTCCGAGATCATATGCGCATCGACTCGCCTCGCCATGCCCCTCAACATGATTGTCGAAGGTAGGATATTGTATCCAGAGTAGGTGAACAATTCCTCGAGCGAGCATACGGCCAGGAGAAGCAAATAGGTCATCATGTGAAAGCGGAAGACAATGGCCGGAAGGTATAGAGGCAGGAAGCGGTGGACCAAGTAGCATGCAGGGTGGTCGTATGCTGCTACAAAGGAGTAGGGCACTTGCACACTGTGATGCCATGTCTTGTGCCACTTGGCTAGCGTTCCACCGTGGGGTGAATGGAGGATTTGTCGATGGATGTAGTATTGGAGGACCTGCCGATCACATGTCAGCTTCTCGCTACCGTATTTATTGAAGAACAGAATTTTGGGGACACTCTCGACCTGGAGAGTTGTGGAAAGTGTACCCAAGCTTTTGACGCATGAGTTGAGATGAAAGCGAACTGGACTCACGTTCCGCGACACCATCCCAATCAACGCATGCTTAAACAGACCCCACGGATTCGGCAAATGATTTAGCGACCACTTGCTCCCCTTGATAACCAAAAGACTCCTCATTTTCAGCCCATCCGTAACCAACCACTCAATGCCTGCCTGCACGCCCACCACCAACAAGACATTGAAAACCGCCCAAGCGGCCACTCTTCTGACCTTCCGCATGCCAAGCTTCTGTCGCGTGGGCAATCCGTATTCGCCATGGGCTTTCAATTCTACCATCAAACTTGGGAGAAGCAGGTCGATGGTGAGGAACAAGGCCGAGGGAAGAATGTACAGGACGGTTCGAAGGAAGAGGGGCCCGAAGAATTCGAGTTGAAGGGGTGAATAGGAGAGGGCGAGAGTCGTCCATGTTAGAGAGAAGAAGACGAGGTTTAGGGATGTGGACCAGCTGGAGAGGAGTGGGATTGCGAAGAGGGAGGCGAGAGGGAGGGTGAACGGGGCGAGGAGGGATGTCAGGGACATTTTCAAAGGTCGATTAAGAATTAGATATCCGAATCTTTGGTAGGTTGGTGGAGGAGAGGAGGTTAATGGATGAATGAGAATTTAGGTGTGAGATTGGAATGCGATTGCCATCATGGTGTTTGTTGGAGAAAGAATGATGTGCCGTGCAGCGTATGACGTCGTTGGTGCAAGCCTATCCTGCTTATTCGTTCGCGCTATCTCGCAGAGGTCGACATGCGTGAATACGTATCACCTCTCAGGTTATACAACGCTTTTTCGGACAATAGAAGGCGATGCAGCAGAATTCCACCCTTGGAACTTTGGGGGACTGGTAGGAATATGCGGTCGTTCTTGGAAGCACAGAGGACGTGAACTGCCCCCCATTTGCTACGGAGCAGGGCCGGCGCTATCCGTCTTGCATCGACAGTCTACTCCGGATTTAGCTGCCGAGGCCTTGTCGTCTGCATTCTTCGCGAAGAAGTCGGGATTGAAAAATAGATTGATGTCTTTCTGGAGGTTCTTTTTCATGCAGGTCGGCCGCCTTATCGAACTCTCTCTTCGCCTGTCTTGCCTTGGCTGGCCGGGTGGAAAGCGCTAGATGTTCATGACGTCGACGTGGGTGATCCCTGCTGGCTCACCCGTTTTGCATACTGCGAACTGCTGCAAGCGTGTACCGGTATCCATTGGCCGGGGTTCTTGTCGTCGATGTTTGAATGGAGAAGGGACGCACAGCGGTAGGCGAAGTTCACAACATGCGCCGTTTGAAACACATTTGGATCGTCGAGTGATGCGATGAGGTGCATGAAGACTCTGCTATGTACATACGTAGTACCTACCGTTATGCGAGAACATGTTCCATGTCTAGTTCTGACAATTATTGGCTCATTTGGCTGTGGTCGAAGAACGGGCCGAAATGCGACAGATGTCTGCCTCCCCAGGGGCTTGTGATACGAGACATAATAAAGGTTGTATTACCTACTGCACTTTGATTTGGCATCGCGCATCCCCAACGACCATTTCATGCGCTCCTGTCCTGGGTGTTCCCTCCACCGAATGCCGGTATGCCGCGTCGCACGTACGTTGACGGCCGGAAGGTCGGCCGCCTGAAGATGAAAAGTACGCGTTGCGACTGGGATGCGCCTGGCTACGTCTGCGGCGGCCCCGGGATCCTCACGCTGAGGGCCGTGGCCGACGCGGGGTGATGATGAGTACATACAGGTATACACAGTCGGGCGTGTATAGCCATGACGATTGGGGAGCCGAGGCTGTGAGGGTAGTATAACAACAATGCACATACTACTGTGTACTATGTACATGCTACGTACATGCTACGACGCGACACACGCAGGACAGGACCGCGATCGATGGTCAAAAGAGGGACAGAAAATGTTCGCCTGGCTTCCCGCGCTCTGAGCTGGCCGGCCAATCACGGAGGCGTCTGGGCACCCACCCACGCTTCTGGCCTGCCCCGAGGCGGTCGCAACCCCTTCCCAGCCCGCCGTTGTCCAAGTACAATAATACATAGCAGGTGTCCCTCTCCGGCGCTGCCCGCACCCTTTCGGTCGCCAGTCTCCAACCGTCTCCTCCCGCACTTGCGCCCTCTCCTGGAGTAGCGGCGTGGACTCACAGGGCCCCCGTCAACAGCGTGAGCGCTTCTGCGCACCGACCGCGTCGTATGTATGCACTGGTCAACCTTGTGCGCCTCCCTCCCGGCTCCCCAGGACTGCTGCTCGCGCGCCAGGACAGAAAACCACGGCTGGGGACGTTGCTGACGGCGTGCCCGTAAGCTCCTCGCTGCCTCTGCCTCTGGCTCCCGTTCCGCTCCTCTGCAGACGATACAATGCACAGCAAATCACAGCAGCCAACCGGATCCCCGGCCGCCGACGCCAATCGTGGACCGCGACCGCGACCGCGGCGACGCAGCTCGCTGCCATCGGTGCCAGCAGACATCGTCCGATCGAAAAAACGCTCTTCCAACTACGTTCGGACGCAATCGGCCTCTCCCGAGGTCATCTCGAATCTGATCGACTCTCTGTCCGCCATCTCCGTCTCCGCCAGCAACCACTTCGAGAACCTCCCCACCTACGGCAACAGCCTGTCCGTCCCCGCGAGCCCGCACTCGAGCATACATGGCAGGTACGATGGTGGCGCTGCCGACCGGTCTGTGTACTACAACAATCTGAGAAATCAAAACACGCTCTATCCTGACGACGACGACGCCTGCGAACCGCCCGTCATCCGGACGTCGAAACCGCCGTCCGGCCTCTCGCCCCTCACCGCGCCGAAGAAGAAGGACAAGGACAATTCGCTGAGGAGCTACATGAGCCGGGGTGGAAGCAGCTCGACATCCATACATTCGTCGCACTCGCTGCGCTCTGTGAGCAGCATCGGAAACATTAGCATCGAGGCCGGCCTCCCACGCCAACTGCACAACACCAGCAATCGGACGTCTTCGGAAAGCAAGCGGAGTGTCAAAGCGCACAGGAGCCTGATGTACATGCCCTCCCGGGAGCGGATGCGGATGAAGGATGCAGAGCGAAAACGTGCGACTATCCAAGGGCCTGAGATTGCGTTGTTGGATGCTGGGAAGAAGCCTGCGTCACAGCTCCCGGTGGCTGAGGATACGATAAGTGAAGAGCCTGTGGTGGCAGAGTCTTCGCGGAGCGCGCGGCGGTATCCTAGCCGGGGTGTCAGCCCGCTTCGACATGGTGTGAACCCGGTAAACCGACGCGATGGGAGCCCCACCGAAAGGGGCTTGATCCCGGAACGAGGCTCATCCCTCAAGCATTCTGATAGCCCATCGAGAAAGGGCAAGAAGAATCATGGCCGTAAGAGTTCGCGTACTGACTCGCGCAAGACCAACACGGTCCCTGAGGAAGACGAAGAAGTGGAGTCAGCGACATTGACTAGGGGAAATTTGAAGGAAGAGGTATTAAAAGAACTTGAAGAAGAGGAGGACGACGTTGCACGCAGGATACAACAATTAAGAGAGCAAAAGCTGCTGCGCGACAAATTAGCCGGCAAGCTGCCAGTGGGTGTGGATGCAGGGGCTCCCGTTAGCGACCGTCCTGTTTCACCACTCTCAAGCGTTGAACTTTCCCCATCCTCAACTGTATCAAGTTTACATGAAAAGAGAGCGCAATTCCCTACCAAGGCGCACAAAGTCTTGGGAATCACGATGCAGCCTGATCCTCCAGACCGAAAACCGACCCACGAAACACCTCATAACCAAAGCCAAACACGGGCCAGGAGCTCTACTGCAAACGATGGCGATGACTTTACCCCGCTCCCGATCAACTACAAGCTTGCGCTCAGAGCCCTCGACACTCTGGACCGCACAGCGTCCGAATCGACTCCGCCTCCCAGTAGTAGCAACGATTCGAATAAGACCGAAGACACCCTCCCAAGCGTCACAACTCCGAGGCGCACAAAGTCCTTAGCGGTCGGCAGCCGATCAGCCATCAATCGCAAAGCGAGCTTTTCATCCACCATGCCCGGTCACACGGAGCCCAAGGAGACGGCGGGTGTCACCCATCGCGCGTCTAGCGAAAGAGGTGCGAGATCAACACGTTCCACCAGCGAGGAGATCGAGACACGCCATCTCTCACTCAGCATGTCGGCGTCGTCAACGTCGCACAGTCTACAGAACCGTCCGGCGCTCAAGAAGAAGCGATGGTCGCACCCTGACCTGCCAGCCAATGCCGAGAGGATGCACACCGAAAAGATTGATGCATTCAATGCAGTGAGAGCGAAAGGCGTGCAATCACGAGGGTTACCGGTGCAGAAACCGCCTCGTCCAGTGGTTGAGGAACGGCCTGCCAGCCGGGATTCGATTGACATGGATGTTGGCAAGTATCTGAACTCGCCACGCTTGTCGCAAAAGATCCGCCATCCTCAAACTGGCCGCATCATTTCCTTCTCCGAAGTTGGGGACCCAAATGGCTTCGCGGTCTTTGTCTGTGTCGGCATGGGTTTGACCAGATTTGTCATGGCCTTTTACGATCAGCTAGCCTTGACTCTGAAGTTGAGACTGATTACGCCGGATCGGCCCGGCATCGGGGGTAGTCAGATTGATCCCAACGGCACCCCTCTGAGCTGGCCAGGTGAGCTTTTTACTTTGATCGGTTGATTCCAGTATTGACAATCTGCAGATGACGTTCTCGTGATTTGCCAGGCATTGAAGATCACAAAGTTCTCGCTCCTAGCGCATTCGGCAGGCGCTATCTACGCTCTTGCCACTTCGTTGCGCATGCCACAGCATATCCGTGGTCAGGTGCACCTTCTCGCGCCCTGGATCCCTCCTTCCCAAATGGAACCTATCGGCATAAGCCAGGACCAGCCGCCTACACAACAACTACCCAGGTCACAACGGTTTCTGCGGGCTCTACCGCCGTCGCTCCTCAAGGTCGCCAACTCCACATTCTTGAGCGCGACAAGCGCGAGCCTGCAGCGGACTGGACCCAAGAACTCGCCCAAGACGAAGCGTAAGAGTGTGAGCCCGCAAGTATTGCCGCAGGAACAGGAAGCACCCATACGACCACCGCTGAAGAACACCCGACGAGAGTCAATGTTGAGGATGGACCAAATGATGCCGAACACCAGCTCTCTATCTCTCTCGCTGACGAATCCCGCCGATCCCGACCATATCAAGAGACAGCAGATGAAGGAAGCTCTTTCTCAAGCGGAGTACCAACGCCAGCGCGAGTACGATGAGCGGCTCACCTTTGCCATTTGGGATCGTGCCACCACCAACGCCAACCCTGCCACTGACCTCATCGTCTGTCTGGAGACCAAACAAACTATCGGATTTCGATATGAAGACATCAATCGATCGGTTGTCATCCACCATGGAAGCAAGGATTCTCGCGTTCCAGTCGACAACATTCGATGGCTTGGTCGCTTGATGCGCAAGTGCGAGGTCAGAATCCTCGACGGCGAGCAACACGGCCTCATGGCTAGTGCTCAGGTCATGGGCAATGTGCTCACCGAGATGGCGAGCGACTGGGAAGACTGGACGGCTGTTGTCCAAGGCAAGGCGCGTGGCGAGAAGAGCGTGTCACGGAAGCGCACAGTGGAGAGACTCCGGAACCTCAGTTCACGCCACGGCCAGGAGGCAGCGGCATCAGCTTGAGACGGCCATACACCCACTGCATTCTCACGATTGGACGCCAGCGCGGCAATGACGCATTGCATGGACGGTGCTTGCATTTAAACCTTAACGATATCCCCTCACACACACACGGCCTCGATCCCATTTTCTTCTCAACGACGACTTGGTCATATTCTTCTTCTATGTTCACACTTTTCTACCTCTGTTTAATTGTCTTGCTCTTACTTTCTACTTTCTGCTTCTTTGCACATCTTCTTCTTTGTTTCTTCCATCAGTTGGTGCAGATATACCCTCGATTGAGCATGGTGGCATTTCCGGTATCACAGTTAGCAGTAAAAGGGGCTGGTGATAATTTGGGCTGGGCGTCAGTGTTGGAACCTCGAAGACCTGGTAGCTGGTGCCAGGCAAACGCTTAATAGAATGGTTCTGAATATAGGAAGTGATTTCAGTCAACCGGTCAAGGTGGCATATACTCTGTGCCACATGCTATTTTATTGCAACGAATTCATGCATCTTGATCATACTGGTGAATAGGGCGATGAAGAGGAGTTGTGTGCATATGGGAGCTAGCCGTAGTATATGGAAGAGAAAATTCTCGTCAACTATGGAGCTTGCCGGAATGGAAGGGTCAGAGGTTTCGTGAGCGAAACCGACATCCATAAAAATCCCAAGTTTCCACAAAAGAAGCCAGATGAACAACAACTACAGGATGTCTAATACGCACACCACCATTCCTGGGTATAAAACTCCACACCGGAATCCGACTCGCCCTTGCCCCGGGTCTGGTTGACGACCAGGTCTCCTGGGATGTGGAAGATTTCGCGTTGGACTTGGTGTGACACATGGTGATGGTACGAGGGATGACGGGGGTCGGATGAAGAGAAGGGGAAGATATGACTATGTAGCAACCGCGAAGTGGAGGGGTTGGGGATGGTCGACAATGCTATACGAGTAATTGAAACAAAGGCATGGAGGATATACAGCGCAAGGTTGACCTGTACTAGACAAAACCACGGCTCACGGATGCGTGGCCAGATCTCCCCCTCCTCAACGCCGTAATGCAATGCATGAAGCTCAAAGGCTCATTGGTGTGATTAAGCAAAGATGAGGAAGGGCAGACTACTCGGGAAGATCCTGGGATGTGCTAGCTGTGAGCTCATTCGGTTCCAGGAGACTGTTTTCATCAGCGTTTGTGTTACCAGGTGACCCGAGGCAAACTCACGAGTACTGCTTGAACAGCGTGCCCTCTCCACCCTTCTCGAGATCGATGTTGAAGACAAGGTAGCTGCCTTCACTGGTCACGACCATGACCTGTGGTCCGTTGTTGCTCAACGCCACAACAGTCTTCACGGGGCCCGTCAAGGCACTATTTGGTGATCGCGGGATCTTGACCCAGGCAAAGTCACGCGAAGGCTCCCAGATCTCTGCCACCGCACTCGGTAGGTAACCGCCCACAGTCGCTGCGAAGCTCTTGCCGACATTCTGCGATGTCCTGCGGATCAAGCTCGCAAAAGTCGGGTTGATCTGCTTCCGTTCTGGTGCGGAGCTCTCGGTCATGCTATCCTCGTACTCTTCCGGTATTTCCTCGCTGGCACGGCTACTGCTTCGGCCCCTTGATGAGGGTGGTCGCCCTGGTAGTGATGATATGCTGTTGCTTCGACCGGCATTAGGCGTACCCAATCTGAAGATGTGTACCGTCATAGTCGCGGAGGAAACGCCGAGTAACGAGGAAACCGAGTTGAAGGACATGCTGAATATCCTCGCCGGTATCGACCCCCTCCGGAACTGATAGAGCTTCTGGCCGTCAGGAACGGAGAACACTCGAATGATGGTGCCCTTCTCAGATGCCGTTGCCAAAAGGTTCCCGTCATTGTTCAGAGCGATACAGGACAGGGGTGAGTTGTGTGCCTCGATCACGTTCACGGACTCCAACTTGGTCGCATCGTATATGAGAACCTCGCCGGTCGCAGGAGGGACATGGTCGGTTTTCGGGGGAGCGTGCGAGGGAGGCTGGAAGGTAGCGGGCGCCGCTTTTGTAGGTACGGGGAATACGAGGTAGTTGTTTTCGGAGGAGGCAGAGAGGGCGCAGATAGCTGGCGATTGTCAATCTCTGCGCGGCACGCGTACATGGAGGGTTCACTCACCGTTGGGGTTCGGCGACGTCTTCTCCTCCTTGAGCATCTGCATGTTGCTGATGTCATAAATGTAGAGGTTCGACTCCAGCACCACCACAAGCCGCTTCCGGTTCAGTCGCATGGCCAAGATGGCGGTCCTAAAGGTCATCTCGCATATGGTAGAGTGTCTCTGTCTTGATTGAGTGGCTTGTCCCTGTCGCAAGTTTGGGCAGGCCTGACCGACCTTTGTGTTTTGTATGCGCAGGACGCGGGGCGATAGGGTGAGGGCGACCAGCGAGGTCGAGAAGAGCATCTCCAGACTCGAGACATCTCCTTCGCGCGACTCGGACTGCTTGTTGAAGGGATCGGTGGTGTAGATGCGGTAGCCTTTGGTGGTACCTGGAGCTGATCAGTGGCAGCCCTCGCATAGGTGGGTTCGCGCGCACTCACCGACGCCGAGATGGCTGTGGTCCTGGTTGAATGTGACAAAGTTCATCGAAGTCATGTTGCGGGCGTGCACACAGGAACGGCGGCGGCGGATGAGGAGGAGGAGGAGGCGTGCTTGGGAAACAACCGCGGGGTGCAAGGTTCGCGCACAGAGGAGCTGGTGGGGGAGTCAGAGAGGCGATACGGCGAGCGAGACATGTGTAGGCGCAACCTGGGGGCGTCGTTGAAGGCTGCTCAAGCTTCCGCCTACAATGATGGTGAGCTGCATCACGCTCCCGTCCATGCTCCCAATGGAACCAGGCCCCGCGACACCACAGCACCAGCCACTCGCTCACCAGCCACTCGCCAGGATGGCGTCCACATCCAAATTCGTTCGACCCCCGCCATGCCCTCCTCATCAACAGCAACAACAACAATAGCAATAACAATGTCGACGACGACGAAGAAAATGCGCCTCAAGAAAGGGGCAGGGAAGACGAAAGAGAGGGGCAAGTCTCGTACGGCGCAGGAAAGGAATGATGACGAGATCATGCATGTGAGCGCTCCCATCAACCACCTCACACACATCTGAACTTGAAAATTTGGCCTGAGTAGTCCAGACGAACGATAGTAGCATTACTTCCAAACGATGCGTTTCCAAGCTGTACTTTCCAGACGAGCCGGATTTTTATGAGCCGTTTGTGCCCAAGTACATGCGCCGGAACCCTCTGATCAACCGTGGCTATTGGCTGCGAATGCATGCCATTGAGCGGACAATTGTAAATTTCCTCAAAGAAGAGTCTGCAAAGACAAAGGTAATTGTGAATTTGGGGTGTGGATAGTGAGTAAGAGACTTCTCGGCGTGCCTTCACTGAAGCATGGACTCACCTCTCCAAAAGCGACCCGCTACCCTTCCAGTTTTGGCACAGACATGCCTCCTTATCCCAGCATGCAGTCTTTGTAGATGTCGACTACCCACAGCTCATTGGTAGGAAGAGGGACCGCATGTTCACCAATGACACGCTTCGAGAGGCACTCCTAAAGACGAAACTGCGCTCGGCCCAGTCGCCGGTGTATCTTCGAAGCGACAGGTACATGGCACTCGGTTGTGACCTTCGGGATCTCAACACCCTCGAAAAACTTCTGAGGACCGAGCTTGTCCTCTCCAGCTCATCTATACTCTTCCTGGCCGAAGTGTCTCTGACCTACATGCCGGTACCGGACTCCGACTCGCTCATACGATGGGCAAGCACCCTTGAAGATGGCAAGTGCAATATCTGAGCTCGCTGACATGACTCTAACAAACCGACAGCTTGCTTCTGCCTGCTAGAGCAGTACCTTCCACACGGCCGTGACCATCCCTTCGCCCAAACCATGCTAAAGCACTTCGACAAGCTGCAAACCCCTATTCAAGCAGTCAAACAATACCCTTCTCTGTCCCAACAGATATCCCGGTTCAGATATGTAGGCTGGCCAACTTTCAAAATGGCCCGCAATCTGTGGGATCTCTGGTCGGACGACGGCTTTACCCCTCCCATGGCTCGACACGGCTTGGATGCAGTCGAGCCGTTTGACGAGTGGGAAGAGTTCGCGCTATTTGCCGGCCATTACTTCTTGATAGTGGCGTCTAATACTGCGAAGGATGAGCCAATAGAGTCACTGGCAGATGCTCCATCAAACACTGATGCTCAAGGGCGTAACGGAGTCGAGGGCCCGTCCTTGATCATCGCCCATCATGCTTCTGCAGCACCTCCACAGCTGAACTCGCGTCGGTTTGGCGCTGCTTTTGCGGTTGGAAATGATGTCGTAGCCATCCATGGTGGGCAAGGTCTGCAGTCCCGACTGTCAGGCATGGACGTACTTCAACGGAACAATGAAGCATGTGCGATTCAGCCCTGCGACTCGACGGCGCCGCATGCGCGCATGTGTCACACAATCACGCCCCTCAACGACACTGCAGCGCTGTTGGTGGGCGGTCGGACGTCTCCGACCCATGCACTCGCAGATTGCTGGCTCTTCAAGCAAGGAGACTGGGAGCAGGTGCACGACTTAATTCCTGGAAGGTTCAGGCATAGCGCCGTTAATATAATTGTTCCGTCCGATGAATCGGACGGCACCAAAACTGAGGGCATTCTCGTCTTCGGTGGGAAGACCAGCGATGGCACGGTCCTGGATGAATGCACGCTTTGGACACACGCACAGGGCTGGACGGCAATCCTCGTTGACGGTACTCCGAAACCTCCAAGGCGCTTTGGCTCTGCCATTTCTACATTGGGTTTGGCCCAGGACTCGGGATACCTCGTGGGTGGCATGGCCCCCAGCGGCACAGTACTCGATGATATGTGGGAGTGGCGCATCGCGGCGCGTAGCAATAAGCTGCATCTTGACTTCAAAGACCGCACCAATGACATTCGGAAAGCGAATACAAGCTTAACCTTTGGCAGGTTCGGTGCGAGTCTTGTTTCTTTCGAAAAATCTCTATTACTTATTGGAGGTGTTTCAAAGAAAGAAGTTGGTAGCCTGCGCGATGATTTTGTAGCCATTGACACAGACCCGAATGGGAACACAATACGTGTCGAACAACCTACGGTGTCATTGGAAAAATCGATATGGCCTCTAATCGTAGGTGCAGGAGTCACTTTGGTGTCTCGGAACGAGGTGATTATCGCAGGAGGTGGAGCCGTCTGCTTCAGCATGGGAAGCTTCTGGAACGAAGGCTATCTGACCGTCAAATCCGGCACGGCAGAAGGGCAAGCATGGTCGATTAGTAACAAAGCGAAGACCAATATTTCGCCCCCCTTTCCTAAAGCCAAAGCGAAGGCGAAGAAGCTGACCGGACCGAAGTCCACCGTGATCCCGCGGATGCAATTGAATTCTCCAGAAGACTTTGCTAGGCTTCTTACCGCTTCCAAGCCTGCCATCATCAAAGGTCAAGACATTGGTCCATGCCTTCAGCTATGGACTCTCCAGTACTTGAAGGAGAAAATAGGTGCAGGTCGTGAGATCGTCATCCACGAATGCGCCTCAGACCGCATGACTTTCAAAGATAAGAACTTTCAATACATCAAGCAGCCCTTCGGTGTCTTCATTGACGGCATTTCCACTGGAGCCAGAACCTACCTCCGAGCCATCTCGTCCACACAAGCCAACAAACTGCCCACGAATCTTGAGCAAGACTTTCCTGAGATCGCCGCAGATTTTCACCTGCCTGATGTTTTCGCTTTTGTAAAAGAGAACCTGCACAGCTCACCGCTCCGCATCTCAGGCCCCGTGGCCCTGTGGCTTCACTACGACGTCCTGGCCAACATACTCTGCCAGATCCAGGGCCCTAAAACCCTCCATCTCTACCCACCCTCCGACGTACGCCATCTTTCCTACCCACCCGGCGGGTCCAGCTCCAACATCGATGTGCACAATCCAAGCCGCAAAGACGAGTACCTTCTCCGCCTAACGCATCCACATATTGCATCCTTGTCGCCTGGCGATATACTCTTCATACCGCCTATGTGGAGCCACACGGCGAAACCCGAAGAAGGAAGTAGTGTTGCTGTCAACGTATTCTTCAGAAATTTGGAAAGTGGGTACGCGGCGGGCAAGGACGTGTATGGGAATAGGGATCTGCAGGCTTATGAGAACGGGAGACGAGACGTTGAGAAGATTCTGAGGGCGTTTCGGAATGTGCCAGATGATATGTCTGCGTTCTATCTTGAGAGGTTGGCGGGGGAGATGCTGGAGAAGGCCGACGGCGCCGGGAAGGGAAAATGACCCCGACATACCTACATGCACCTTATTCTCACCCCACGTCATCTTCAGAGCCCCCGTAACCATGGATCATAATCGTAATCGTCTGTATGATACAGGTAGTTTCCACCATTGTAATTTTGGTGCTCACGAGGGTTCATCATCATCAAGACTGTTGGAGAGGTCCGTTGAGTGAAGGTCTTGCATCACGTGCTTCCCCGCGTCCCCGCGAATGACGCGCGATGGCTGCCTAAGCGCGTCCGCCACCACCGCCCATGTCCCACCCATCCGTTGGCTTCAGAACAATTCATCACACCCATACGCATATACGAATAGGGAAAAATGGTACAACAGAACTCCACAGGCAACCCGCTCAGCGCGGAGTCGCTCTCCACATTTATGGCGGCCAGCCTACCCAGGGGCGCGGAACCTGCGCTGAAGAATGCGTACGAAGCCGTCGCGCTCGCTACACACGCCGGCATACTCGCGGTAGGCTTCCGACTCATTGGCCTTGGAGAAGATGACCGGCTAGGCAAGTCTCGCAGCCATGATCTCCGTACCCAGGCACAATCGGATCACTGACGTGCTGTAGAAGTAGAAGCTTCCGCCGACGAGCACAACCCGCAACCCCTGCCAGCGTCATGGAACGCCCACAGCTCCTACGCATTTCGCTACGCACACTCACAATCGTCCATGGAATATCTCATCAAAGTGAACAGATTAGGAGGGAAGGCCGTCGTGCTGGGTCTCGCCGTCGGCGCTGACAAGACGACGACATTCGACGTCACAGTCAAGGATTACATCTCAGAGGGCTCGCTACCCGTTTTGGCGGCACAAGATGCTCCGTCAAAGGATGTCGCAAGGAAAATCTTGGACGTGTTTATTTCAGCAGGGCGCCTCGGTGACTTTGGCGCCCTCCTGAAGCTGTCCATGATTCAGAAACTCGCGCCTGGATTGGGCAAGGAAGGGTTTGAAGAGACGCGCACACAAGACCGTGAAGAGGGTGCCCCTCGGGAAGCTCCGGAGCGGGGTACTGCTGGACGACCACGCCAACCGCCCCCCAACGAACCTGAACCCGCGCGTCCCTACCCATTCAGCGATCCCCTGGCGCAGCCGCGGCGGCCAGATCGTCCACTCCCTGAACCTATTCCAGGTTTCGAAGATGAATACGAAGTGAATCGTCCCCACCGAGGGTTGCGAGATGGCCGCTTCCCCATAGGCATCGGCGATGGCGACCTCAATCCGCCCGGTCTCGGTCCCCACGACCCTCTCCGCCCCCATCTCGGCGGAAATCTTCCGCGCCCTGGTGGCTTTGGCGGAGGAATGCACCCTACTTTTGACGACCCTATGTTCGGCGGTCAAGGTGGACAAGGCGGCTACGACCCGATGGCACCTCCCGGTGCTCGATTCGATCCTCTCGGTCCAGGAGGACCGCGCGGTGGACCTCGATTCCCCGGTGGAGGCGGCGGAGGACCTGGGGGTAGACCTCCGAACCCATTCGGAGGTTTCGGTGACGGTGACTTCATTTAAAGAGCTCCGCTTCTGCGGGAAGATGGTAGTACTAACTGGGGGTTGGACGTTGATGTATTGACGACTTGATGATTACACGTAATGACCGTTGAAACATGTTTAGATTAATCATCGAGGCTACGCATTTCTTCATCGACATGCCAGACCACTACCCAAAGCTATGCAAGAATAGATAATCTGAACGCCCCACCATCTTTCCTGGAGCTCCACCTGTGGCACATGCCCCGCTTCTCAGTGTCTGGGTTACGCCCCGCTGTATATGCAATAATGACGTGTCTGCCGGATCGTGCAGCTGTAGTATAAACTTTGAACCTGTGCCTCAACCAGATCAATCACACCGTCTCGCCCCGCCCCGCATGCAGGCACTCATCGACGCCACACGGCGTAGACAAATCGCGTGCGGCACATATAGTGGACATTAGTGATCTATGGGAGAATCTCGACCAAAACTTGGGGAGCTGGGAGCGAGATCAGGGTTTGTGGTTTGTGAGATGAGATGCGGCGGGGTTGGGAAGCTTAAGTGAACGTCCTTTAACCAACGTCCTTTGGATGCATCAGTTTATAGGTTGCAAGCAAGAAGTTGGATATCGGAACCAGGAAGAGGAGGGTGTCTTGTTACGAAACCATATGGTGATCTTGTTGTTTGCTAATGTTGAAGTTTCCGATCGCGCAAGACCTATGTCTCCAACGGTGGCTGATGCGCTGGCGATTTTCAGTACCACTTGCCAATGTTCAAAGGCAATTCGAATCCTGGGATAGACGCGCGATAGTCCATAGATGTAGTAACCCTAACCCTAAAGGTCGTCAGGGGTTCGTCGCTCTCCACTTGCCAAGCTCGGGCGTGATGATGTAGACTTTACGCCCGTAGATAGAAGAGTAGAAGTACGGTGGAGGCTGGATCCACTTCGATGCTGGAAGTCGATGGAAGTGAGCACGGAGTGCGGGTCCTTCGTGTCCATCATTTTGTTGAATCGAACATGTGGGGGCGGATACGCACGTGGGGAGGGTGTAAGGATTATTAGTGTACCTTCAAGAGGGACGTGAAACGGATTTCCTCATCGGTGTAAGATAATTATGTTGAACGCTCTGGGACTAGCCTAGTCCATGACTAGTCTACTCATACACCCAAGGAGTCTTCGCTCGGTGACTAGCACCAGAGCCCCTACACATGCTCAATCAACTGGCCTCTACAACGACTCCACTTTCCACAAGATATGCCGACCTTTTTTCTCCTCCACCGAAAGGCACGTCCTTCGTGTAACGCAGTGTTGCTGTGAAGAGCCAAGCTTTCATTCAGCCTGGGCAGTGGCAATTTGATGATTTGGGTGTTGGGTGTAGGTGGTCTGTGTCATTTGTGTATTGGATTTTTACGCCCTACAGATGGCCCCAATCGACAGGTCGTCAGCTGGAAGTCGAAACGGATCTCTGCATCCTCCGCGGACTCTGGCTCGTGGGCTCCGCAAGGAGAGAGACTTCGATACATATCACTTTAGCTCAGCCATGTTTCATGATACGACTAGTGATGTCAGATAGCTTGATCTACAGGGAAGAGCTTGTAAGCCTCGCCTGGGTAGATGGTCCGAGCCCGTGAGGCTGAAGAGCGTTAAGTCGGACTCAACATGTGCCCGATACAAGGCGGTCTCGCTCTTTCGCTCTCTTACATCATGAAGACGTGCGACGCATCAATAGAAGCTACGAAAATATATTGCCTTGAAGAAGCTAGAGTCAACCAAGCTGTTGTGGATATTCACGCATCGTGAAGTCGCGGATGTACAAGCGAGGAAGGTTTCGGGAAGTGCGAGCTGAGGTCGCTTCAAGACTCGGTTACAGGAGGGGACTAAACCAGATTCGAATTGTGTTAGACGCATAGCGGTTACCGCGCCACTCATGCAGCCTTCCGCGCGTTTGTATCAGCGATCGTCTGGGGGATAGGCGATTAGCGCCGGCACGGCGGTAGACACCACCCTGCCCAAGCGCGATGAACGATCGTGAGCGCTAATCTTCGCATATGGCGGTTCGCGCGAAAATTGAGGGGGGAATCGAGGTTACACGACCGATTCTTCCAGGTTTCTATGCGTGTATTGGAAACCCGAAGCCATAAGAATGGGAAATCGAAGATGGTCATTGTTGTACAACATAACTCGGCGGAGCGACGCCAACAGTGTTCGTGATCATAGGAAGAGAAAAAGAACTGAACGTGAAAGGATTCGACGCGTGGTTGGTGACGCAAACGAGATACCCATGTATACACGTGCTGTTGGCCTCAGGCATTCTCATTAGACTCTCGTGACATGTGCTTGTCAGAAGTTTAAGTGACCTAAGGTTGATCGCAGGATTCTTTCCAGAAGCCCCGCAAATGCAGGCGGACGGTCATTGTAGCGGAGTGAATTGTCGGAAGCCAAGACACCTAGCACAAATGACGGAAGAGGCTGTAATACATAATGGAAGACATCGGAAGCAGTAATAATCAACCAGCGAAGCTGACGTTGTTGCTCCAACCGAGTACTATAAAGGGTGGGACAATGCTCTCTTCGATAGGAGTGGGTAGCGAGAGATGACAACATTGACATCAGTCGTCGTAGTGTCACAAGGCTTCTTTCGCTGCGCGCTCTGCCACATGCATGCTTCATCTAGCGGAGTGAGTCTCGAATAGACAATATGCTGGCAATGATTGTCGATGCAGCGGTTGAGGCGAGCACGGTGCAATGCAGTGTCGCTGCCACAGTCGGGCGTCGTCGGAGTGACACCAAAATGATGAAGCTGACAGCATACAGTGCAACTGAGCGATTGAGCGACGGCAATTCTCAGTGCGCGTGGACGGTAAAACTGCAAGCGGGCCGAATGATTTTCAGGGCTATCATCACCACCCAATGAAGGACCGAACCGGGGCTTACTTCTCCCCGGACTCTCTCGACGCAGCGGATCAACGGCAACGGGGTGGACCGCAATTTGACCCAGGCCGAGTTTCAGTCGACGGTAGATATGTAACAGACTTTAACGTTGGCGAGACCATCGGCAGCGCCAGAAAGCTGCATGCCAGTGCCGAGTGGATCGGCCCAGGAGAAGGAGGGACGGTCCGCCGATGCGAGGAGCGCGTATATCCTCATGGTGCATGCTTTCGCAGTCATGTGTTGGGGCGTAGCACGGCAATGGCTGCATCGTCTCTGCCTGAAGAGATCCCTAGGACGCAGAATGAGGGGGGGTAGATGCCACCTATGGGACGCAAGAGAGCTGTTGGGGGCGTAAGGACGGACCGCGTGGTCGGGTGAGCAGGATGATGCGGCAGCTCGCCCAGTATGGACATGTAAATGCATAGTACCTACCATGGACAGTATACACGCCAGCAAGACAGGCGGGGCGGGGCGAGGCGGGATGTGGATGTCGAAAAAGAAAGAAAGAGTGGTGGTGTCCCGAACCAAGTGCAGACGCGCTGAGCCGTGGCGGGAAAGGAATAGCTCGGCAGGTGGGTTTATGCAGACTCGCTGGTGATTGATCGACCCCAGCCGTGTGTGTCTGTGTCTGCTGCGTGTGCAAGACGATGTTTGCCTGATGCTCGACTGGGCTGATCGGGTATGGACGGCCGCTGCATAACGGTCTTGTGCACGAGCCTCGGGCGCTTAATCGATGGCTGAAGGGTCTTGGTGGAGTGAATCTTGGGCCGGTGGAGTCTCGCATCACGCACGACATCCCAACACACGCCGCACTTTTGCCGTTCAGCTGCTGCGGCCATTGCTGGTATGGCAACTCGGCATGACAGCGAAGCACAGAATGCGTCTAATCGTCAGTGACGGCACGGCTGAGGTAGCGGGGACCGTTGTCAGCGCAAAAAGGGCCAATGGCGCGGGCCAGGTAGGCGCTTAAGGATACGCTGGCTGCAAGACGCATGCACCTCTTCACACCCACCCCTGCCGCGAGTTACGAAGCCAGCAGGTGGTCTTTGTCTGCCTGGGCACGCGGGTCACTCATGCTTGGCTCATGTCCGCGCGGTAGCACCAACAGACGTTACGGCGCACGCTTTGGCCTTTTCAGCCCCTGCTCACTGTGGTTGCATCGGCGTCGTTTACAGATCATCCTTGAATCATCTCTGGCCCTGGCCGTCAGCTTCCGTTGTACACGGGCACAAGATGGTCCGAGAAAGTAGGGAGAAGCAGAATTGACCTTCATACGAATCTATCCACCACCGAGTGGCCTGTGAAGCCAGTCTATCTAATCCGCCCTGCAGACCGGGTATCCCTAACGCCAATGCTTCGTTTCCCGACAAAATAACCCCCAACACCATGCTTGAATCCCATTACGATAGGTTGCCGAATGCAAACCCGCGGTTTGTGGCGACACCTGTGCCGCCCAAAATCGAAGTATCCCCCCTCCCAATATTATGTCCATGGCATGTACCTGCCTAAAAATGTGGGTTCGCGCCAAAGTTGTTGTTGCGGTACATCGGCGGCGACCGGTTATCGAGAACACCTTGCGCCGGTTCTGCCGAATGGAAGCCAGCTGGTGCATACAGATCCGGCCGGGGCGACTGGTACAGCGTGTCGGAAGTTGCCCGCATGTATCGAGCGCGAGGCAGTTGGCTCGGGCTGAGCTGGTTCTTCTTCTGGCAGCCGTCTTCTTCATGTCTGCTCAAAGTCAGTGTTGTACTTCAGTTAGAATGGGCTCTTAACCCTCACCTTCGAAGAGTGTCTTTGCGTGAGAAGGTATCGCCGCATCTGAGGCAACCAAAGTCCCGAAGCTGGAGGTGAACGCTCTTGACGTGGCGGTCCAAGTCGGTCTTCCGGTCAAACTTCATGGTGCACCCTCCGGTTTCACACTTGTAAAGCTTCACTCGGTTCGGTTGGTGCCTCTCGATGTGTGACTTCTTGTTGTAGCTTCGGACGAAGCCCAGTCCACAAATCTCGCAAGAATACTTGGCATCCTCGGGAGCTGTCTTGTTCCTCCGTCGTCGTACTCGCGCCGTCACACCAGCGTGCGTGTTGGTATGCGAGCTTTCCAAGCTTGTCGGTGTTGTCACGGGGAGGTGCTCCTCGTAGCTTGTTCCCGAGGTGCTCTCGTATGTGGGCATCATCGGCGAGCCATACGACTGGTCATAAGGCGAGAACAGGCTGGTGCTGAGCAGTTTTTCGGGCGCAACTGTACCAGGCGGCGATGCATCGTCATCGGTCATCCATTCAGATCCCTTCTCAAGCTTCACGTGTACAAATCCAGTCTCCGAACCGTCCCCGGAAAAAGCGGACATTTCCCGTTGTGATGATAATGAAGATCTATGCGAGTCTTCGTACTGAGGCCATGGAATTGGTGACCTTGAAACGGGATGATCGTATGCCCCAGAAGTCCACGGATCAACGATCGGCTCAGCCATCAACGGAGATGCGCCGTTAGACATATTCGTCCAAGCCTCGGTTGGATGCGGCGATGGTGGGAAAAGGATCGAGTTCGGTTGTGGAACCGTCGGCGGAAAGTGAGGGGAAAGATTGTAAAGTCCAAGACCTTCGGGAGCATACCGCGAGGATTCAGAGTCACTCCTAGCTGGTGAAGGGTATGCTGGAGAATGTAGGTAAGAAGTCGGTTTCATGGCGTGCTGGTAGGGCGAGTTGAAAGGTGGAGTGGGCTGTCCGCGTGAAGACATAGTGAGAGCTTTGAACCAACGGCTGAGATTAACAGTGAGGATGTAGGATTCGTATCAAGAAGTAGGTAAACGTCGGGGGAAGAGAAGGGCGAACTTGAACGGTGGATGGCTAGAAGCAATGGGTAGGGCGTACAAAGACGGAATATATCTACGTAGACATAGCAAGCCTGCGGCTGTCCGAAGATCAGGACAACATCTTTCTGCAGGCTGTGGTCCTAGCCATCCGTATATTCGGTATATGCTAGGCAGACTCGGAAACTGCCCTGAACTGACAGAGAGCCGCTATAGCAAGCCGTCGATAGACAAGGGTACCAGGCGCTCGCCCACCGCGCCTGTTCAGTGCTGGGGCCATGTTTCGCAGTGGGCTGAAGGTGTTAGTGGGTACATGGATAGTAGACGGGGGGTTAAACGCCGACAGGGAACCCCGGCTAGAGTGCAGAACTGCATCCAAGCTCTCGGGAACGTCAGCGGCCCGAACACGAATCAGATAAACCGACAACGAACTTAGGCGCAAAAGGACGCCGAGCTGCAATCCTAGCCATATGAGGCATGCTGAAGACCTGGTCCCTCATTGCTAATCTTTGATTCATTTGCTACGTTGGTATTGCGCGACTGTGTGAGACACCAACACCCTATTCACACCATGCCAATTTCCAGAGTCAGAGACGATCAACTCTAAACTTGCCGGCCTTGAATTGGTCCGGTTCGTCAGTTGTTAATGTTGCTCGTTGAGCGCACGGCTGCAAGCGCCGGCCATCAGGCGGCCATGTTCGCTTCGCGTTGCTCCCGAAGCTGTGAGACGATATTCGTGAGCTCTTCAACTTGTGCAGTAAGCTTCAGAACCAACGATTTGAGCTGGGGGTCGCCGTCACCCGTCCCAATTTTGGTCTGAGGCCGACTAGTTGGATGTGCTCTGCCTGAGGTACGGCCATTCCAATCCGTGGCGGTCTGCGCCGCCAAAGACCGTGCTGGCTGTATAGATGTCCGAAACGGTCGCTTGCTCAAGGTCTGTGTTTCGGGGCCGCTCATCGACAGCCCAGCGTCGGGTTTCCGCGAAACAGCGAAGTGCTCGTAAGTCCAAATTGCAGCTACGAACGGCAGATGGGTTACTTTCAGGAGTAGAATTCGAGTGCTCCGCAGACGGTCCGATGGGAGCACAAGCCTGAGGGGTCGGAGAAGCAGTGGAATTAGATTCTGGAAGCTCATATCAGCCTCGTGCCAATGTTAACGATAGGACGTGGTGCTGCGTGATGGGATGATGCTGGACTTGCAGGCACCATGGCTCTTCAACGTTGAGTCCGCCTAAGCGGCAGTCAAGGCTTGTGCAAGCGACGGTGTCCCCTCTAGGCATGTGCGCTAGCCCAGAATGGACACCGAGTCCTCACTGCCAGTGGTTGGCAGAAGCTTCGACTGCCGTTTGGAGGCTATGTTGGCTGAAGAGCGTTGGGAAGCCGGCGCTTAACAGAGTTTCAAGGTGCTGAACGTGGACTAGAGAGTAAACGCACCAGTGGAGGCAGGAAGTACGTCAAGCGATTCGACGATGATGCCTCAAGAACGTAGACTGAGTAACTAGATCAATCCTGTTGTCAGCACAAGTCTGGCAAAACAGCCTTGCGGAGTTGACGTACATGAACAGATACTCGTCTCGGGCGTGATCAAGCACCTGTAACCGAGTAAGCGGGTTCCATTCACGGATTAGCGCGGGAGTGCTTCGATCCACAATGCATGCCAACAGACCGCCTCTCCAAACAATAAAACATGTCTTGCTGCATCTGTCTGTAAACGCAACGGAGGTGGCATTGTAATATCTCCAGATGAGGAAATGCGGGATGCAACAAAACAGTGATGATGACGGTGAGACTGCGGATCGATAGTGATGAGGCGGTGCTGCTGAGTGGCTTTTGCACCTCCACCTCCACAACTTGTGCAAGGATGGGGTCCAATTGTTTGTGAAGGCCGCACGTTGGAAGCAACGAATGCTGGCATGACTAGCATACCTTACTCAAACTGTTGGATAACAGTGATATCAATGATGTAATCAATAATATGTTCGTCAACGCAACAAAAATAAGCTGAAACAAAAATCAGCGGATTGCACATACATGCATCCTTCATCCGGGCGGCATACCATGACAGGCGGTCCAAAATACGGTGAACTGTTTTTTTTTTAGCTGGACAGACTAGCTTAGGTGCCGTATCACTTACATCTCTTGAGCGACATCCTATAATTGTTATTAGCCTTAAGCATTGGGAGTAGAGGCGTAGCGGCCTCGAATGGTAACATCAATACTTACGAAACCCAAGTAGGACGACTGGCAAAAGGTCAGCTACAACAATAAGCCCTGCATGGCCACAACTTACCCCAAAAAAAACTTTAACCAAGATCCAAGACTGTATACATCAGTCAAAGCTTTGTCACACGTGAGTATGAAGCATACCATCTCTCGAGGAGTGTAGGTGCCCCTAGCGAGAAGTACAAAAGTTGTTAAAAAGCCTATAGTATTGCTCTTCGTCAGCTATATCCAATGACCATTCTTGCAGCGTTCCTGTGGAGACGGGCGAGATGTATCCTGGGCCTTGGCATCTGACCTACCCAGATATAGGATCACAACGAGCGACAGGAACTTGACAAAATCCTTGGTCTAGCACAGAACACGCCTCAGTCAACAATTGACCACGATGATCGTGAATTCAGAACTTACCATCTCCTTGAGACAGGGAATCTAATAATAACGTCAGCTAAGCTATTATTGGAAGCGAAGTTCGGTTGGTGAGGCTGGTTCCATGCCGCAATCGTACATCGCTTCTCTATGACGGCACGATTGCGGTGCCCGTCGATGGAAAAGCCTCCATGCTCAGGGGGCTCTTCAAATGCAACGCTACAGATAGAGATGTAGTTTCTTCCAGCGCGACTTACGAGTGTTCCAAAGTAGGGATTCAAGCTGAGAAGACTGAAAATTCGGGGTACGAGAAAAACGGCCTCCAGGCCGAGAACGTCATAAGCAAGGTCGATAGTACTATCAGACGAAGTAGTCAAGCCAACAATTCCTTGAAGAGTCAATGTGAGCCACTCAAAAGCTTCATAGGTCACTCACTGAGCGCTGCAAAGATAGTGCCAACAACGACGATGCTCTTCCCCAGTGTCAGCACCACTCGACCAATGTGAATGGATGGTACCATACGATATCCCAAGTCCACCAGAAGTCGGACGCGTAAAAGCTCGTCTGACCCGCATCTACCCACCCGCCGAATTCATCATACGCGAAACCGGCGATCCAGACATAGAGGAAAATTTCCGCAGGCGTGACGTGAAAGAAGCTCCGGTGCACCAATACTGCATAGTCTGAGGTTGAATTGTACAAGGTCAGCGGTACTCATCCAGAGGGGTGTTGGCATAGAATGCAATGGCATAAAACGTTGAGCCAGGTAGATATTCGGCCCGGGAATGACGTACAGAGAGCCAAGAACACCATAAAGTAGACAGTCTCGAAGATCTTCAGGTACCGTGGCACACGAAGTCTGCAAAATGGGTCGGCGCGTTTACGTTTGTACAGCCGGGGTTTCTTGACCGAATTCATCCCCAACTCGTCCCAGAAGACGATGTCGCCCTGAAAAGTCAGAATATGCTTGGTATACTGTGCTTATGAGTATTACGCACCCTCCACAGCCCGTTTATGATACTCTGCACCGGTCGCTGACTGAGGAACTTCTTGCTATTCGATACAGCGGCGATCTCCAAAGCACTGAGATTTTCGAACTGCGCAGTGAATTCGTCAAAGCTCGCCGTCGATGTCATAGCACCAGCCTGCACGGTATCCGTACCGAAGTGAGCTGATGTATGGTTGTTTCGGAGCAGAGGGGCTTCTTCGTCTGATGCAGCACGACTCTGGTATGCACTGTTCTCGCGTCCAACATCCGAATCACTCGCTTGTGGAGAAGGGGTGGGCGGGAGCTCGTAGAGAAGAAAGTCGATCGTGTCTCTTGGAGTCAAGGTGGAAAGAAACTGCCACGCCACATATTCGCATGCATACCCACGAGCTTCATTCACGCCTGGTTCGTCACTGGACTCCTCTAGAGCCGAGAAATGGGCCTTCAGACTTCTGTTGGTCTCATGAGCATGGTCATTCCACGAGTTTCTTTACAGCAAACAGACTTTGCGAGATATCACCGAGACACGTACAAAAGCGCCGAGACAATGGCGGGATGGTGGCAGGTATCAGAGAGCGAAGAGGTTAGAGGGATGAGGACGCGGCCGAGGGGCAGGGTTCGGAACTCTTCGAAGGTGTGCGGGAGCGTGATGGCTTCAGAGAAATAGCTAGCTTTGGGTCAGTGAGAGAGGGTGGAAGATAAGTCATGGGTGCGGTCAAGGCAATTGTGCGAAAGCGCGTCGATGAGACGGCACAACAGCTGGGCGTGGGTGTGGGCGGAGAGCTCACAAAGAAAGCCGGCGTACAAGGTCGCCAAAATTTTCGTCGTTGGCAACCTCGGGAACTTCGGGATGCTCCGTCGGCCATCGCGGCGTGGAGGGCCGAGACATCATATGCGCGCAAGCCTTCTTTCAACCATTGACTGGTTTGGAAGCGGATTGAAGTCTCAAACGACGCGTCCGGCGGCGTCTCGAAGCTATTCGCACTAAGAGTGGCTTATGTAACAGATGGTGCCGTTCGATGACGACACGCCCGGTCGTCGCGTCGCACCTGCTCGGTTAGACTTCGGTTAGACTGCGGGCTGGTAAACACTACAATAACCGATCAACTACACCTTGTTCGCCAAGTCATTGCCCTCGCAAGATTGAGGATGGCCCGTGAAGATGATTTCTACGGCGACCATTTGCGGCTCGTGGCATTCCTCCGCGTCGTGGGCAAGGGAAAAGGGCACCCACGCCCTTCACGTTCCCGACGACGCGTGAACGTGCAGGACCAGCAACAGGATATTGCGGACCGAGCTGACATGGACGCACCGTCCAATGGCGACGATGCCACCCAAATCTGTGCGAATATGGAGTTACACGGTTCACCTCCGAAAAAGCTGGCAGATCCAGATGTGGAGCAGCCAGCGCTCGAGGAGGCGGCCAACATCAAAAAATCAAAGAAAGCAGCCTCCAGCAAACGACATGGACAGCTTCACACTCGGAAGAAGCATGGCTTACCTGTCAACGGTCTCGCATTAGTGCGAACCACGTCAGAGATCGGCTTGCCTTCGGGTGTAAGAAGCTTCTCTTTTTGCAGACGGCTAGCTCGTAGGTAATCGAAGCGCTAATCATAAGCTATAGGCTTCAGAGACTTTCTTTTCCGCATCGATTACGGACATGGATCCAATCGAAGATAGTCAGCTTCATCTCACAGTGCAAAAGCCCAAAAGGCCACGCAGACACCATGCCGGATCACACGAGACACTTCCAGTTGAACTCAAGTCTCGCTGTCCAACTCAGTTCAGGCCCGCCATCATCAGCGAACGAGGACCGCTCCACGGCCGACGGGCAGTTTCTCCAATGCGCAAAGACGCAGTTACCGCTGTACGTCGGAAGATTGTTTCTGTATCGGATGGCTTCGTTGGTCCGGAATGTACGCTTCCTGTGACAAAACCAAAGGCCAGGAAGCGTGCCACGGAACGCAATCAAGCCCTGCGGGAGAAGAAGGCCACCCTTTCTACCAACAGCAGGCTCGCACTCGCCAAAGGCCCTTTACCGGATCTGCCTATGCCTACAAAGGACTCAATGGCCCAGCCTGGAGTGTCACCCATGCAGCTTCAGTTCGCGGATACTCATGCCGCATCCACAGACACACCCCCATGCTCCAGACAGAGTCCTTTCGGAATCACAAACGTGTCGATAGGAGTACCCAGTAAACAACACCTTCACAGCACCGAGCATAATGTAGCCAATCAGCTCTCACGTATCACGGCACCTATCCGCAGTGCTTCTGATTCCGAGGGTTCACATTCTGAAGATGACGTAGATGAACGTGCGCGTGATTTTGGCAACGAGTGTGAGGGTACACCTAACTCTAGTCAATCGGAGGAATCTAGTGGCACGACTCCGCGTGCTCTATACTCTCCAGAAGAGGCCGGCTACTTTGCCGAAGCGATGTTCGGCTTGCAGCAACGGCAGGAGTGTGACGTTTTCTTCTAGTTGCAGTATAGCTCTATGGCGTACTAGCCCTGTTACTCGACGTATCGTTGAGCAAAGGAATCGTTTATTGCTCAAGAAGCACGAAGGGGGATATTTGAGGAGTATATTTGTTATGTGCAGTGCTGTCGCAGAGGTTTCGCGACACTTTTATAGCTCAGGCTCGGTATGTCTTGTCACAGTCGTGATTCATGGCTACATGTTTGCACAAGATATATGCGGACATTTTACGCTCATGCTGGCAATATCTTCTCATTGGATCGAGTATTTTATTCACCAATCAAAATCCGTTTCAAGCCTTGGTCCCGCCCAAAAGTCCACCAAATTCCCATCGCGTCTGGACCCCGTTGTTTAATCACGATTGCCATTAAAGATACGTGTACTTCCATCTTCAATCTTCCCGACCAAGTCGAAGCGGGATAACTCAAATCTCCGTCTTGCGTCGCTCACGGTTTCGCGTTCGATACAGGCCGGCGTCGCGACCGACCCTCCGACGTTCCTCGCTTCGCGCAATCGGCGACCTTGGACGCGAGATGCCGCGACGCCTTTTTAAAAGCGATCGGCATCCGCCTTCCAAGTGTGGAGGAAACGACACGGTTATACCAAACGTGACATGAGTTCTTCATCCACGGTAAGCATGACCATCCACCTGCTTGGGGGGTTTTTTTTTTTGGCACGCGCTGGTTTGAATGCGTAGGGCTGACCATCACGCAGATGCAACCCGGGCCGCCGTACAGGCCTGCAGTATGGCCTTTGGGAGGCCTGCCCGACAAACACGTCGATGTACCAGTTACCGCCGTCTTTCTGGTTCTCTACATGCTCGGCGCAGCGATGCATATGACCATTTTCCAACTGAATCGGAGACGTGGCCATAAATTCATCTTCAATGCCGCCATATTCGGTAAGGGCGAAGCCAATTCTTCTCCCATGTGCGGAGCAGGAAGCTAAAATGAGGGTCAAAATAGGGTTTTGCATGTCCCGGATCGTCACGACGACACTTCGGATCGCGAGCGTCTCCCTCCCCAGCAACATTCGCCTTGCCATTGCGGCCCAAATCTTCGTCGCCGCCGGTATTCTTGTCCTCTTCGTCATCAACCTCATTTGGGCGCAACGGGTCCTACGGTCCATGCATCCGAATCTCGGCTGGCATGGCTCCGTCTCCATCGTCTTCAAGATCCTTTACGTCCTCATCTTCTTCACCCTCGTGATCGTCATCACGGGAACGGTGCAGTCCTTCTACACCCTCCGACCGCGCACGAGAACCATCGACCGCTCTCTGCAACTGTACGGTGCGACGTTCCTGGCCACCGTGTCGTCTCTGCCTATCCCCATTGTGGCCCTGTCATTCGCTCTTCCACGCAAGTCTGAGATGGAGAAATTTGGTCATGGAAGACATGGCACGAAGATTGGAGTTTTGCTCATCGGGGCGACGCTGTGCTGTCTCGGTGCTGCGTTTCGATGCGGGACGTCGTGGGAACATCCCGTACCTCTTGCGCAGCCTCGACCGGCATACTTTTCGAAAGCATGGTTTTACATCATGAACTTTGGAGTCGAGGTTCTGGTCGTGTACTTTTATGCGGCCATGAGAGTGGACCTCAGGTTCTGGATTCCGAATGGAGCGAAAGGACCGGGGAGCTATAGGCAGGTCTCCAAGGCGGTCGGGAGTGGAAGTGTGCAGGCGGAGGAGGGGACAAAAGAAGAAGAAGAAGAGCCTGAAAAGGAGAAGGGGACAAAAGAAAAAGAGCCTGAAAAGGAAAAGGGCAAGGAGGAGGAGGAGGAGGAGGAGGACAAGAGGATGGACGGCCGATGAGGAGAGGCGTAAGGGGATGTCTCAAAGGGGGTTGAGGTTTATTTATGTGTATGTATGAATATTGCATTGGGATGAAGCGTTACAGCAAGGCGTTGGAGGAGATTTCCCTGAGCTGTCATATTAGCTTTCGGCGATAGACTCGTCATTTGACATGGCATTGTTTTCTGTTGACGGTATAGTAGTAAACAGCGATATAATCATATGCACACCCTTTATAAAACTCGGAACCTCTATTCATGTCCGCTATCCAGTCGCTGCTTGGTGATGATGCTGTGGCGAATCGTTTGACGTGTTTCGTGTGTTACAAAGCCGGAACGGAACCAGCTCCGGCTTCCGACCGTCATCTAAGCATGCTGACCGACCTGCGCGATTTCTCCATGATACACCGAAGAGTGCTATTAGTGGCGGGGTGATCAGGCATTGTTAGATAACGTTCAGTCGTTGCGGGTACTTTGGCGACCCTATCACAACGCGAGTTTCGACGCTCCAAAACAGCAGCGATAAGGCCGAGGAAAGGTAGTACGAAGCTCGACGGCATACTACGTAGTATTCCCAGCAAGCATGGCGGACGCACAGCCAGATACCACGGCAGCGGACGAAACAGCAAAGACGGGGGAGAAACCTCTGCCCAAACTCACGCCATCCGAGTTTCGTCAGTACAACAAATTGGCCGAACACATGGACTATTACCACAACCACTTCCGAACCAGCTGGAACACACTCTACACAGCGTGCGAGACGGGGAAAAGACCGGCAGGAATGTCAGTCCATGCATGCTCTTCCCCCGGTCCTTTTCACTCATTGTGTACCAGGTCCATCCGACAATTTTTCAACACAGCCGAACAATTCATCTCGCAACTGACCATGCACCACACCATCGAAGAGCAGCACATCTTCCCGGTTCTTGCGCGCAAGATGCCCGCCTTCAAGAAAGAGCTGGAGCTTCTGACGCAACACAAGCAGATACACGAGGGTCTCGACAAGCTTGAGGGATATCTGACGGATTGTAAGACGGGGGAAAGGGAGTTGCGGATGGGGGAGATGAAGAAGGTCATGGATACGTTTGGGGAAGTGCTTTGGCAGCATTTGGATGGCGAGGTGAAGCAGCTAGGGGCGGAGAATATGAGGGAGTATTGGAGTTTGGAAGAGATGCGGAGGATGCCCATGTAGGAGAGGAATGGGGGCGTGAACGGGGAGTTTGTTTTCATTGTTGAGCGACGTTTACTTGTTCCGTGTTTTGGCGAATTTCTCGTGCCACTTGCGAGATGCCGCGGCTTTTGGTGGCACCATGTCTGCTTTTGAAGCGGCGCCGGCCTTGCTTTTTGCGCGGATCGTGGTGGAGGATGGTAGCTCGTATGCGCCTTGTATGGCGGACAGTTGAGCACCTTGCCGCCATGTCTCCGGTACACTGTCTGCCCAGGCTTCGAGGAAGTCGGCTGTCAGGTAGTCGGGGCTTCCGCGTTTTGCTTCCAGCAAAATCTTGCCGGCGAAGGACAGTGTTGGCTGGCGATCCAAACATGCCCACCCCCCTTTCTTGTCCTGTCCGGCGGTCGACAGGTATCTGATCAGCGATGCGACGAGCGGCGCGGGATACCCTTCTTCTGCCACCAGCCCGGCCAGGTCCTCGGCCAGGAACTGCGTGTCCAGCTTCAGCCCCTCGGCCAGAGCAGCAGCATTGACCGATGCCCAGACCTGCGCAAGGGTGTTCGCAGTTGGCCGGTACGAATTCCCCGCCACCTCGAAGGCCACCAGGCCATCCCAGGCCCTGCCGCATTCTCCATCCGACAGCGGAACATGGGAGAAGACGGTGGCTTTCGTCATGCGGTTTTCCGCCGTATCCAGCTCCCCATCGATCATGTCGTATGCCGGCAGCACGGCCTCCAGACACGCCACGGCGTCGCCATCGGCCGGATGCAGCTCGAGGGTCGCGGGGCAGCAGGCAATGGCACGCGTGGTCGGGGCGGGTATCTCGCCGTCGTGGGCCTCCAGCGTGGGCTGGGTGACGTAGAGGGAATTGGATGTTTGCACCTGGCGCAGCTGGAAGGAGCGATCTGGCGTGCAGAGCACCGCGTATGCGGGCTGCGCGGTGGGGGCACCGGCGGCGGCAACGGGGGGCAGCGACTTGATGGAGAGCCTTTTGCGCTGGGGGTCAGCAGCGCAGCCTGCGGTGGTCGGGCGGTCTGGTAGCTGTGGAGACGGGGGGGCGGACGGGCGGACGGGTGGACGGCTTACCGCGGCGGATTGGGCGACTCGATCAGCTCGACGAGCCCGGGCGGCAGCTCCAGCAGGCGGAACTGCTGCAGGTCATGGGCAATGGCAAGGGGCACGCCGCCCTCGTCCTGCTGTGTCGCCATGGCCACCCGATCGTGCTGTGCCAGCCAGATATGCCAGCCAGATGGGCCAACCGGACAGGCCAACTACGACAATAATGGCTGTGGGAGGATGTTGGATGGAATGTTTTGTTTGCGGGGCAGCCGCGAGATCAGCGCCCGGCTTCTTGTTTCTTGTTTCTTGTTTCTTGTTTCTTGTTTCTTGTTTCTTGTTTCACGCGCAGGGCCGCCCTGGCCTTTCACCGTCGCGCCGTCGCACGCGTCTATTCGACGTGCAGCAGTAGCGCCCGGTCCCAGGCAAGAGGCCTGTTTCGGAGCTGGAGTGGCAGGAAATCGTCCAGCTGCTTGTTTACATGATAACATCCCAGCGCGACCACGGATCCCAATACCGACACCGCAACTTCACTTCACTTCACTTCACTTCACTTCATCTCATTCCACCTCACCCCATTCCACCTCGCTTTACCTCACCTCACTTCGCCTCGCCTCGCCTCGCCTCATATCATCACACTCGTTCACCTACCCTTGTCCACACACACACACTCCTTCTACCCACACTGCCAACTCCACGCTGCCATGTTGCCGCTGCTGCTGTCGTGTCGTGTCTGATTTGAAGTCTTTCTTCTTCTTTTTCTTCTTGTTCTCGTTGCCGTTGTTGTGGTTCCAACAACACCGTCACTCGTTTATTTACGCGCGCCTGCGACCATGGTCGTCATATCCCCGGAGCCCGCAGCGCTGTCCACCAGCGACCTGTCGCTCTTCTACACCACCGACGAACTATTGTCCAACTCCCCCGTCCTCGTCTTCTACGGCCCGACCGCGACCTCCACACATGCCACCCACTCGCGCATCCAGGCCCACGTCTTCACCCCCGCCGGCCTGCAGAACTTCGCTCGTCTGATCATTTCGCCCACCGCCACCTTCTATGCCGCCGTGACCTGTCTGCCGCGCGAGGAGCAGGGTGATGAGATATGTCGCGGTCTCGCCTTCAGTCTGTACAAGTACTTCGCCGAGCTGCCGGTCGAGGTGAAGAGCGCGTGGGAGAAGCAGTACAGCACGCTGGGGCGCTTGCCCTCGGCTCCCACGCTGTTCTCGGAACAGCATGCCGCCATTGTAGCCGGACGCATGGTCAAGGTGGAGAATGCCCCGGACATCATCGTCGATGTGCGCCATGCTCTGGGGGAACAGACGCTGTCATGGCTGGACTTGGATGTCGTGCTGCCGCAGGGGACCATACAAAAGCTGGATACCGCCAGGGAGTCGGCACAGTTCGATGAGTCCGAAGACGACATACTCCACCAGCGATACGGCCGGTATGCCCCTGTCGTGAAACTGTTCGGGGACGCCGCCTTCCTTCCCACCTCGAAGCTCAAACGCGCGCCTTCCAAACCGACCGCCCTCAACCGATCGCAATCCTTCTCGCGACATCAAAAGGAGACTCTCCGCCGAGAGATGTGCGAGCTGCTGGATACCGAGGAAAACTACGTCAACAAGGTCTACGATCTGGTCAACAATGTGGCGGTGGAGTTCCGGAAGAAGGCGAAGCACAAGAGCTCGTCGAGCACCAGCCCCAACGAGCAAGCCCTGAAAGCCCTCTTCCCCCCTAGCCTGGACAAAATCTTCCAGGTCAATGCCGCCTTCCTTGAACGCATCAGGACCATCTTGGAGGAGACTGAAAATGACGCAATCCAAGACATTGAGCAGGCAACCGACGACATTTTTGTTGCACCGCTGCGAGGACAAAAGGATCCTCCGGATGTCACCGGCTCCTTGGCGCTGGCAAAGGCGTTGATCGAATGGTTCCCGCAGTTCGGTGACTGCTATACCGACTACATGGTCGCTCATGCCGACTTCTCCCAGCTCTTGAAGGGCTTCACCAAGGATGCCAACTCCAGTTTCTCAAAACGAGTCTATGAGACGGGCGAGCAGCGACTAATGTCGATGCTCATCGAGCCCGTCCAGCGCCTTCCTCGCTACAACCTCTACATTGACAACATCGTCAAGCAGCTCCCACTCCGTCACCCCGCCCTGAAGACCTTCCTCAAGGCTCGAGATATCATCTCGGAAATCTGCTCGCGGGAAGGAGCGTCCGTGCAGCAGATCAAGGTCTTCGACCGCCTACGGAAGATGGTGTCCTCTTGGCCACCGGCCTTCACTCCACACGGACGACTGATCTCGGCCATCGACTATGTCGAGCTGTCGGCACCGTACCACGGGGAGCTCAATGGCCCTTCAACCACCGCTGGCATCTTCCTCCTTTTTGCGGATGCGTTCGTCTTGCTACACAAACCCAGTGGCTGTACTACAACCGCACGAAGCCTCCTCGCTGATTTGGACAACCCCAAGTTTGCCGAATCTTTCTCGGAATCCGCCGAGCTCTTGTTTCACCAACAGCTGAACCTCTCCGACGTACTGCTGAGCGAGCATTCGGAAGGAAAGATAATGCAGCTCATATCCCCAACACCCACTACGGCCCAGCCAGGACGGCCACGGAGTCGAGATCGACGGAACATTGGCATTCGCATGTTCTACCTGCAAGGGACATATGAAGGCAAAGCAGCCAAGTGCGTCGAAGAAGTTACCAAAGCGAAAATCGAGGGTCGATACTCTGAAGCTGAACGCGAGAGTCACAAGTGGGAAGTGCGAAGTGTGTCGGGCGACCTGAGTCTGCTCGCGGCAATCGCAGAGGAAGTTACTGGGAAAGGCGCCGAAGCACGAAAGGATGCAGCCAGAATACAGGTAGTCATGGAACCGGCTGCACAGTCGGTCAAGGTGGGGGAGCGAGGCGTTGAATTGAGCATTTCCATTTCAACGCTGGACAATGATCTCTTCCTTCTGGACCTGAACGGACTCAACGGCTTCGCGGCGCGAGATAAGCTGACCAGTGTCGAGTTTCTCCCCGTGTTGACCAAGCGACTGAGCAATTTCTTCCAAACGCGGAACAGCATAAGGAATCCCGCATTGGCCGAAGCCTATCTCTTCCGCAATCAACAAATATTGAAGTCCCTAAAGTTTCAACTCGAGGACAACGGGGAGGAGCAAGATGGAAAGAGTCGCCCGCATTCGCCGGTCAAGATGCTCTCGAGCTTCTTCGGTGGTGGTAGTCTCGGTAAAGAAGGCGGACCCAGAAAACTGCACCGCACCCCGGGCTCCTTGGGTGATATTCCCAGAATGTCGCCTGCCATGCCACTGACACCGAGGCGGTCTCAAAGTCGGGACGGCGAGTCATCTCGCCCAACTTCGTCCAACAAGACCATCGGATTCAACACCAACGCTGATCCGCTCGCCAAACTCGAAGACACGTTGGTCACGTTCGTGTTGGCACTTCACGCACGCAAAGGCAACATCGTAGGCCGCTCTGTTCGTGCGCGGGTAGTTGCGGACGAGCTGGCTGTAAACGAAGTCTACAATTCGCTGCTTGAGAACTCCTCGAATCTGGACGTTGCAGCACAGTCGTCCGTCGACGTCCTGTTCGCTTCGTTCGAGAAGTTTCTCAAAATCGCGTGGCGAGAGAAGATGGGCCCTGTGCTGTCCCACGCGACCCTCGTGTCGTTGCAGATGAAATCGGACAGCATGTATCCTGGAGAGTTTGAGGAATTCTTCAGAACGACATTCGAGACGCTGGCTCCTCAGCAGCAACGATCGTTACGGGCGATAATCAAGCTTCTCGCCGAGCTACTGGACGGCACGGGCAATGATGGCGATCGTGGCATCTTGACGGCTGCTTTCGCAGAGATTCTGGTACCGGCGGGAAATCCAAACGACTTCATCTCCTTGATCGACCGGTTCGTTCAGGATATCGATGCCCTCTTCCCGGCCGAGCAAAGCGGCTTCAGTACCCCCAATTACGGCTCGGTCGACTCCAAGAGCCGCTCTGCCGTAATGGGTTCGCTGAATTCGAACACGTCGCTGCGGAGACGTTTTGGCTTCGGTAATCTCGCAAGGGAGAACAGCAAGTCTGAAAAAGAGTCGACGGTCGGCTCACTGTGGCGTTCGCTGAGCAAGAATAGCCACATGGACAGCCAGCCATCCAGCGTGTCCAAGGCTGGTCCTGGTTCTCTTGGTCGTTCTAATTCTGCAGATCCGAACGCACAACTCTCCCCAAAGCGCCCGTCGTCTCGCGAGCGGCCTACGGTCCTGGGAGCGTTTCCCTTCGAGAACAACCCGGGTCCGACCCGACCGTACTTGAGTGGTTTGGGGACCATTGGGGAGGTAACGTCAAGTGTTGGACCTCCCCGCAAAAAGCGGCGCTCTTCTTTGAGTGACCTGAGAAATCTGCAAGATGCTGATGATGCGCCCACGTGGTCACCACAGACGCCTCGAGCACCTGCATCGCCCACTCGTAAAGAGCGGCAGAGGAGCGGCTCGCCTCATACTCCTCGAGCTCTACCCTCGTCGTCAAAACACTCATCTATTCCTGCACCTGCACGACTGGGGTCGCCAATGCGAAAAGAGAACTCGCCTGCCGTTCCCCTCGAACATGCCGCCACCATGCGCCCAAAATCTGTATCGGTCATATCCGAGAGCAAGGATGAGATCACCATCAAGGCGTACAGGCCGCCTACCAAGAAACGCGGGGAGTCTATATCCAGCATCCCAACCCTCAAGTCCACCTCGGGAATGTCGGGTTTGTTGGAGCGACCTACGTCTGGAAATACGGTCAAGCTTCCGCCGTCGACACCACGCTCTCCGACAAAGCCCAGCTCTGCGACCAGTCCACGAAAACTCAGGATGCAGAGCCCGCAAAAGCTTCGCGAGCGACTCCAGACCCAACAACACGACATCGAGAGTGCGTCCAAGGACCTTCAATCCGAACTTAGTCTGATCGGGCACGAACTCACCGTTCGCCACATTCCGCGTTTGACGACTCAATCTTCTGCTCCCACTTCGCTTGCTGAAGCTGCCAATGCGAAGTCTATCGAGGGACGTATCGTGGCTTTGGAGAAAACCCTCAGAAACACTCTTGACGCACTCTCGGCCAACACCACTGCCATCAGTAGGGATGTTTCTTCGTCGCTTCACGTCAGCGAAGCCCGCGCCAAACACCTCGACAAGCTGTACCGCGAATCGAACGCCGAGAACGAGGCACTGTATGCGAGGTTCAACGATGAGCTTGAGAAGGTGGAAAGGAGTGTGCGCAAAGGCAAAGGCGGTGAAGAGGTGGATCGACGACTGAAGGCGTCCGAGGAGGAGAGCGCCAGGTTGCGGAAAGAGAATGCGAGGTTGAAGAGGGAGGTTGCCGGACTGAAGGCGCAGATCAGGGAGTGAGTGTGGGTCATACCATGCATGCATGCAACCACACTCCATCATGCCTTGGTCTTGGATCGGTATTGACGTGGCTTAGGTTGCTTGAACCGGCAGCCATGGCTTGCGAGGGGAGGATCATGTTTGTGCTTGGAGCATTTTATACTTGCATAGTTATGGCGTTTACGAGGATTCCTTCTCGGATCCTTTCCGGTCTGGAGAGCATGAGAGGCGTTGCGGTGGCTTTCTCGGTCGCCATGGCGACGTTGCTCCTTTTACCGTTCCTCGTCCCGCTGTGGATTCTTCTGGCGCTTGGTGAACGCTGGATTGGAAAGGCCGACGGGAAAAGGAGGTGTGCAACAGTATAACGTGTAACGAATGGACCGGACGGTGGGTACTATGGATTCATTGGTTCGATGGCGAATTTCTTAATATACCAATCGTACATGTTTTACTCCTAGTTCAACTGCGCATACGGCGAAGAGATTGGATGCGGTCGAGGGGAGGGACGGAGTCACGGTGAGCTGTGACATGGATCAAAGTCAAATCAGGCATAGTGGTAAGACTGGAATGAGCAGAAATTGGCCATTTGCCTTGTAATCGAAAAAAAAAAAAAGAGCCATATGCACCGTAAAAGCCGCCCCAACCCCAAACTCCTTGCCGTTTCAGACGCAACTCCAGCAGAGAGTAATACACACACACACATACACACAATGAAAAAAAGTGTAACAAAGGGGGACGACTCCCGTTATATACCACCATGGTGCAAGCAAAAATATGAGCCCGATGCAAATTGGTCACCAACCCAGGTGCCAGAGATCCCGAGTATACGCAGTACATGGTACAGCGAACATGGGCTTCGCAACCAGAGCAAGAACCGGAAGTAGACAGATGTGGAAAGATAGCAAAGCAAAGCAAGCCCAAGATTACCGATCCATCCCATATACCTTGTCCCGTCCGAGAAATTTTGAACCCGAAGGAGGTGCAGCCGCCGGGTTTTGGAATCCAAATCGAGGCAGATTCAGGTCCAGATGCAAACACCAAAGAACAACCGATCCCATGCCCGTGTCGTGACAGGATGAAATGTTCGTATCCCAGCATCAGGCCCGGTCCCAAAATCGTGACATCATCGGGTCATACCATCATAAAGTCGTATCTGTGTACATGGGAAAAGACGAAGGAACATAATTAGCATCACCTCGAGTAGGGCTTGTTCATCAACGCGATCTCGCGCGCGACAGTGGCCCACTCGAGCTCCCGGCGAAGAGGTTCGTTGCGTCGCTGACGCTGGTACTCTTCCCACTTGAGTAATTCATACCTGGCATGGTGAGTATACAATCGTGTAGCACCGGTAGAGGGGCTTACGTGAATCGAAGATGAGGCTGAATGATAACGTTGAGCCGCCTGGCTCGAACGAAGCAGTAGGCACGAGGGAACGAGAGACCCAGTTCGTTCATAACTTCGGCAATACAAATCGTTGCGGAGCGAGAAACGCCAACTCGGCAGTGAACCAGAGTAGCACCGCCGTCCACTTTTCCAGCCTCTGTTGCCAGTCAGTACGCTGTTTCGGTATTGGCACCTGGTGTAAAAGCCTACCAATGAACCTCAGGCATCGTTCAAACTCATCCCAAAGTGGATCCACTCCATTATCTTGAACTCGATCGACCATCATCAGATTTTCGTCGGGCCAGTCGATCTGCTGCCTGACATCCCTTGACCAATCCAGCGACTCTCCAACGCTGAGAATGCGAGTGATGCCTAATTCTCGTAGCAGCTCTGGATTGTTCGCGTGGCCAAGGTTCCCTAGGTACATATATGGAAGGATCCTACTAGGTAAACTTCCATCAATCTGAGAGAGCCACTTCGGTTCGAAGACATGGAAGACACTTCCGCTGAAGCGTGGCGACTCCTGAAGGATTCGAGGTTGGATCTGGGTCAGGAGGGCGACATCGGTAGGATAAGCGAAAAAGTTGCGACCCTTATCCCGATGTAGCCGTACCCATGCTTCATGCGCTGGCAAGCCCTCGGCGTACATGAAGTATGCCAATCCAAGCAGCGATGTTTCAGTGTACCCGTCCGTGCAGTGAATCAGTATCTTGCGTGGCTGTGCGATATCATCCAGTTCAATAGCTTCGTCATCCACGCTCCTATTCCGCTTGGAGTGACGGACTTCCTGTGGGTTGGCGACTTGGTGGATCCATTTGCACATGGTCATGAGTGCATCAACTTCAGAGTGCGACCATGTCGGTGGCATGATGCTTCCAGAAGAGGCGAATTCCATGTGAAGGGGGCCCTTGCGGTTTGGCTTCTCCAAGATGCTCCGACACTTTCGCAAAGACATGGCGTCGGGAACATGAGCAAGATCGCTGGCCTCGATGAGGATGTCAAAGACCTGATCGCTCATACATCCAGAGTCCAAAGCGGGATCTGGAGTGGGACCCAGAAAGACATTGGAACTGATCTCCGAGGCCTTGGACATGGCACACATTTCATAGCGCTCCCAGTAGACTGACCGAATCAGCAGGCTGAACATGGGTTTGAATGAAACGACTCACAAAAATCGACAACCTTGCCCGTCATTGCACCGCTCGCATCTATTCCAACGAGGTCTGGGTACGCTTTCTGCACGTGCCCAAACGAGTCTGCGAGGGTGTCAGTGACCAGCCGCTATCGAGTTGAGGCTCACTCTCACCATTCAACATGAAGGTGTTGAACATGCATTGCGGAAGACCATTGCGAGCTTCGTAGTGGCGCTGTGCCTTGGAGATGCGCTTCGCCAGAGCAATCGTCTCGCTGGGGTCCGTCTTCTCATCACCGTACACAACGATATCCGACACCATGGCCAGCTTGCATGCCTGGATCTGAAAGTTGCGGACCGAGAAGCCGTCCTTTGGGTCACACTCGATAAACGTGTCCCCATTCGAAGTCGGCACGAGAAGCTCGTCTGGAGCAATGGCACCCTTCAGCTTCGACGACGACAGGTTTCCGCCGGTTTTGACAAGCGTGATGCTGCGGATGCAACGTGGTACCTTGCGTACGCTCTTGCGACGATGGGCGAAAAATGCCAACTGGATCTGATTGTCTGCGTGGAGGCCATGGAGCCAGGGGAACACCTGCTCGGGGTTCGGCAGAGGTTGCGTTGCCATGTGCTCCAAGGCCTGTGCCAGCCTATCGGCATTGATGGTAAACAGGGGCGGGTCACTGCAAAACTCATTGCCAAAAGCGTTTGGGGGGTACGTGATGGACGACGTCTCGATCACGCTGTCCTTGGAGGGCGGAGACGCTGGAGGTGTCTCCAGCCCTCGGACAGGCACAGGACCGGGCGAGCATACAGGAATGTGCTTGTTGGGGATCGCTGCAGGCGTTCCACGGGACGATGTGTTCAAGGTGAGATGTGGTGGAGGCGTGGAGGGCCTGGCAACAACGGCTGCCATTGTGCCAACCAACACTGGACCGATCCGTGGTGCAGTTGAAGGCACGCAGCGTGGACGGATCCGATCCGCAGAGCAAGGACGGGGTCACGGCTGGGCCGGACGCGTGCTCAAGTGCGGGGCACCAAAGGGGCGGAGAGGTGGTGGGTGGACGGCAAGAGCTGCCTGCTGTGCTGTGCTGGACAATTGATGAGAAGACTGGACCGGCTCGGAGCATTGGTTCGATATCATACCAGATCTAGGCGGGAGGCCGGGAGGGATTCGGCATGAATTGTCTCAACGCGCGGAAGATGCGGAGTCGACGTGCTGAGCGGCACGCGATTGTTTGGGAAGGGGCAACCCTGGGCGCAGCCCTGGTGGGAAGTCGCAGGTTCAAAGGGCGACGACGGCAGTGACGACGGCGCGCGGAGCAAACATGATGATGGGGATGGGGGTGGGGAGGAGGAGAGGGGGGAGGGGGAGGTGAATTGACTTGGTCCGAAAGGGGGAGAGCGACGCAGAGGGGCGTCCGGGTGGTGATACAGAAGTGCGGCGGGAATGTAGTGGACGCTGAACGGCCTATCACACCCTAGCCAGGGCGCCGTTAATCAGTGCAAGCCTTCTGCAGCTTATCCAGACGGCGCACCGGCTGGGCCCAATCGCACTCGCACTCGCAGTCTTTCTTCTTTCTTCCTCATGCTTTTCTGCTTTGTGCCTTCTCCTGGCCCGCCGTCCCACCCGTGCTTTGCTCTTTTCGCTCTTATCGCCATCCTTACCGGGCTGTTGCCGTCTCCCCGCCGCACTCGGTAGTACATACTATGCAGTAAACTCGGAACCTTCCTTCGGCCCATTCATCCACGCCAGTCCACTCCCCTCCCTCCCCTCCACTCCAGCACACGTCGGCGGCGGGTCCACTTGCCCCATCGCGGTCGCCCACCCTCCCCCCCTGCCCTTTCTGGCAGACCAGGACGTGGCTAGCCCACGCCGGTTCCAGCAGCCAAGTGCCGCCAGCAGATTTGCTACCGGGGGGCTTCCGAAAGCTCGTCTACTACCCCACACTGCGCACTGCACCACACAAGCCACGGGCCATTTCGCCACCCTCCGCCCTTCACCCTCCACCATGCGGTGTGTGCGGAAGCCATCGAGATCTGCGACCCCGCCGGTCCGCCTCGTTGGCGCTGCATCAACAAAGGGCGTGCCCAATGTCGTTTTTCGTCCCGAGGCAGGTACCGCTACATCATGCCCATCAGGTGCATCGGCATCGGCATCGGCGTCGTCGTATCCAGCGCGCATACACGAAGCGCTGATCTCTGCAAGCTGTTCTGTTGAGCCCCTATGTTTCGAGAAATATGAATTGTGTGCATCGCCCCTACGCTAATCCGGACGCTGCATGTCTGTGCCCCGTCCCATGCGAACCATGCTCGCTACCGGAGAATACGACATGGCTCGGGCACCACACAATGCTCGGGGGCTTCGGTGGCATTTTGGTGTCCATGATGACCTTGTTTGCTCAATCATCCTACATAGTACAAGACGCCCCACTAAATAGAAAAGCACGGCGTGTCAGATTCCATGCCCCCTGTCGTATTCCTTCTGAACTCCCGACCCTCAACATCATCATTACTCATATCCTTTCGCCCTCTTCTCCGACAAAATGGCTGCCATTCAACAGTCGTTTTCGGCCCGCGAATTGAGTAGCTCGTCGACGTAACTTTTTTGTACCGACAACTTGTCTTTCCCTTCCTGTTCGTTCAGCAGCACGGCCAAGACTTCAATCGGGGGTTCAAGACCGAGACGGTGCGCACGCCTCCAGCGCTTGAGACGGGCGATTCCAGTGCAGGGCTATTGAACGTCACGTTAGCGCCTGCGTCTTGGGAAGCAGATGGGATATCGGATCATTGTACTAACACCATACTGCCCACTCGTATCAAACTTCCTTAATATCTTTTCCTCCAAACTCAGATCCTGTTGATGTGTCCTTTTCGCCAGACTCCGACTCTCGGCCTTCCAATACGCCTGGATCCTCGTCTCTGTAATCTTGCGCGCCTCGTCCTCCTCTGGTGTGCTCTGCGTCTGTTGTTGCTCAGTCTGCTGAATGATCGCTGCCTCGGCTGTCGTAGCTACCTCCTCCTCCTCCTCCTCCTCCTCCTCCTCCTCCTTCTCGACTACGTGCACTTTTGCGACCGCGGGCGTCACATCCTTCTTTGAAACATCCGTCTGTACATTCTTCACACTTGCTGCTCGGGTACTGGGCTTTGTGACTTTGTTCGATGCGCCGTGGAATGCGAGGGTCGCTTGTTGGGACCTGGTGCTGGCCTGTCCGCTCGCGCGGCGCTTGGGGGGCATCGCGAAATATGTGTGGCCAGGTGTTGCGGACAATATGCGACAGTATAGCTGTTGTCGATAGAGTGTGGTTGTATTGTATAGAGAGATGAGGTGACCTCATACCATGTAGAGCCAGGGTAAGAGCTATCGATTGCCCACGTCTTGGCGTGATCCACAAGGGTTTTCTGGTTGGCTAGACGACGCGTGCGCTAAACACGCTGCCATGTGATCTCTAACCCACTTTTGACCTCTCCATTATTGCACCTTGAAGAGGGGACCCACCCCTCCGGCCATGACATCAACGACACCCCCCGAAATCGCTTCCAAAGTCGAAGCCTACATCTCACGCTTCGAACTCACCCGGCTCCTGAATCAAGACCAAGCCGGCCGCCGCATCTCTCTCCTCGGAACCATCGACACCCAACCCGCCATCCTAATCGCCGAACGTGCCGCCTTCGCCACAGATCACCCTCACCTCTCTTCCTTCCCGACTTCACTCGCAAAGGTCAGGAACCTCGGCGCAAACGACATCTACTCCTGGTTTCTCGCAAACTCGAATCCGGACGCCAACCCCGGCACGGATGCAAGCGGAAACAAGCTCCAAGTGCCTCCCGATTTCAAGCTCAACCTGATCTACCCGTGCACGGAAAAACACATCAAGAAGTACTCTGCCCAACCCGCGCGGATCGTGACGGAGACGCCCGAGATCTACGCCGACCATGTACGGCCCTGGATACGGCGCCAACGCGAAAAGGGAGCGCTGAACTGGATCTTCAACATCATCGAGGGACGGACCGAGCAGGAAGACGTCATCTACCGCGAGACCGGCGAGGAAGGTTTCCTCCTCCTGCCAGATCTGAACTGGGACCGTACCACGCTCTCCAGCCTCCATCTCCTCGGTCTCGTCGAGCGCCGCGACATCTGGAGCGTTCGTGATCTCACAAAGGGCAAGACGGAATGGGTGAAGCATATGCGGGACAAGCTTCTCGATGCGACGGTGAAACTGTATCCCGACATTGAGAGAGATCAGCTGAAGCTGTATGTGCATTATCAGCCTACGTATCATCACTTTCACGTTCACGTCATACATGTTGCGCTGGAGTCTGGTGCTACGCAAGCGGTCGGCAAAGCACTGGGGTTGGAAAACATCATCTCGCAGTTGGAAACCATGGCCGGGGGACCAGAGGCTGGGTTCCAGAATGTGAGTTTGACGTATGGGGTAGGGGAGCAGAGCGAGCTGTGGGAGAAAGTGTTCGGGGTGTTGAAGAGGGGAGAGGGGGTGGATGTTGAGGGTTTCTGAGTCCTCTCCATCCAGTTTGCCGACCAAGAAGTACCGCCAGGGTTTGTGGTTGCGGATACACGTGAGTATTAGATGGTAGAAACATGAGCCAATGCCTATGCGATACCAGCAAGACGAAACCGAAATGCCCAAAAAGCCCACAACGCCAAAGTCGAACCATCAACCCACTACCCTGTCTAACCTACCCACTTCCACATGGATCACCCAGCCCCTCTCCTGGGCTCCCAATGGGATCCAATCTCATCCTCATGCTCGTACCGGTAACCACCCTTCTTTCCTCCCTCTCCCTCTCCAATCTTACTCTTGCCATTTCTGCTTGCACTTTCGCGTGATCACTACTTCCATTCATTCGCACACTCCTATCCGCCCGAATGACACTGCTCATCCATGCAGGCCCCGTAGCACTCGCGTGTGGCGTATCGGGGTTCACTTCCATGACCGCGCGGTGCAGAGTTCCTGCGGGTCGAGCTTGTCGTGTGGCAATCGAGTCGTCCATAGCATGTGTAGGAAAGGTGCGCCACCAGGCAAAGGACCCGAAGAAAGTCCCATCCGACGAGGGTATGTGACGCCACGGACGTTCCCGCAGGGTGAAGATGAGGCAGTCTACCGCGCCCATGGAAGTAACGCAGATGGTTGAAACGAGCGTGAGCCAGTAGAGCGGATGAGAAGCCCAGAAATCGTTGTACATCATGCAGTGATTGACCAACGGAATGAGCCACATGGCTAACCGTTGGTGTGCGAAGTTAGTGTACGACCCACATGCATTTCGCAACCGACGTTACTTACCGATGTAAGAGGTGGGATAGATGAACATGAGACGCAACTGGTGGTGGATGTGCGCCCTCTGTCTGGCGAACTGGCGTTGGGCGTGAGTGGTGGAATAGTGATCCCCATCATCGCGACTGGGCTTTCCGGAGGGCATCTTGTCAGGCATAGACACTACCGATGACCCTCGACGCGCGGGGATCAGCTGCTGCTCAACAATCTCTGGTATCGGTGCGGTGTCGTCTTCCAGCTCCCTAGTCGATAGTATCGGTGCCGTGGTGGAGACCGAGGATTGGGTGTTTTGAACCATGTCGGAAAGTGAGCGAAACTCGAACCCAACGTGAGCGTAGATGGAAACCGCCAAAGCCATAATTATGATTGCGATACAGTAGCGAGGTATCCACGCTAGTGCCAGGCGGTACCAGAACGGCCGGATCGGAAGCGTGCAGAATGCACCTTGAGACATGTAACCCCAATGTGGGTTGACAAAAGCCAAACCTGCCATGGCGCCGGGAATCAAGATGGCTCCAAAGTAGATGGCGTATCGGTACGGGTACAGACCATCAGAACGGGTTGTGCTTGACGGACGGAAAACCTGGATGGCGTTGTGGATGGCGATGACGAGTACAGCGTAGTCTGGAAAGGATGATGTCGGTATGCGTCAGTCGGTCAGCAAGGAAGAGAAAAAGCTCACCACTTGTCTCGGTACCGTATTGCACAAGAAAGCCGCTTGCCTGGCAAAACGCAGACTCTGTGTGAACGGTGCCTCTAGCAATTGACACGACTGCAAATAGGAACAACCAAGATGCCTTTGTCAGACCTCCAAATATCAGCAGCATGATCAGCCTGTAGAAAATCAGTCCTCTTCTCAATCCGCTCGGTCATGACGGCGACGTACCTATGGCGGAACAACTTTTCCATACGACAAAACCAGTAGAAGGCAACAAAGGAGGCGGCCATGCTGACTGCCGCACAAGCCGCAGCCGCAACCTGTATGTCCCACGTTTTGCGAATGGTGTGCAGCTTTGTCGAAGAAGGGCCGTTGTAGTAAGTGACATTGGGCAACGGAGAGGAAACAACCTTTGAAAGAAGCACGCCAATGGTGACAAGCCAAGCGAAGATATAACGAGTCCAACTCCGCTGACCTCGCTCTACAAGGCTCGGCATGTCGTCCGGTTTCGACCTTGGATCTGCAGATGGCCCCGGAAAGATCTTGGAAAGGGAACGGCGCTGAGACTGTTATAAAAGGTGATGATCACTGCTTGAGGGCCAATAGCCAACATGGTGCCCATCCGTCGGTGATGTGAGAAGACGTTTGTGTCTTGGATGAACTTGGCCGCAGCGCAAATTCCTATGGATTAGGAACTGTTCATCAGATGATGGTATTGAGAGTAGGGGGTGCTGAAAGCAGGTCAGACACAGAGGGATGATGGTAGTTTGGCGAACCACTCGGTAGCTTTCTTTCTCGACACCAAACACGAGGTTTTCGACAGGAAGGGACGAGTGCACTTGGGAGAATAGGGAAAGTGTGGGTTGTTGTAGAATTATGCTTTTTCATGTGTCTTCCACCTTCCGCCTTCCGAACGAGCTGTGAACGGGGTCAAGAACGACGCGCTGATAACATCACACCGCTCATTCGCCCATTTCCCACACCTTCACGGCCCACGATTTGTCGTCCAGCCCACCCGTTCCCGCCAGCCAAGACAGAAACGCCACTTTGGCGCGCGTCGAGCATACGCGCATGCGCGGATGCTGAGAGTCATGACCTAGTGTCTCCTGTCCTTGTCTTGCCTAGAAAGCGAGTACATACAGCGCCGTGGTAGAGGGCTGAACGCGCTAAGCCAAGTAAAGGATGACCATGTAAGTTTGATGCTCAATCGAGCGACTCCGCGAGGACGATGAGCGAGAATCGCAGGTCGCCTCCTCCCGCTGCAGCTTCGCGCTTTAGGAAGCTCCGGACACCCAGCTCCAGCGCCTTGTCGCCGAGAAGATCCTCGTCGGGAGCGAGCGGTCCACGATTGAGAGGCCCTTTACGTCTGCCATCCATTTCCCAGAGGTCATTGTTTTGCGACTTGACGAAGCAGACGTAGTGCAGATCCACCAGTTCATCGGCGGGCGGCGCGACTGTATCGCCTTCGACAGCCGCGCTCTGGTGAGCCGTCTCGAGCGCTTGAGACTCGTAGAGCAGGCCAGCGCGCTCAGCCGGCTTCAATGGGATGGCGTCATTGAGCAGTTTGGACAGGCCCGAGTCGGGTTCTAGAGCGGCGATCAGTATTCGATGCAGTGGTGACGAAGCGGACCCAAAGAGAGGGCAATGTCATATGAAATCATGGGAACCTCACCAATGTAGGAGCGCGCCACGCCGTTTGATACAGCGTGAAGCAGACCGATCAGTCCGCAAGCGTTCCCGATCGTCTGCTTGTACCAAAGAACCTCCTCGTCGGGGCCGTGGCCGTCGTAGTCGGGGCGGTCTTTGTCTTCCTGCACGCGGAACGTCTCGTACGTCTCGCTCACAGGGAATATGAGCAGCAATGCATATGCGGGGCGCGGAACAAAGGCGAGCAGCTCGGGTTCGTCGATACTGAAGACATCGTGGAATGCCAGCCGCTTGGAGAGGCCCAGGTTGTGGACCAGGGACGACATGACCTCGGGGTTATTCTCTACATGCAGCAAGACAAGTCAGACCAGCTCGGGGATTCCATTTGGGTTGGGTTGGGTTGGTTTGATTTGGCTTGGCTTGGCTTGATCTGATCTGATTCTGGTTCGGGCAGAGTGGTGATGACGGACCTAGAGGGACAAACCTCTTGCGCGAGAGGGGCACATCCGGCGAGTCTATGGCAGCCATGGTGACGGGTGGGTGCTGATGTGAGGTGGAGCGGAAGGTCGCGGTGCTGGAGCTTTATACGCGCCGCGGGGTATTCTATGTAGGTACTCCGACGCGGCAAGGGGCAAGGCAGCAAACAAGATGTGCAACAGGCCGGTTGACGCTGTAGCACGTCCGCAAGGAGCAGGAAGCGCTCTCACCATCTCATCAGACGGGGCCTGTATGTATGCATGCATGCCACATTACCGTGCACTCCGGCGCGCAATGCCTAATGCCCAATGCCCATGGCCTGTGCTGCCGTCCGCTGCCGTGCCCCTCACTGAATTTTGGTATTTTGATATCGAGTCACGTTTCGCCTCATGCATCTGCGCACCCCCCCAGCACCTCTGCCAGCTCGCGCCCGGCTTCTTCTTTTCCCACCCACGCCCGCCGCCCGCCGCCGCCGCATAGCACAGAGCCCGAGTACCGCCTTGACACGTCGGTTCACGGCTGCACCCGCACCCGCACCCGTATCGAACACGCTGCTACCCGGCTTCTTCACCCCACTACAGCCGCTGTTGGTCGATTTCTTTCGACCTCGATTCCCCACCATGGCCAGCTCGACCGTCGATGAGGGCCTGCTCGCCTTCCTCAGGACGCACGCGCCGAACAACGCCTCCTCGGAAACCGACGCGGTCAAAGCCTCGCAGGCCCTCTTCCCCTCCATCACCTACACCGATGCCGAGAAAGCTGAGCTCAGTCAATGGCTCATCACCGCGTCCCACGTTGCTGCCCCCGGCGAGGATGCTGCAAAGGCCTCCGAGAGGCTGTCCACCCTGAACACCCACCTGTCCAGCCGAACCACGGTCCTCGGCGCCAAACCTTCCGTCGCCGATCTCGCCCTGTACCAGAAGCTTGCGCCCGTCGTCTCGGGATGGAGTGCCGAGGAGAGGACAGGAGAGCAGGGTCACCATCACATTGTCCGACATCTCGACTTCGTCCAGAAGTCGCCGCTGTTCGGTCTGAAGTTGGACGACAAGGTCAATGTCCAGCTGGACAACATCGTCTTCAAGATCAAACCGATCGATGCAAAGGCCGAGAAGGAGCGCAAGAAGAAGGAGAAGGAGGCGGCTGCTGCCGGTGCCGCTGCTTCAGGCTCCACGCCAACCACGCTCACCGGTGAACAGGCCGAGGGCAAGAAGGGCAAGAAGGAAAAGGCCAAGGACAAGGCGCAAGCCGCCGGCGATGCTGTGGCCTCGACCGTGGCCGGAAAGGCCGGTGCTCCCGAGGGTGCCCCTACACAGAAGAAGGAGAAGAAGCCAAAGCAGCCCAAGCCCCAGAAAGCGTGAGTCGAATCCGTCGACCAAGTAAATGACCATGTCTAACCATCGCCAGACCACCGGTCGAGAAGCCACTGTCCCCCTGCCTCATCGACCTCCGCGTCGGCCACATTCTCAAAGCTGAGAGGCATCCCAACGCCGATTCACTCTACGTGAGCACCGTTGCTTGCGGCGACGCTCCCGGCACCGACAACACATCCGAGTATGAAGGCCAGGTCGTCCGAACCGTATGCTCAGGTCTCAACGGGCTCATCCCGCTCGAGGAGATGCAGAACCGCAAGATTGTCGCCGTGTGCAATCTGAAGCCCGTCACAATGCGTGGCATCAAATCATGTGCCATGGTTCTTGCCGCGTCGCCACGGGTCGCCGAGGGAGAGGACAGCCATGGTGGCCCCGTCGAGCTTGTGAACCCGCCTGCAGACTCAAAAGCGGGAGACCGTGTGTTCTTCGAGGGATGGGAGGGCGACCCAGAGGCCGTCTTAAACCCGAAGAAGAAGATCTGGGAGGCCATTCAGCCGGGCTTCACCACGACGGATTCGTTGGAGGTGGGATTCGATGTTGACGCTGTACCGCAGCTGTCGGCGGAGGGATCGGATAAGAAGACGGGCGTGGCCAAGCTCAAGACCGCTGCAGGTCTTTGCTCGGTGACCACGCTCAAAGGTGCTACTGTGCGATAAGGTACCGTACCGCAAGACGACAAAATACGACATGGCATTGCCGGCGTTGCCTGCACCCAGCCGCGACCACGCCCATCGGTAGGCCAGGAAGGCTCCTCCGGTCTGTGTTGGATGTTGCAGCCTTGGTTGCAGCCTCGAACAACTGCAGTTTGATAGCAAACACAGATGTGAAAAGGTACAATCACATTCCGAAAATCGAACCAGTCAATCGACATGTTCACAACCCATACCAAGAATGCTGCATTTTCTGATACTTCTATACCTGCTGTTCAAGCAACCTACTCCACATTCCCAAATCACAAAGCATTGAAGCACATCACATCATCTCATCCCACATTCCACCGGTCCACACGTCTGTCCATTTCCACCACCTATGCTTTCTTCCGCAAAGCTTCCACAAACTCCTTCGGTGGCTGCTGATTATACCCCTCGGGATTGTTCTCTGTCCACTTCCACAGGTCCGCACAAGCATCCTCCAGCGTCAATTCTGTCTTCCAGTTCAGCTCCTTGTTTGCCAGGGTCGGGTTTGCCGTCAGGTCCAAAACATCTCCCGCCCTGCGTGGGGCGACCTCATAGGCAAGATCGCGACCGACGACGTCGGAAAACGCCTTCACCATCTCGAACACGGTGGAACCGCGACCGGATCCCAGGTTCCAGGCCTTGACACCCGGTTGCTTCTCGCGGAGGTAGTTCAGGGCGACGAGGTGGCCGCGCGCGAGATCGAGGACGTGGATGTAGTCGCGGATTGCGGTTCCGTCTTTGGAGGCGTAGTCTGTGAATGTCAGCTTCGTACATCTTACCATTCCCTCGACGTCGGCTTACCGTCACCAAATATCAGCAACTTCTCCCTCTTTCCAATGGCTACCTGCGCCAACAACGGGAGCAGATTGTACGGTACACCCAGCGGATTCTCTCCCATGACACCACTTGGATGCGCCCCACTGGGGTTGAAGTACCGCAGCAACGCCGCATTCCACTTCTCGCCTCCGGGCGTCCCACTCTTCTTCGCGTTGTTGCGCTGCGCTTCGATGTGATCTGTGATGATGGCCTCAACGGTCGACTTGGTACGTCCGTAGGGATTGGTAGGTCCGATGGGGCAGTGCTCGGGGATGGGGATCATGTTCTCGAAACGGGTTGCGTCACCGTAGACGGTGGCCGAGGACGAGAAGACAATGTTGGTTACGTTGTGCTTGGTCATGGAGCGTAGGAGGGAGATGGAGCCTCCGACGTTGACACGGTAGTATTCGAGGGGGATTTCGCCAGATTCGCCAACGGCCTGTTCGTAGTCATGTCAGCTCCACAACTGTTTCTGGGAGCCATTGATGGATGCACGAGAGGGCGTGTACCTTTAGCGCTCCAAAGTGAATCACATTGTCGATGTCGGGGTTCTCGGCGAAGATCTTGTCCAACGCAGCTTCATCTGTCATGTCGGCCTCATAGAAGGCTGGCTTCTTGCCGCAGATCAATTCGATTCGGTTCAACACCTCCTTGGATGAATTGTACAAGTTGTCGACGATGACGACCTTGTAGCCAGCATCCAGTAGCGCAAGCGCCGTGAAGGAGCCGATGTATCCTGTTCCACTGCTCCATTGTCAGTATGTTGGTTGATTCGCATGGTGGGGCATGGCGGGGCAAGTATCGATATTTACCCTGTGACGAGAACTGAACCGACTGCCATCTTGAACGCTATGTACGGACTGTTATGTGAGGGGAGAAAGTGAGGATGCTGGGGATGCTGTCTGGGGTGCCAATCGGAGGTTTGAAGCGCGGTCACGACAGTTTATGTGTTGTGGGGACTGCTTAGGTGCTGACGGTGCAACTGAGCCCGCCACTTTCTGCGCAGCGCAGCGATGTATCGGATAGCTAACGGGATCGAGACTAGCTGTACAACATGGCTCCTTACAGTACCCATGGATCTCGGCCTTTCGCCCATCAGAGTGCTTCCAGTAGAAATGTTGTCAGTTGTTGGAAAGCTGTTTGCGTCGAACGATGCCACCGTCCCTGGATATACAGAGACAACCCTTGCGAGAAGCCGTACGCGATGCATGGGCGTATGCTGAACTCGGTGGGTACATGTACAACGGTCTCCTAAGTAACAAGGCTCGTCCATGCAAAGGTACGTCAAAGTAAGCCCGTAATGCCTGCGGAATGGTTCGGATGCTACCGTTTAACCATTGGCACCTGTTCGTGAAAGCGCTTAGGGCAGTTGGATGGTTCAGTACCGAGAGCTTCCCTTGAGGACCAGAGACGCCCCCAGTGTGACAAGTGATTTCGTCGAGGAGTGGTCGTTGACATATTTGGAACCCATGTTTTTGGAGCTGCCAGTCCTGCCAATGTTCCTTCAGTGGGGTTGAAGAGTAGTCATCCACATGCCTACGGCTCGTTAGTAAAGGAACCCTTGCGGGCTCTGTATAGCTCGGATTAGCTTGCTTTATGAACGCCGGTCACACCACACCCAGTTCATCCTGCACTCCAGCGACAACTCCCACGCTCCGAAAAGTCCTCCAAAACCCCAATTGTCCTCATTCTTCTCTCTCTTTGCACGCCGACACCGTCTTCATTCCGCAACTGCATCGCCTATTCTGCCCACATTCCCCGCCCTCGCTAAGATGCCTGCATTAGGCGCGCCGCATACGCTATTGTCGACGACGCGACGAGGCATTCATCTCGAACTGCTCCTTCACGAGCACTCCGTCATCACGCGATTGGCGAGAAGATGCGCTTTGCCCGCGTCGTCAGACATCGCAAGCAACTTTCCTCTTTCCTAGGTCCGGCATAGTCGCGCCGCGACCGCAGTACTCGACGCGTCAAGCTTCCGAACCTACTGTTTCCCCGTGGTTATCTGCCTGCAACGACCCGTTCCCGTCCCGAGGGCGCGCGCCCATTGAAGAGGAGGACCTCTGCTAGGACGGTTTATGGTGTCTATAGGACCGATACCGCGTGAATTCTTCTGGGTGACGGGAAGGAGGTGAGTGAAAGAGTTCCCCTGAGCCCTGTCGGGTCGTGAACGCTCAAACGTGCGCTACTTGCCTTTCCGATACCTATTGTCTTTTTATTCACCAATGCGCGCCCCACTTTTCTAGTTGGGCTTCCACCTGTTGTTGTATCGTACTGCAAGCACAATGCCACAAAAAACTCTCACAGTAGCCCTCGTCACCTCGCTCCTCACCTCCCCACCCAAACACCCTCTCTATCTTTTTCCTTCACGTCATACTCTCAGAAACTTGCAAAGACCACCTTCTTATATTCGTAGCCTAGAAACCTCCCCTCCCGTGTCGCGAGACCACCTTATCATCCTTGCGCTACCATCACCTCAAGATGGCGCGATCAACCAACCAGCAAGGTGGTCCAACACCACGCCGCTCAGCGCGTGCGTCCACCGTTGCGCGATCCATTGCCTCTCAATCTGCCGCCAGTGCTTCTGGAAACGCAGCGACACCCGGTGGACGCAGGAGCGCCCTGCCCAAGCTCAATGCTCGTCAGTCGACCGCTTATGGCGCCAGTGGCCGCATCGTCGCAGTCGAGGAGTTGAACATCCCCGTCACTGGATTCGCTCAGGCTTTTGAAAGCCAGCGGGGTGCAGCCGTCGCTAGAGGTCCGGAGAACTATCTCATGAGCGGCGCTCTGTTTTCGGGGAAGTCCAATGGAGCAGAAAGCTCATCTGTCCAAGCCTACGAGAGTGAGGACCCATCAAGCGAACCGAGCGACGATGGTGAAGAAGAACAAGAGGAAGAGGAAGAGCAGGAAGAAGAAGACGAACAAGAGCAGGAAGAGGAAGAAGAGGAAGAAGAAGAACAATCGGTCGCCAATACCTCCAAGTCTTTCGGCATGATGCGTGAGGCAGGTATGACGCGCGCTCTCACCCCACCCGGAGGACGTCCTAGGGCTGCTCCGCTTGCCCCAGCTCCAGTTCCCGCTCGATTTCCGCCCAGACCACCGCCTCGATATGAGCCTCGTCCTGCGCCAATCAACACTGGGCAGCCAAGTTACGCTCGACCTGCCGCTCCGGTCCCCAAAGCTGTAGAAGAAATAAAAGGCCAATCGTGGTTCAAGACAGAATGGCTGTACTATGTGTTGGGTGGTCTGCTCATGGTGCTCTTTGGAATGATCCTGGCCCAGCCAGGAAACATCGACGCTATCAAAACTGGCTTCAGGAATCTTGCACCTCCGCCGCGCCCGGACAAGTTTCGCTATGACCCTACCCACGATAGCATGGTGGACTGGGTGAGAAAGGGTCACCAACAGCTCGACAACGACATGAGCGCCATCCGCGAAACGGTATTTCAGCTAAGGGATCAACTTCACGAGTACGTAGTCGTTACCAAAAACGCGGATGGTTCGTATAAAATCCCTGACGATTTTTGGAATGCTTTGGCCAAGAAGATGGAATCGGAGGGAATATCAGGAAGCGCGAACGAAGACTGGGAAGCTTTTCTAAAAAAGAATGACGCAAAGGTCGTAGAGATACTTCGAAAATCATTTGATCCATCAAAGGCATATCCACACATCATGAGTCGGACTGAATTTCTTGGCACTATGGAAAAGAACTGGAAAGGTCTTTCAAAATTGGTCGACCAGAAGATTGCGGAAGTCACCAAAAGCATGAAGGAAGAGGTCAAGAAAGCCGTTGGCAAAGCGCCAAAGCAACTACCTATCGACCGGGTCCACCTTCACTCCCTCGCAATGACCAACCTGGTCGTCAACATGGAGCTCACGCTAAAAAAACCCAACTACTTCTCGCCCGGGCTTGGTGCTTTCATCAACACCCAAATCTCATCCCCTACCGTCGTCGAAGATCCTGCTTGGTTCTCTCGCGTCAGCCGCAAGTTCTTAAGCCTTCCCGACCGTCGACCTCCTGCCCTTGCACTCGAAAAGTGGGAAGAAGTTGGCGATTGCTGGTGCGCAGCGCCCAGCACGTCTAGAAAAGGAAAGACGCAGCTAGCCATCAATCTCGGGTCCCGCATCTTCCCGGATCAGCTCACCATCGAACATATTCCAATGACAATGGCGCCAGGCAAAAATATCGCCAGTGCACCCAAGAACGTCGAGCTCTGGGTCAATACGGACCAGCCTGTTGTCCCTAGTCATAGATATTCCAACGACTGCGAAGACAGGGACGATATGCCTGAAGGCTGGGTTTGTCTTGGATCTGTGAAGTACGACATCTTCGGCGCCAATCATGTCCAGACCTTCGACCTTCAGACTCAGACCTCTATCTCTATTGACGAAGCCATTGTGCGCGTCACCGAGAACTGGGGCGCGGATCAAACTTGCATCTACCGTGTTCGTCTTCACGGCAAGTTTGACGGCCCCGATCACGAGTATGGTGCCCGTGCGGAGTAATCGACTTTGAAGGCGACTTTTCGCATCATCCCTCACGATTACATGGTGCAGATGCATCCTTGCTCCAGTCTCTATTGTTGGGACCTTTTTTGTACTTGCACTAATTAGGGTGCATTGAAGGCGTTGACTAGTCGGTAACATACCCTGGTTCTTTGTTTGGGTCTGCTCTTTGTTACTCCTTTTGCTTTACAAAACGGCGTTAATTTGGATGGAGTGGCTACGGGTCGTTGTATACCCTCTCATGCTTGTATGTAGATCAATTTGCCGTTGTTACGAGAAGTTTTCATTGGGCTGGCGCGGCGATGATGGATGGGCTGGTCACGAATGATGTCTTATTATAAGACATTGAAACATGGTATACTCAGTGTCGCAGGATTGCTTGTTACTTTTTTTTCTTGCTTTGCAATGATTACTGCGACAATGAATACCCTGCCGAAAACGGATTTTGATACTTGACGCTCATTCCTTTGCTGCTGTTAATACATCATCTCAGAACGTTCGTGAGCTTCTCTCTCAACCGCCTTGTGGAGAAGCTAGTAACAGCAATTCTGTGACGAACTCGCCAATGATCAGCTCTCAGCGCACTCGAACCTCTTTCGCCAGCCAAACAAAAAGACGTCCTTTTATAATCGTTGATTTCAAAACTACCCTCCAATAGCACTTGATTCCGAACACCTCGGAATGACGTGCGCGGGGCTAACTGCTTCCTCGTACAATGAAGCGGGGGAGCTCCGCATCTTTCTCGGCGATGTCTGCTGTATTTATCATCAACGCGCCTTTTGCATGACATGTTGTGGAACCACTCTTAAACTGCTTCTTCTTCCTCTTCTTCCTGGTCACTCCTTCCCTTCCTCCACTTCCCTACCTTTCTTGTATGTCGCTTCTCTCTCTCTTCCCTCGACGCACCACATCCCCCTCGATTGCGACTGCACGGCTGGCTTCACTGAGCGCGCATCTTCGACCTACCCATAGCTCTAGGTTTGTTAGTAAACCGGGAGGTTTTAGGACAATGACAAGTCTACCGAAGACGATGAAGGGTGTGTGGATCGAGAAGACAGGAGGTACCGAAGTCCTTCAGTACAAAGAAGACCTCTCTGTGCCAGAGCCCAAGGATGGCGAGGTATTCATCAAAAACGAGTTTATTGGAATCAATTACATCGATACGTGAGTTCTTTTTTCTCTCTCTCTTTATCACCTTGTTCGTTTCATCCGTCTATTCCCACGTTTCCCACGCCAATGGGAGTCATAGCGGCGCATAAAAAAAATCCAGCTTCCATATTATCATTGCGCTGGAGTTGGACTCGAGCATCGCAAACTGATGTGTGATCAGCTACTTTCGTTCTGGCATCTACAGTCCCCCATCCTTCCCTCATATCCTGGGAAAAGAAGGTTCTGGCACGGTCGCCGCACTCGGCGCCAACGCACCCTCTGACCTCAAACTCGGCACCCGCGTCGTCTACATGGGCTCCTCTGCTTATGCGGAATACGTATCCGTTGCCTCCCAAGCCGTCGTCCCGATCCCTGACTCCATTTCTACCAAGACGGCTGCTGCCTCTCTCTTGCAAGCGCTGACCGCCGTAACGCTTATCCGTGAGTCGTATCCCGTGCAAAAGGGGGACTGGATCCTCGTCACCGCTGCAGCGGGTGGCGTGGGGCTCTGGCTCTGTCAATTGTTGAAGGCGGTTGGAGCCAGGACGATCGCGACAGCCAGTTCGGAGGAGAAGAGACAGTTGGCAAAAGAGAATGGGGCAGACGTGCTTGTAGACTATCATGAGGAAGATAGAGAGAAGTTTGTGAAGGAGGTCCTGGAAATCACCGGGGGGGAAGGTGTCCATGCCGTATTCGATTCGGTGGGGAAAGCTACGTTTGACAGCACGTTGGCTGTGGTGAGGAGGAAGGGGACCATGGTATCTTTCGGGAATGCTTCTGGACCCGTCACCGGATTTGCTCTTAGGTATGCTGGAAAATCCCTCGCCCCTTTTGAAGAGCGAGAGTTGACGCTGCACAGTCGCCTTACTGCCAAGAACTTGAGGTTGATGCGCCCCACGGTGATGGGCTATATCACCACGCGCGATGAATTGAAGCAGTACACCGATGAGCTGTGGAAGTTCATCGAGAAGGATGGGCTGAACGTCAGGGTCCACGACGTTTACCCACTCAAGGATGTCGTGAGAGCCACCAAGGATATCGAGAGCAGGAGCACGAAGGGGAAGCTACTTTTGCAACCGTAAGATGGTTTTTCCCTGGTAAAACAAGCATGTACTATTCCGAATGCGAGATATATTCGATGGGGTCGATTGTCTGTTCTCTCCAAAAGAAACCTGCATGGAAACTCGATGGTATCATATCATCACCAACCTCCAGCTGTGCTTAAACACGCAGTCACGAAAAACCAGAAAAGTTTTCCAATCCGAGATCCCACCGACTCAGTGTCCATGAACCCGGATTTTGGGGATAGGCTGGTCAAAGCCAGGCCTGACGCGCTGGCACCATCCACGCAAGAAATGCATCCCTCCCACCTGCGACCCCTTCAGATATACTCATCCTCATCCTCACCACCGGTAGCCGAAGCATCCAGCCACTGGCTCACCCCTGCACCTGTAGCGTTAGCCAAACCTTGGGCAAGCATTCGGACCTGACACTCGCAACCCTGGCAAGTATGCAACTCACTCTCTTGCGTGGCGGTTTCCTCCCCTTCGCTCATAGCCTCGCTCGCGTACTCATTGGCGTCGAAGAACTTCTCGTTCTCGCCGCCGTTGGGAGCCCCAGGCGGCTTGGAGTCGATGTACGTGATAGCTTCGGTGGGGTTGGTAGAGTGAGCGGCCTGGTTCCTGTGGTGGATGACGCGAAATTGCGGGGGGATGGATGTGCTGGCGTCCAGGGTGATTTCTTGCTTGATGACGGGCTCCTTCTTCTTGTCCTTCTTCTCCTTCCCCTCTGCCTTGCGGGTGGCTTTGGGCTTCGCATTGCCGGTCCTGGCCTTCTTCGTGGGCGTGTACTTGTTGTCCTCGGACTCCCCATCGCCATCCGAATCCGGCTCGTGCTTGACCTCAGCCCGAGGGGTCTTCGTCCTGGCACTGCTTGCCTCTCCGCGCTTGCGCTTTGGAGTCGAGGTCGGGGTGGCCGCTGCTGCGTCTGCGGCGTTGGCAGCCTTCGTGCTCTTGTTGCCCTTCGGCGTGGTACCACCGGAACCGGGAGCAGGCACACCCTTCTCGAAAGCTTGCCTCATGCGAGAATATCGCTTGGAGGCCGCGCCTGGGGTGGTGCTGCACTGCGCTGCGATTTCCTTCCAATCGAGCGCCTGTGACCCGAGTTAGCACGAGTATATATATATGGGATCACATCGGTCGGTCGCCGGGGTTCACTCTCATGCTTTCAAGATGTCATATGAGGGAGGGAGGTATGGATCTTACCTTGTTCCTGGAGCTATGCTTGACAGCTAACCAGAGGAACTCGTACACAGTCGAGCCCAGGGGCCCACCATCTTTGATAGCCTTCTGCAGACGGGACCAGCGCTTGGAGGCTGCGCCGATGTTGAGACCCAGTTCGTCGGCTATAGCGGTCATATTGAGCTATTGTCGAATCAGTGACACAGTCGTGGGTCGCAACTCTGGCAATGCTTTGCCATGTTGAGAGATGGAAAGTGATGCTGGAGTTTCTGTTTTTTTTCTATGGGAGACTTACGATAGGCTGTCCGCCGTGCGTGAGCACCAGGTACAGAAATTGGATGTTCTCGTCTTCGGTAGGCATTTTGCTGAACTGGCTCGCGTTCGCGTGATCGTGTTGGCCCAAGAAGTGGAGCAGTGTGGAGGCTCCGAATCCGAGGCGAGCACGAGCGGAGTAGAGTTGACGCGCCAAGGTGTTGGAACGGGGACGGCTAGCTTTGTATCCCGAGAGATAGACTGGTGGCTGAGCAAAGTGAAGGTGAAGGTGAGGGCGACGAGACATCATTTCTTGGCACGCAGCTGCAGGCACCAGTGACGGAGAAAGTGAGAGATTTACGATGATCAGACCCTGGCGACACTTTACCAAATTTGATCTGACAAGGAAACGAAAAGTGCGTGATAAATTGATGGATGACAGGTATAATGTCACAAGTGCCGAGCGCTCGATAGGTACGCTCAAAATGCAGTGTTCAACTCTTCAAGCATCGGTCACCCCCACCGATGTCCAAGACTCAGGTGCTGACACCCAGACCCACTGGCCTCTGCTCTTCCTCATTGAAACCCTTCCCTACCAAGTCGGAGAAATCCAGTCCGACCTCCTTCAGCATCGCAGCATGCTCCCGGGCTTGGTCCATGCACTCTTTCCATACAGGGCTGCTTTCGTCCACGCTACTGAGTTGCCTTTTCAGTAGCATGTTGAAAGCATCCACATGCTCTTTTGCCCACTTGACGCACGCAGACATGAGGATCTGTGAGAAGCATTTCTGGTATATGTCGACGGTGTTCTTGATGATGGTGAAGTAGATGAACGAGATTTGGAAGATATAATCGGCCAGGTTCCCCTCGAAGGCACATTTACTGAGAGCGGTTAGCTTCGATGTGAACGAATGGTGGTGGATGATGATGATGATGATGAGGGGGCTTACCGTGATCGTGCTTTGATGAGGTTGCCGCGAGCCTCCAGATACGCTTCTCGCGCTCGATCCTCGAAGCCAAGACGAATGATCCAGGTGACGTGTTGCTTGACCGATGAGATCCAGTTGTTCTGTGCCACGAGCTGTCTGATCAGGACGTTGGCAAGCTTGGTAGCTCGTTCGTTGACTTTGAAGGTGACGATGCCTTGGGCCATGGCGTTGCCTCTGATACTTTTTGCCAGCGCTTTGAGCCTCTCCACCTTCTTGACCGCGCTTTCGAAGTTCTGCAGGGCGATATCGATGTCCAATTCATCGAGCTGACTCTCCACCGACCGTATGCTCTGCTGCTTGCCTTCTATGTCGACGAACATGCTGGCTCGGTTGTTGACGACGTTGTCAGACAAGCTCTCCATGAGCTCCGTCTTGTTCAAGATGGTTGGATCCCTTGTAGCGAAGTAGTTGTACGAATCTTGCGCTCTCCCTCGTTCTTCCAGCTCGACTTCCTGACTCTTTCGCAGGTCCTCCACAGCCTTGCGATAGGTCGAGAGGAGCTGGATCTTGTTCTGCTCTTCACCGGGGTAGACGGCATAGGTGAAGGATTCGCTGCCGACCCTGATGTTGATGGCATTGGTGGTGGTGCCCTTGCCTTCCTGGCCGCCTGGCTTTGTCTTTGGCGAGAGATCGGCGACTTGCACGTCCTGCAACGGCCAACACCGCGAAGCTCTCCACTCCGAGGCGGATCTTTTGTCCTGGGAGCTTTGGCCGGCGTCGTTGCGTGACTTCTTCTCGGTCGCGACCAGCAGATGGTCGTTCAACAAGATGAGGTGCACTCGCCGCCGCGCTTTCCAGGTAGCCGCATTCAGCTCCACCCACTTCCTAGACTCCCACACCACATGTCGTCCCGGTATGGCAGGCAGGTATTTCTGAGAGCCTTCGATCCGCTTCCAGAGCTGGTGCAATTGGGTGTTCCAAAGAGCCTCGAGGTTGGCGACCGAGCTTCGATTCGCCGCCTTTCGCGCGGTGATGGCATCCCCATTCTGGTTTGTGGTCGATGCGGTCTGGCCCAGGGTCGTTGTCAGTTCGGACATCAACTGCTTGAGTATGCGCATCTCGCCCTTGAGCTTCTCCGCCTCCTTGCTGATCTTGATGAATTGGGTGCGGTTCTGGTAGACATTGTGCTGGAGCTCCATCGACGTGCGGTTCTTGGCTTTGCGGAGGTCGTCCTGGTACTGGCGAATATCGGCCTCGGACATGTCTGCCACCACCTTGCTCACAACTTCACGTTCGGTCAGCGGGTTGACTTGCAGGCGGCACATGGGGGCTCACATTGGTCGGGCCTCAGGTTGGGGTCCTGCAGCATGCGCATGTCAGGCTTCACACGCCGCCCGTCCGAGCCCCCTGGGGATCGACCGTCTCTGGCGGGCGGCGGCTGCTGCTGCTGCTGCTGCATGTACTCGGTCGGCAGCTTGGGCAGCGCGGGCAAGGGGGCGCCATTCCCGGGGAAGTCGGGCGGGAGCTGCGTGATCTTGGCCGAGTACCGCCTCTTCACCAGCTCTGCCGTGGTGTTGTTGCGCGAAGGTCGCTCTCTCGGCGGCGGCCCGTCGGGTCTGGGGCTTGATCGGGTTGATTCCTGCGAAGGGCGGCTGGTGCTCGCGAGGGTGGCCGCCCCGAGAGCCTGAGGCCGGGGGCCACTGATCTGGAGGGGGGCGCTGATCTGAGGTGCATTCTTGGAGCTCTTTGCCCGCTTGTCGGGCTTCTTCTTGCTCTTGCGGAGCGAGATGCCCTTCCTCTCGCGATCGTCCGACATGCGTGGGCGGTGGGCGGTGTCCGGTGGGCTCGAGGTGGCTGGCGGGGAGGGTGCTGTGGAGGAGGGCGCGGTGGAGGGTGGTGCTGTGGAGGAGGGCGCGGTGGAGGGTGGTGCTGTGCAGGGAGACGAGGCGGGTGAGGTTCCTCAGCTCCCTCACCAGGCACAAGCCGCGGCGGATCCCGCACGCGCCATCTGCTCGGCCGTCCTGCCTGTCCCTGGTCCAGAAAAGTTCACGCACACCCGTCTCCATCTCCATCTCCATCAAGCACGCCCGGCATCGCCCAATCGTCCTTCGTCAGCTCCGGAGCCCATCCCCTCTGCCACCATGTCGTCGTCATCGTTGAGGCCCGCCACCATCGCCGCCCTCAGCGTCGGCACCATCGCCGCCAGCTTCGTCGCATACGCCATCTACTTCGACCACCGGCGGCGCAACGACCCCGAGTTCCGCAAGCAGCTGAAGCGCGATTCCAAGAAGCAGGCGCGCGCCGCGAAGGAGGCGGCCGACGCGCAGGGCAAGGAGCAGAAGAAGGCGATCAGGGAGGCGGTCGAGCGCGCGAACGAAGACGGATATCCCAAGGATCCCGACGAGGTCGAGGCCTACTTCATGCAGGAGGTGGCCCAGGGCGAGGGCATGTGCCAGGCCGGTACTGGACTCCCCCCCGACAATGGCCCTTGGACGCCCCGTATACTGACGCGTGCACAGGCTCGGATTCGATAGAGGCCGCCCTCTGCTTCTACCGCGCATTGAAGGTGTACCCGAACCCCAGAGAGCTGATCAACATCTACGACAAGACGGTTCCCAAGGTCGATACCCCCCCTCCCCCCTCCTGTCCTGTATGCGAAGTTTGCTGACCAGCCCCAGCCTGTCCTCGACATCCTCGCCGAGATGATCGCCATCGACACCAGCATCCCCGTTGGCGGCAGCAAAGCATCATCCGAGGCTGGTTCGGCGGGCGGGATCGAGTAAACCGGCGCTGCCAACGTCCCCGCCACGCTCGCTCGCTCGCTCGCTCACACAACTCACTGTAATATTCCTGTACATGTACGACCAACTTTGGTCAGGTCCGAGTCATCGGGGCCGGCGTTTCTGGGAAGGGAGGGCATAATATTCATTTTTCGGCCAAGCATCTCTTTCCTGCAAGGGGGAATCGAGCAGCACGGAGGGTCCGGTACATATCATGGCTTGTTCTTCCTATCAAACCTCGTGCCCGATGCGCAATCGAAGAGTGACTCGACAATTGGTATACTACAAATTACTAGCTCCCTCGGACCGTCATGCACCATGCCCAAACGCCTTGCTCACAAAGTCATTCCGCAAATGCCAAAGTATCCGGGGGGTAATTCCAACAAAAGTCCAGGTGAAGGGGAACGCTGTCAAGCAAGCGGCATCCGTCACTAGCACGCGCAGTTGTTGTTTTCCGGGGGCTGGGCCGGGTTGATGTTGACGTCGATCACTGCACAGCGGTCAGCATCTGCCTCGCCGGACGCAGCTTCGGCAGGGCATGCACGACTTACTCTGGCTTTGGCCTTGCTGCCCCTCCCCCTCCATGCCGGGCAGCGCCTGGGCAATCCTCTTGAACAGCGTCTTCACATTGTGCCCCACCTTCGCGCTGGTCTCTATGAACATGAGGTTGTTCTTCTTGGCCTCGTCCTCGCCCTGCTGTGTCGTGACCTCCCTCTTGTCGTTCAGATCCGTCTTGTTGCCGACCAGCACGATGATGACGTCGTTGCCTCGCTCCCCCCTTACATCGTCCACCCACTTGCGCGTGTTTTCAAACGTCTTCTTGTTGGTGATGTCGTAGACGACCACGGCCACCGACGAGTCGCGGATGTACGAGGGGATGAGCGAGCGGAAACGTTCCTGGCCGGCCGTGTCCCACAGCTGGAGGCGGACGGTTCGGTCTTCCAGGTACATTGTCTAGGGATGGTGAGACGGCCGGGGTATTGCTGTGGGGGAGGCAGCAGGGCACACCTTTGATAGGAAGTCTATGCCGATGGTGGCTTGGTACGTGTAGTCGAACGAATCGTACATGAAGCGTGTGATCAGAGAGGTTTTGCCCACTGTTGCCGGCGTCAGTACTCCCAAGTGCGCATCCAGCGTCCGGCGTCCGGATGTGCATGTGCATACCGCTCTGCTCCCCCAGAAACACCAGCCTGTGCCCGCAATCAGCATCCAGTTTCCCTCTGCGACCGCGGCGCGACTCACTTGAACTTCTTCAACGGATTCGAATAGCCGGACTGCGCCATTGCGGTGTGCTGGAGATGGCGAAGAGGCGAACGAGAGGCAGTGAATAAATAGGAGACGGATACCACTGGGAGCAGCTGCTGTGATGCCCGGAGCCTGACCAACGAGACAACGGACGGCGACGCTGGCGCCAAGCCCGGCCAGCCCTCGGTTTAGCGACATCCAGCGCCCGGCACCGCGCGAGGAGGAAAATTCGCATCCACCGCATCCACCGCAGCCACCGCAGCCACCGCAGCCATGGCCAGCGCAGAAGCAGCCCCGGCCCAGTACCGGCAGCCCAGCCGCAAGGGCAAGAAGGCCTGGCGCAAAAACGTCGACGTCACGCAGATCCAGGCCGGCCTCGACGAGGTGCGGGACCAGATCGTGGAAGGGTAAGCAGCATGGCCTCGTTCCGTGCAGGCAAGCAGGCGCTGACGCTGAATCTCCCCAGTGGCATCGTCGCGGAAAAGACGTCGGATCAACTCTTCGCCGTCGATACCACCGGCTCTGCCGACATCCACAAGGACATCAGCAAGCGCTCCAAGCCGCTCAAGGTCGACGAGATCCTCAACCGGCGCTCCGCCGTCCCCGCCGTCTCCTCGCGAAAGCGCCTCTCGGATTTCTCCGAAGAGAAGAGGAGGAAGAAGCCAAAGGTGTCGGGCAGGGACTACGACAGGCTGAGGGCAATCGCATACGGGGGCGACCAGGTGCAGAAGAACGTCGTCGACACGGCCGGTGTGGCAGATCACGATCCATGGGTTGTGCACGAGGTGAAGAAGGATCCCAAATTCGATTTCCTGGAAGAGAAGAAGGCGACGAGGGAGCCTGTCACGATGAAGCAAGCGCCGGTATCGCTGCTGAAGAGCGGCAAGGCCATACCCGCCGTCCGCAAGCCCGAGGCCGGCAAGAGTTACAACCCCAACTTCAACGACTGGCAGGAGATCCTCGCCCGGGAAGGCGACAAGGCCGTGGAGGCGGAGAAGAAGAGGCTGCGGGAAGCCCAGGAAGAGGCGGAGCGCATGGAACGCGCACTGGCCGATTCCGATTCCGACTCGGATGCGAACGAGAGCGCGTGGGAGAGCGAGTGGGAGGGCTTCAGCGACAGCGAGGGCAGCCGGCTGAAGACGAAGCGACCGGAGCGCAAGACGCCCGCCCAGCGGAACAGAATCAAGAGGAGGAAGGCGGCCGAAGGTCTGGCGAAGCACGAAGCGAGGACCAAGGCAAAGGAGCAGCAGCTGCAACGCGTCAAGGAGCTGATGAAGTCTGTCCGAGACAAGGAGAAGGCTCGAGCAGACATGGAGCGCCAATTGGCCCTGCTGCCCAAGGAAGACGCATCGTCGGATGATGGCGACGAGGAACTGCGCAAGAAGCGTTTCGGAAAGCATTTGCAAGTTTCTCCCCGCTTTCTGCGTGTGGCAGCCGTACTGACAACAGCAAAGTGTGCCCGACGCTCCGCTCGAAGTGGTACTGCCTGATGAGCTCCAAGACTCCCTTCGCCGGCTCAAGCCGGAAGGAAACCTCCTCAAAGACCGCATGCGAAGTATGATGATCCGTGGCAGGGTGGAGGCGCGCCGCCAGATTCCCTACGCGAAGAAGAGAAAGGTCACCCTCACGGAGAAATGGTCATACAAGGATTGGTCGCTGGACAACCACTAATGGCAAGGCAAACCGGGCGCTATCGGGAGTACCCTTTCATCGATTGTATGGCTCGTCTCCGATTCATCGTCTAAACATTGGAATATGCCATATGCAAAATGCGGGGGAATGAGCATGGACAGGACAGGATACAGCAGCCTCGGAGGCTGAAGACGAAATGCAAAAAAATAAGGGTATATCAATGAATCCACAGAGAATTGAAGATGCAAACAATGCAGGCAGAACCGCCACATGAACAGCTCCATTACCAGACCCTCCACCCCAGTTGCCCTCGGTTGTCCCCGATTTCTTCTGTGCCACCGAGACGACCAATTCCATCCGCACGAAGGACCCAAAACCGAACCGATTCCTCCCTTGAACAGCAGCGCAGGTGACTTGTTTCCAATGGCCTCCTCTGCGCGTGATCCCTGGTGCAACGGCAGCAGCCATCGACGACCTCGTACCCGAAAGCTGAACATGAAGTCATATAATGACAGGCACCACATGTCATCGACTCACAACATCAGCACGGCGAAAGCCAACCCGGCGACCAATGCCCAACCGCTGGCAAGCTTACCGGCAGCTCCCTTCTCCGGCACAGGCGAGGATGCAGGAACCGCCGACGGTTGGTTGGTCGAGATGCCCGAACCCGAACCGGTGGTACCCGTTGTTTCTGGGCTCGACACCTGCGGCACGGTAACGTTAGTCAGAGGCCTGGTGGCGTTTGCGTAGGGTGGGATGGTAGTCCCGTTGCTGGACGGGACCGTGACATTCGCCAACGGGGTGGTTCCGTTGGTCAACGGGTACGGGGTGGTTGCGTTCGTCGTCGTGTTTGACGATGATGATGACGACGACGACGACGACGACGACGACGACGACGGCGCACTGGCGGTGGGGTTGCTAATCACCTGGCCATTGGGGGCGTTGGATGCGTCGTTAGGCAGAACCTTCAGCTCCAAGTCCTTGACTTCTCCGCCCTTGGAACCATAGCATGCCTTTGGTGATTTGGTGTCCTTGACCTGCACAATCTTTCCCTTGGTGGGGTTCTCGATCCCGTTCTTGATGATGGCGTCGCAGTCGGGGCAGACGGCGGGGATGGTGAAGTTGGAGTCGAAAGCCGAGTTGGTGATGAGCTTGGCGTCGCATTTGGGAGCCGTGATGGACGTCTGCGAGGCATCCGCGGATTGGATCTTGGCCATGTCGAGCTTGTTGTATTGCTTCTGCAGGTTATCGTAGTCGCCACGGAGGGTGACGGTGCCGTTGCTGTTGACCGTTGCGAGACCGAAGTTGTTCTCTTCCTGCGAGTATTCGTAGACGAGACCACCGGAGAGAGACTTCATCTTATCGCTGTATAGGGCGGCAACCTCGTCGAAGACACGGGGACTGACTTCGTTGCAGCCGTATTCGGAGAAGAAGACAGGTACACTGCTGGTCTTGAACATGTCGACCAAGGTGTTGTAGCCGGCGGACTCGAACGTGGCACTGCCACCGCACCAGGAGTACGAGTTCAGGCCGAAGAAGTCCGAGTCGGAGTTGTCGCCGTTGCTGCACTGCATGTATGCCCACGTGTCTTGGAGAATCTCACGGACATCGGCGGCGGAGTAGCCCACGGGGATCTTGCGGTCGCCATGATTCTTGATGTAGTTTTTGAGATCACGTTGGACGGCCTGTTGTCGGTTAGCATGCAATCATGCACAATGTGGACCCGTCAGACTTACACGAATATACTGCGGATTGACCTTACCGGTCGTCAGATCATTCATGACCTCATTCGCGGAAAAGAAGGCGAGCGTGTTGGGGTAGTTTTTGAAATTCTCGACGACACCGAAGACCCTCTTCAGATAGTCCTTGTGGTAGCTGGTCCACGGCTCCGCACGGTTGATCGACTCTCCAGATGCCGGACCGTTGACATCGATGATCATATAAATACCGGCGGCATTGAAGATGGATGCACAATCGTCGTGGTTGAGCTTGGGGTCGACGTTGTACACACGGATCGTGTTGGCACCCAACTTCTGGATGTTGATCGCGTCTCGGAGGCAGATTTCCTTGTCGGTAAGGGCATCACGTCCGTCCTGAGGCCGGTACCCGGACTGTCCTCCAGGTTGGTAGTCCACACCCACCATCATGAAGCGCTTCTGAGTCTTTGAATCGATAAAGTCCTGACCCTTCACTTCGACGGGGTTGACGGCGACGGCCGCGCTCGTCAAGAGCGCGGCGGCGAGCCCGAGCGATCGTGACAGCTGCCATAGCCTGTTAGCCCAATCCTCGACCCTCCCCCGCTGGGCGACAACCTACTGAACGCATTGCTTATAATGTGGTTCCAAAGTGCCAAACGTAACAAATGTTTTCCCAACTCTCGACGGACGTTGCAAGAAGCGGGCGAAGAGCAGTACAAGGAAGCAAGCAGACGATCAAACAGCTGTCCACACTTCACCGAAAGTCAAAGGAGTGCGTGGCAGTACGGCAGTACAGACAGTAAAGAATGAATGAGCGGATGCGACTGGCGCAGCAAAAGTGAATGAGAGTGTGAAGCACGAGAAGAGCAATAGCTTCAAGACCAGAAAGTAAGAGAGCAAGAGAAAAAAGAAGAGACCTAAACCGCAACCCAGCACAGGCAGGTCGTCCCCACAGATAAACTCCTGCGTCCATCTCAAAGGGCACCGGCGTCCCGCACGATGTGTCCCAAGGAGCCTCACCCGAACCCCATCGCGCTAACGTCATTTCCGAAACAGAGGCTTAGTCGCCCTGCCAGCCAATAAGGGATGCATACGCGCGAGCAACGGCCTCCGCCAACGTTTCGGACTTCCGCCCAGGGAAACACTGTGCGCCTGCGGCTTTACACAGCCTGCGTCTAATGCTTCGGGTGAGCTTGAGAGGTTGGCAGTGCAATCAACGTCATGCCATACTCTTGTTTATCGATCCTACTCCTACCCAATGCTTACTGTACATCATCACCGCCTATTCTACAGAGTCCCCTCACTCAGTCGCTCACAGTCTATGGATACCAGTCCAAATCTCACTCTGCCTCCTTTTCCTCGCCATCCGTCTTCTCTGACACGGCCGCCTTTGCGACCTCCTTCTCATTCTCCTTACCCTTGCCCTTATCCTTCCTCTCGCCCTTTGGTTTCTTCGCCTCCTCGGGGAATATTTCAGCGAAGAAATTGGGCAAGAAACGATTGATGCGTTTCCACGTCTCCACCCAGAGTTCTTCTCCGTCGCCTTCTTCGTCTGGCGGGGCGAGGAAGCCGCCGTTCGCCATGACGAGAAGCATATTTTTAAGGTTTTCGGATACAGCTTCTTCCTAAACATGTCATTGGCCGGTTGCCCCTCAAAACATACAAGGGGAGAAACGTACCAGATTATCGCCTTGCCCGCTGTTGATCAGACGGTCCATGATGGTAATGATCTTGAGCCAAAGGCTTAGCATCTCGTCCGTCTCCGAGAGCATGACAAGATAGTGCAAGAACACCTTCGACAGCAATGTCGCAGCCCGAACCCGCGTTTCACTCATGCCGAGCGGATCAGATTGATACACCTCTGGCTTGAGCAGCTGTGTGATCAAAGGGAAGAGTACTTCGCTAAAGATGTCTGTCCATTCCGTGTGATTCGGTGACGCAAGCTCATTCGACAGAAGTGTTCGTTGCAACGAGCCAAATGCTTGTTGCCGGATTTCGCGACATGGGTTGAGGCACTGGTGCGTCAGGGTCTTAAGGATAGGCGACCAGTAGGCCGTCCACGCTATGTACAGTTAGCGCATGTGTATTTTTGGGATTCGCCTGGATCATATATACCTTCGGTCGCTTCAAGCTGTGACTGTTCAATGAATGTGGGTACGCGACTCGACATCTGGAACACAATCATCATAGCCTTGCTGCCACGCACAACGACTTCATTGCCCCTGCCTCAATTAGCAGCTGTTGCTTTGATGAACGTACATGCGCTTACTCGGGCTTCTTTGACTTCTGTGCCTGTCCTCGTCGGACAGCCTGATCGTGCATCTGTTCTTGTCTAGCACCAACCTGTGCTGCTGTGGCAAACTCATTAAGAAGCGCTATCGCGGCCTCGTAATTGTCAGCCGTGATACCAGGCTGTGGAGATGTAGTGAGATCCTCCACTAGCTGGAAGACTTCGCCTGCAACTTCCGGCACTTGGTGTAGCGTGTTGAGAATGGCCCAGAAGTCCGGCGAGCTTGACAACTCTATGCGAAGCCCATTCGCCCCTTTGCAGCATTCGGAGAGACCTTTCAACAACGGGTCTGCGCACTGCTTCAAAAGATCCTTCTCAAACGTGGAGAAGGTGTGGAGGAGCACAGGTCCTCTGATGAAGTCGTAATCCTGTTGCTGTCAGTCAAGGCGAATAACAAGGGCGGGGGGTGTTGCTTACATTACTGGCCTTCAACAGCACCAAAAGGTAGTATACCGCTCGTGCAACCACCACAGGGTGCAGCTTGGGTGCATTCCGAATGACCGTTGACAAAGCATCGGCAACATCCTTTGCCAATTCCTTGACTGTCTCTTCGTCTCGTACAGCCAGCATAGTCGCAAGCTCCAACACGAACACCAAGCTAGGATCGTATGCTGGACGATTTGGTTTTGCCCTGTTGCCGTTGGTTCTGGGGTTGGGTTGGGAGGGCACCTCTGGCTTCACAACAATGACACGCGGTGAGCCATCTTCTGGGATTTGCTCCAAAAGAGACATGAGCAGCGACCGTAAGGATTCTACAGGTAGTTGACTGATGTTAGCCAGTATGTCTTCAAAGTGACACTCTTTGACCGTATCCACGGTGCAGAGCGTGTACTCAATCTCTTGATCTGAAGGCTCCGGCGGCTCGTCGTTGGCAAAACTCGATACGTATGATGTGAATGCTGAGAAGATGCCCGCCTCCGCAGGTCGTTCCGCACGGTCGATAATTTGGGCCGGGCTCTGGAGTGGTATGGGCGGCAGAGCCAGTGTCTTTTGAAAAGATAAGAAGTATGGGGGTATCAAAGAATTAACGAAAAGATTGACCATGATATGAATGAGCTGTTGTGGTTAGCTATGGTCAATCTGTATACTATGGGTGAACTTACGTGATTCCATCCATCCCTAATGGAGGCTTCGCTGCCCTTGATGACTTGGAACAGTACCACCGTTGCCAGCTGAGCCCTCCCATCACGGCCAAATCGGACCGCTGTCTCGCTGACCATCACGCTCTTCTTCTCAACCTGGACCTCAGTATTAAGCGCAGTGCTGGGTGGGACATCTGGCGCCAAAGTGCTGATGTAGGAAAGACACGAAATGATGCGGTCTAACGCATCAGTCAATCCTGCCTTTGCTGCGATTTGCGCGCACTGATCAAAGCCAGTGACTACGCGAGAGAAGACGGCATCATCCGTGGCAGACATGAACACATAGGACAATGTTGCTACGATAGGCTTCCAAGTGGCAGCAAACATGTCCGCATCGAAGATGTTTGTATCGCAAATGATGAGATCAGGCGTAGATTGAATCTTGACCAACAGTTCCTTCCAAGCGTGGTCGTAGGCATGTCGGTCCGCGTGCTCCTCGGGAAGAATGATCTCACGGTTCTTGATCGATTCGAAGATAGCCTGTAAGAAATCTTGATCGAAGTTCTTGCTGTTGTTCACACCTCGAAGGTTCTTGGCAAAGTCTTCAAACGTCATGCGTTTGGCGGTCTTGCCTAGGTTCGGATTGTGTTGATCTGTGTTGAGCATGATGACGGCGTATATGAGAACGTAGATGGCATCTTCGTTGGCGATATCTTCTGGCTGTGCTTGTTCGTAGTACTGCTTTGAGAACTCAATTACAATCCTTTCGATGAGTTGGGATTCGCCTGGTAATCGGAAGGCGTTGAGCAATTGCCGTAGTGCTTCATCAACCCGTAGACCCTTGAAGTCGAAAAGGCACATGAACGCGTGAAGCAACGCCTCGTTTGATCTTTTGGAGATGAACTCTCCGAGCACCTTTTTGTCGATTCGCGTCGTGCCTTTCACGAATTCCGCAATGCACCTTGGGTCGTCGGCATCCTTGATGATTCCCTGCGATGTGAGGAATGCTATGCCTGCTTTTGGGCTTTCGTTGAACTTTGTAGCGCCGCGGATGATGATTTTTTTTCGCGCTCGCTGTTCGCGAAGGGCATCAGGACTTGGAAAGCCCTCGGTGACTGGTTCGTCGTCCAAACGATCTGCTATCGATTGAACAAAGCCTAGCAGAGCGTCCAGACATAGGGGAGGCACATTGACTGTGCTCCAAGTTGCTGAATCTGGAAAAGCGTTTCGTGACAGGAGACCAATTATATCCATGCAGATATCCATACGATCCGTCTCGCAGTCGAAGTTGACGAACAGCTCGGCCATAAAGGAAGGTATTCGGACCAGACCACCCAGGTTTTCCACCATGGCCTCTCGGGCGTCGGGCTTCCTGGCGCCGCCCTCCAAGCCGAGCTTTTGCCTGTCCTTCACAGGAACGGGCGTTGATCGACCGCTGGTACTGTTCTGCTGTGGTGCCGGCTTGGCTATGCTGGGAGCTTGCGGAACGCCTTCATATAATGAAGGCTCAATGCCAGGCTCCACCGGGATCTCAACCCGGGGAAAGAGACATGCAACCAAATACGAGAGATAAAGCTCTTGCTGCAGCTTGAGAACACTTCGACATGTGGCGAGCAGTGTACCAGCAACGCGCAGTGACTCGTTCAGAACAGCCATGTTCTCTGAGCGAACGAGCTGGAAGAGATGCCGACAAAGCGTGTCCTTGGCCAGGTTGGCGAGGCTTGGGTGGCTTGCTATTGAAGGTCCGGCGACTTCGAGCGCAACGTCCACTATCCGCAGAGCCATGACGCGCATCGTGTCTGTATGGTTCCTGTCGTGCGGATCCAGCAGGTCCACCAGCACGCGGAACAGTTCTCGAATGCTGGGCAGAGAGTATGGTTTGATCTCGCCGGCCGGCTGCTCGGGTGCTGTTGTGGCCAGCAAGTCCATCGTGCTTCCTGCTGGATTCGGCGCGTTGCTATCGGTGTCGTCTTGACCCTTCTCGGATGTGCTTGGTTGCTGGGGTTCCTCGACCTTGCTGGACGGTCCAGTGTCACTGTCCCTGCCCATGGAAGGGTCCATCTTCAAGCCATCCTGCTTGTCATCGCCGTCCAACTCTTCGTCCAGGGCTTCAAGCTCATCGGGCGATTCAATCTCCAGCGTCTTCAATCGCTTGAATATGACCTGGCACATGGAGACCATGGCAATCTCGGCAGACCGGCGCAGCAACTCAGACAGTCTAGCCTGACAGCACATGCTGAGTCCCGTCTCCATCATCTCGCAGATGCTTTCGTCCCCCAGTATCTCGCCGCAGGGCCCCGAAACCATGCCCTCCATGAGCTTCAGAATGCGCAGGAGCACGATCTCGTCGGCGGCGGTGTCGCTGGCTTCGAACCGGCAATGGGTGATGGCGGAGGAGAGCTGCTGCATGGCTTCTGGGAGGTGCGGCGAGCTGCGCCCAATGATGTTGTACGCCAGGAACTTGGTGATGGCAATGAGAGCAAGCGAGGTAATGGGCGCGGAGGTCGACGAGGAGCGGATGACCTGCAGGAACGGGTGCAGCATCGAAGGCGTATCGAAGGTCTTGATATCTATTCACCCCATCAGCAGAGCTCCAGCTCCCGAGCACCCGGACTCCGCACCTTTGCAGCCCTTCAGTTCGTTTCGCACGCGCGCAAAGGCAGACATGAGGGGGTTGTCCTGCATGCTCTTGCCCTTCTTGCCGCGCAACCCCCATCTGCTCGGCACGGCCTCCTCTTGCTGTCCCTCGCCGCTCACGATGCCCTGCCCGGCACGGTCCCGCTTCTGTATCGCGGGTGTCTTGTTCGAAGAGCCCCCCAGAATGGCCGCGACCGACGAATGTGCCCAGCGGGCGTGCTTGCGCATCGCCGACGTGACGGTTATGCATTCTGTGACCACGAGCGCGACCGGGTTGACCGCGACCGAGATGGGCCGGCTTCGGAAGCTCACGGCCACATCGCGGAGCGTGTCTGGGGGCGTGGCCTCGCTCCCGTTGCTCGACATGATGGATACGAAGTCTATGTCGCGCCGTTCGAGCCTGCGGGCGGTGGTATGGGCGGAGGACGTGTGCTGGAAGCGGTGGTGGGCGCTGCTAGTCGGGCTATGCGTCGAGGTCAGCAAGCTCAGGACAAGAACTTCATGCTCTTAGAGAATTGCCTGGCCCAGCGGCTTTTAACAATGCTATGCGGCGACCGTGTTCTCATCGGAATCGTCGCAGGCAGCAGCAGGACGGACTGCGAGCCAAAGTCCATCTTGACATTTGGCACCGGGTGCATGTTCTGGCTTGGCACATCACACGCCGAAAGAACAGATGGCAGGGGCTCCTCCTGCCGCGGTGCCGTCCACCATGACCACAGATCGAAAGGGGACAGATTCCACGAACGGCGGCTACGGCCTTCCAGGCTTCGAGATTAGGAATTCGAACATATCAATATATTCATACAAGTTCAGCGCCCTCCTGCATCTCGAACTCTCACATACAAACGCCCCACAATGCTCTATATAGTTATATACAACCATCTCAAACGAATACTCTGGGCCAATAAACGCCGACAAACTGAACGAAAAGGAAGAGGAGGAGGTGGAAGAGGAAGAAAAAGAAGAAGAAGAAGAAGGGCATAGCGGTCCAGCCAACCCTCGCTCCACCCCCCGGGAGGTTTAAAAGGTAGCCTCCACCATATTGGTTGAAACGTTCTGTGACGGCACGTAGGCAGCCGCTATAGCCATATAAAGGCTACGGTGATGAGGACACATCTATACTGAGTCTAGGCATCGTTCATCAAAATTCATGGTTATCGCGATCCCCCCTCCATCCCGTTACACCTCCGGGTTCTTGGGTCTAGGTCGTGCGTCAGAATAAGCCTTGATTAGGATACCTGGCATCTCCTTACTGTTTTGGTTCCGGCTTCACTCTCTCGTCTACCCCTCGAGCCTCATGAATCTCATCGGGTTTTTGGAAACCCCTCGCCTGGTTAGCCCCCTCCTTTTTGGAGTCCTCCTTCGTATCTTCCTTCTTCGTGTTTTCCTTCTTCGAATCCTCCTTCTTCGTGTCTTCCTTCTTCGAATCCTCCTTCTTTGAATCTTCCTTCTTCGAATCTTCCTTCTTCGAATCTTCTTCCTTCTTCGCGTCTTCTTTCTTCGCTTCCTCCTTGGCCTTAGCCTCAGCCTCGGCTTTCGCTTTGGCTTCCTTCTCTTTCTTCTTCTTCTCAGCCTCCTTTTCGTCATCTTCTGCCTTCTGTACTAGAACTGCGGCCTTTTCCTTCTCCCAGTCGCTGTGCTTTGAATCAAATTGATTTCGGATCTTGTCCTCTTTTGCCTTCTTCGCAGCTTCTTGGGCTTCCTTTTCCTTCTTTTCCTTCTCCATTTCCTCCATATGCCGGATGTCGTCAACGCTTGGCTCGTACAAATGCCATACGGTGTAGTGGGGAAGACCGACTACGGAGAACTTCATGCGCTTGGCCATCTACCATTCTGTTAACCACGTACCCTCCGGTTCATGCAATGTATACGAACCTTTCCGAATCCTTCGGTTTCGGCGTGCTTCTCGAAGCTAAAGGCAGGGAAATGGACACCTTGCCGGAAGACTTTCGCCTTTGCGAGAATGGAAACACCGCCGACACCGTCGATCTCCATCTCCATATCTGGGTCGCCATAGGGGTCGCGAAGGTAGGCCAAATGCGGGCGCCAGGTAGCATATTCTGCGTATCCTTCGACGATGACAGCGTCCTCGTCAAGAGTGTCAGCGAGCGCGAGAGCGGTTTCGGATTCCTGCCACGAGTTCAAATCGTAAGGTTGCTCTCCACCGAGCCAGTCGGGCAGTGGTCGCCAGACATCTAGATAGAGTCAGTACTTGCTAAGTGACGTATTGGCCAAGCCCGAGGATGTCTTACTGGGAACAATGACATCCTTGTTGTGCCTCATGAGATCCTCCAAAATGGTGAAGGGGGCAGTCTCCACATCAACATCTCTCCAATATACCCAGCTGTGGGTAGGTCGGAGAGCAGCGCTCAGGAGCCAATTACGGGCCTGAGCCATGGACTTTCGACGCCCGGCCTGGGCTGCAAAACCGTGTCGACTTTCGACATCCTGATTGACCTTCTGCCCGAAGTCCTTCTCCATGACGGAGATCTCTCCAAAGGTCTGCTTGGGGTCTGGGTTCGATTGAAGGTTCTCCAGTTTCTCGTTTAGCTTCGCAATCGTGTTATCTTTCGAATCGCCGACAAGGAAGGCGAGATCAATCAGGTTGTGCGGGTACGTCAGGTTTTTCAGATGGCCGAAGAACATGTCCAGATGCGGTGCGGCGTCTCGCAACGGCGCGCAAATCAGTATCCTCTCCTCTCTCTCCCACCCCCTTGCCGTGCCTTGCACATTGCTCAGATCGTAGTATCGCACGGTTTCCAGCTGCGCATCCTCGCTGCCGCCGAAATAGCTGAGGGGCCCGGAGCCCAGATTCGGCCGTAGGTTCGGGAAGAAGAAGAAGACGACGGTGCAGAAGATGGAGCCGGCGAGTAGCAGCCGCTGTATCATCTGTCTCCGCCGCCTCAGTGCCGGCTGTGACCGCGGTTGGAACCTACAGCGACAACGAAGATTAGCATCGTCTTGCCAGGTATGATGAGGGTGCAAAAGCGCGGTGAGATCCGGCGGGAAAGGCGCGCTCAACATGGCGGCTTCGGAAGTAAACGCAGACGCAGACGCAGACGCAGACGGGGACAGAGACGTACTTGTGAGGTTGGATGGAGAAGGTGCTTCCACCGCCGACTGACGGATATGCTGCATGCCCGTTGGAAAAGGCATGGCGATGCATCTTCGTCTTCGAATGTAAGGGCAGCATCCAGGAGGGCGTACTCAAGGGTTGGGGTTGCGCTGAGGGTTATCGCTTGAGCACCCCCGTTGCACAGGCTGCCAGTGAGCGTACTGGACCTCCGTGCAAAGGGCGTCGGTTCCCGGGCGAGCTGCAGCTAGCGCTCTCGTGCGATTCGAATTGATGCCGTGACGGCAGCGGACAACGGCGGAGGGGGTGAAAAGGTTGCGTTTCCTTTGCGTGATGGTGCTCGTCCCGGTCTCTGGACAGCTCAGCCCTGGACTTATTTCGCTAAGGCCACCGTTGTCAAGAATCCTTGAAACGCACCCGACCGAGGGCAAGGGAGGACAAGGGGGAGGCTGGCTGACGGCGCACACTTGAACACTCTGTAGATACGTAACGGCGGCGGGAGAGGTGCGCGTCAGCTTGTGAACGGCACTCTGGCGTCTGCCAAGCACGCTACCATCTACCGTGTACGTTTCAGAGTCATTGAATTGAGATCGCTGAACAGCACGACACCGTTCCAGTAAGAAGAAGCATCTGCCTACCCTGTCTTTCATTGCAAGGGCGATCTTCATCTTAGATGTAATCGTGCTTGTATCAGCCTGTGCCTCACAGGTCCGGCTGCTAGCACATGTGGGCTGACCGAGGCCAAGTGATAATGCACTGCTCATGCATGTCCTTCACGCACGGGAAAATATATTGAGAAATGTTCATTGCTATGGACGCTTGACTATCTGAACCAATTCCCCCTCCATGGACCGGTTGCCGCTGGCCAACACGGCTCTACTGTTGACAAGTTAGCCTCAGCCTCCCTGTCAAGAACGGTATCAGGAGAGAAGCTAGCAAGCTCAGAAAGCCATTTTAGTCATGCCCTGCCACCGGCCTCAGATCGCAGCAGCCCAAGACGGACTGCTGCGCACCTCAGCACTAAGACCACAATCACGCGCCTTCAGCAAGCTTCCAGCGCAACTCCACAACTCGTCATCCCAGCATAGGCTGGTAGAGTGCGGGAGGGTAACCCGGTGGCAAATGTCGTTGAATGGATAGACTGGTTTTCGTCCCGGCGAAATGGGCAGCGGAGGTGCAACGTACCATGAGGGTCTTGGGCTCAGTCACAGTATCCTGCTCGCTGAGGTCTGGGAGAGTCAGTAAAGCTGAGCTCGCATATGCTTGAAGAACAGAGGGGAATGAGGTAGATATCAGACAATGGTAAGCTTGGTATGGCTTTTCTTCAACTGAAATTCAGTAGCAGAACTGTAAAAGATAACACTCATCATGAAATGTGATGCGGGGCATCGGAGCAAGAAGAGATTGACGACTTACTAGTGAAGGTGAGTGAGAGCAGAGCTCCCAGCCATCAGGTGTGCGAGACAAGTCCTGATTTTCTAAATAGGCTGGAGAGCTCAATCATCCAACGTCCATCGCCGATGAAATGCGCGCATCGATGCAGCCTGTTGACAAGTTAGCTCGTGTCTCGGACCAAAGTTCACGAATCAGTGGTGGAGAAACGAAGGTATCAGACGGTGGTGCATGTTCATAGCTCATTGATAATCGCAAGAACAGTTCAGAAGGTATCAATCATAAGATCCAGAAGCAAGGAAAGGTAAAGAGAGGGAACATACCATAAGTCCTGGCACACCTCAAATTGTGAGGTGTGGTGGTGTAAAGAAAGAAACCGAAGCTCGCGCGCGAAAGGAAAACTCATCTCGAAATCTTGGCGGCTTAATCATCAACATCTCGCAACTTCGCGCCAAGCAAACATGTGCAGACATGACGAAACTAGCAAGAGCTGCCCACGACACACAATGGCAGCAAATACAGATCGGAGGAGAATCAATGCGCCGAGCGGAGGTACCACAGCTCCGGTGTTCGCGAAGACGGTGAAAGAGGCGGGATATCTTGAAAAGCTGCGACCGCGGAGGACAAGGGCGCCGAACGAGCTCAGGAAAATGTGTAAGTGTGTGCTGTATTGGTGATGGCGGAGTCTTGTCTTGAAGCAAGGCTACGCTCCTACTGCCTGCGGGAGGCTTCGGCCTTTGAATCCTTCGTGACGACTCTATGCAGTCTTCCTCAACTTCCATCTTGCAGTTTCATCTAACAAACCACCCAGTCCTACAAACCTCGATAATACCCTTCGCCTCCGGATCCGCCTACCTCGAACTCCCCTACCAAAACGCCAGCTCAAGAAACTCCCTCGTCCCACCAACCGCCTCCCTAAAAATCGCCGCCTCAATCCAAGGCCCCAAACCCCTCCCCCGCAGCGCGCCCTTTTCGCCCTCCCTCCTACTCACCACAACCGTAAAATTCGCTCCCTTTGCTACCCGCCACCGACGAGGCTATATTCGTGACGCGGTTGAGCGTGATTTGGGCGTACACCTTGAGACCGCATTGCGGGGCGTGATAATAGGCGAGCGGTGGCCGAAGAGCGGGGTCGAGGTAGTCGTTACAATTCTTGAGGGCGATGAGGATGCTTGGTGGGGAGATGATTCCACGGGGAGTGGAAACGGAGGAGGTTGGGGATTGTTGAACGTATTGGCAGGATGTATAACGGTTGCGGGGGCGGCGATTGTGGATGCGGGGATTGATTGTGTGGATATGGTTTCCGGAGGTGTTGCAGCCATCACTTTCAATCCTTTGGGGGGTGAGAAAGAAGGGACCAGAATATTAGACCCGTGTCCGGCGGAACATCAGGATATTGTCGCTGCTTGCGCGGTGGGATATTTGGCGTCAAGAGATGAGGTTACGGAGGTCTGGGTGAAAGGCGACGTAGGTGAGAATCCTGATCAGCTCATCGAAGGGGCTACATTTGCGGCTATAGGAAGTGTGGGCGTGATGAAAGAGGTCCTACTTGAGAGCCTGCAGGAAAAGTTCACGAGCGAGAAGAGGAAGCCAGACGACGTCGAAATGACAGGCTAATGACTAGGCTGGGAAAGACACACATCTGGGAACTGGGAAAAGTGGGGCTCTACTGTGCATAGCGACGGCGTTGATCAAGAAAATACCAAAGCTAGGCCTACCGGAATCTAAAAAATCAACCAACGGAGTCCTTCCACGAAACCGCAATACGCTTCATCGCTCAAATTGGTAAAGCACGTTTTTTTCATGATCGACAGGCTCGAGGTGTATGTGATTATACAAATGCTATAATCTATGGTTCGGAAACGCAAACCGTTGCCCTCCCGAACGCCGTGAGCCCATGTCATGTACCTGTGCCGAAGATGAAGGAGATAAGTCGTCGTTATGCCGAGCCTCATATACTATCACGTCTGACTAGGGAACGGCCACCTATGATGCTCCGAGTTCAGTACTGGGCCAAAAGTCTGCCATACTTTCGACATATGACGGTACTCAATCCACATCCGACCCATCATCCGCAAACTTCTCCTCGCCATACTGGTCCCCATTTCCTTCATTCTTGTCTCCCTCCTCTTGACCCCCCGTACCATTTGCGTCAACCCTGTCCTTGATAATCACCTTCTTTGGGTTGTGGTCTGACATGAGCAAGTCGTTTGGCAACCACTTATAGAAGCTGCACAGAACCTGGCTCACTTCATCCAGGATCGAAATGCCACCTTCCAACGTCAGAATACGACCGTTCATCTTCATACCAACAAAGCACACCTCCAGTACACGATCCTCAACCCAGAACTTGTACTCCTTGCCCACTTCTGTTCGTGGCAGACTGCGTTGCGGGTGCTTCTCCTGGGGAAGATCATACTGTGGGTGGTCGTCGATGTGGGTGGAGCGGCAGACTAACATGCCCAGTGGTTCGAGCTGCAGTTTGGAGGTGTATGTCTTGTTCTGCAGGTCATACATTTCACGGGTGATGTCCGTAGAGGGGCTGATGGACAGAACTTCGAGCATGAAGGACTCGTCTTTGACGAGCTTGAAGCCCTTCGTGTGAAGCAGCTCGACTTGTTCGTCTGTTCCCATAATCGTTACCCCAGACATGAACGTTATTCTCGCCTGCTCGTTCCCCATGCCCGTGTCGCCTAGGTCGATGCCCTCCTTCCTTGCTTGGATAGCCCATTCCTTGTCGCCAGTGTAGGTGCCGGCTTTGGAGCCTCCGAAGATGACGCTGGCAGCGATGTTAAAAGGACCCGGAAGTGATAGGCCAGCAGCATAGACTTTAGGGAGCTCAGCTTCAGCAAGGTCACAAACAGTGCGGGCTTTCTCCAGGTCGGTCTTGTACTCGGGACAGACGGAGTGGTAGAGCAGGTAGTTGTAGAATGAGCGCAGGACTTTGCAAGCATTCTGGATCTCGTTCGGGGCGAATCCAAATTGGTCTGGGAAAAAGGAGGACCTACAAAGACGTCAATAGACTCTTTCGAGAGGAAAAATGGACAGGTCTCGACTCACATGAAAGCCTTTCCAACGCCAACGAAATCGACAACCCATTTCTGCTCATCAGCACGATCCCACGGAACGTTGTGTGTAGCCATCGCCCTCGCGATTTCCTCGCTATCCATCTCAGACATATCATTCTTTGACAGGCCTCCGAACATACGTGGTCCGCATTCTACACCTCCGTACTTCATCCACTTGTTGAAGGCAATGGCATACATCGTATGCATGCGGCGCTTCGATTTGAATCGCTGGATAGCAATCTCGATGCGCTCCACAAAAGTCTTGTCCGGGTCATACATCGCCAGCTCTTCTTGTGCCTCAACAGGTGTGATGGGCGGCTCTACATAGCCACTCTCGAAACCCGTCGGCTTCATCATATTCTTCGTCATGCCGGGCGGGTACTCCTTCTTTGTCTGTGGGAGGAGAGGGACTGGCTGGCCAACCGGCTTTCGCACTCGCGGATCAAACGCAATCTCGTCGTCGTCCTCGTCGTAGAATTCTGGATCGATGGCACACAGCCCATGGAGAGGCACCTTTCGCGAAATCTGCTTGCCGTCGTCCGTGATCTGAAGGAAGGTAGACTTGCGGAGGGCGGCGAGTATCAGGCTCTTGCCTTTGTAGCCGCGCATCTTCTTGAAGCCACAGATACGGGATATGGAGACAGGGAGGTTTTCTCGGCCACCGCAGCATTGTAGGAGATGGAGATCGGTCCTGAGGTTCTCGTCGGAGAAGTAGTACTCGACCTGCAGTTGCCAGTGAGCGAATACCAAGAGATGGCTGACTGTAGACATACCTGGCGCCGGATCTCGGGACCATTAGGGTGATCTTCAGGCATAGCTGCCTTCTCTTTCGTAGATGCCATATTTTCGTGCAAGTGGGTTGCTGGTGTTTGTTTTTGTGGTGGTGGTGGTGATGATGACAGATAAAAGGTGGAAGATAGAAGAGATCTTTAAAAAGCGGCCCCAGACTAGTCAAGGCACTGATTTAACTAGGGGAGCAAACGGTAGTTTTCTGACAGTGTTTGTGTTTACGATGAGCAAAAGTAATAGACTTATCCAGTGAGACAGGAGCGATGGACCTGGTAGGGTAATAACGGGTTTGTGAGGAAGTCCACTCGAGCCTACTGCCGCACCTTCTCTTCTTAATTTAGCTACTGCATCCTAAAGAAATAACACCCTGCAGTGTTAAATAGAAGGAAGAGTTATCGGTCGTTGACACTTGAATAATCTATCCCTTCATAACTTTTAATCTACGAATGATCAGCACAGCAAGAACGCCGGCAATTACTTGAGTGAATAGAAACATTATCCATGTAGACACGCATGTCTTAGAGCTTTGAAGGACTGCAATCAAAATGTGGTGAGAATAGAGTCACGTTTCCGCGACTCATGTACTATGAAGACGACGGCCATCCTGACTCGTCCTGAGACCTTGAATGCGGGGTTCACCGCAGCTCAACCCTAGGTACTATGTACAATACTCATCCACCCCCACATCTCGTACGACAAACAAGCTACCACACCGGAAGCTGACACAAATCTCTCTTGCCACACTTCTTCACAGCCTATCATAATGCTCAAGAAACAATTCGACGCTTCCAAGCTGCAAGCCTTTGGTAACGCCGCAGCAGGGCAGTAAGCTCCCCTCCCCTCCTCAGTTGACAAACACCCCTTCACGTACACTGACCTTCTATAGCGACGGCGTCCTCTCCGACCCTACCGGCGCCGTCGTAGTTAAGCCCTGTACCCCCGCTGAAATCGCCTTCTACGAATCCGTCGCAGAATCCCACCCAGATCTCTCACCCCATCTGCCCACCTTCCTAGGCTCTCTCTCCCTTGCCAACGACCAGGAAGCCGCACAGACCGCCATCGATTCAGGAACAATTGTAACAGCAGGCGGTGCGATCGAGCGTTTGCACGGAAAGAAACTGGATACGGAGCTTCACATCGTGTTGGAGAACATCACGCATGGATTCACGAGGCCAAATGTGTTGGACCTGAAGCTGGGAAAGCAGCTGTGGGATGAAAAGGCGAAGCCCGAGAAGAGGGCGAGGCTGGATAAGGTGGCGAACAGTACGACAAGCGGGAGTTTGGGGTTTAGGATCGCGGGGATGAGGACTTGGAAAGGGGACAAGGCGCCAGAAGTGCCAAGCGATTTGAAGGAGTATGTCGAGGGTGATGAAGATGGATACTGGGCATACAACAAGACGTATGGCTGGAAGTTCACCACAGAAGATATTAAAGAAGGGTTCGAGGCATATATCCGACCCCAAGGTTCGGCACCGGAACAACTCGCTCGCGCGCAGGAAATTTTGGCATACTTTTTGGGAGAAGTGAAGGACATTATCTCGGTCTTTGAGAAGAAGGAGTCGAGAATGTACTCTGCGTCAATCTTGCTGGTGTATGAGGGCGATGTCGATGCGTACGCAAAGACGAAGCAGACGCTGAGGTCGGTGGGTGTTGAGGACGAGGCAGATGAAGAGGAGGAGGATTTGCCCAAGTTGGCGGCGGTCAAGATGATTGACTTTGCGCATGCGACATGGGAACAAGGAGGAGGCAGTGATGAGAATGCGCTAAGGGGAATGCGGAACACGGCGAGCATATTAAAGGATTTGCTAGACAAGACGAACAAGGATTTAGACGCAGTTGAAGAGGCATCATAGATAAAAAGCTGGGTATGGCCAATTCTATTGGTGTACTTTTGCATCGATTATTCGATTAGCTGGAGTTGGATACTGATCCCTTTATCAAGTAAAACCCAGATGTTTGAAGTTTGAGCAAACGCTTATCCCTGATTCACCGTAGCCTTTTTTCACTTCTTCGCACTCCATCTATCCGACCAACCCCTCAACAGGCTCAGGCCACCTCCCCAGCACCAACGCATTGGGTACCACAGTTCCCGGCTGCGGACACAGGAGTTTGACCTTCTTCTTTGCTTCGTCTACATCCGCAACCCACATGTATCCTCTCACGCTTGCATCCCTGACATCCTCCTGTCGAGCGCTTGCCGCCACAGACGTGATCGCCAGTAAGTTGCCCACCATATCTGGGTTCGGGACAACCTTTTCGAAGATTTGAGGTGACGTGTTGAAGATGTCATGCGTGTCTTGGTCGGCTGCCGATGTATTGCCTATGCATTTATCAGCATGTCATTCGTTGCGTCGAGATGGAAGGGTGGACGCATACTTTCGATGAAGCGGAAGATGTGCAAATCATCAAAGTCGGCGGTCTGGCTGTGTGGTGCTAAGGAATACTCTGCCGAGTGACCGAAGAAGTAGGCCTTGACTTGGGCGTGTCGTAGTGCCTTCAGATAGTCTTCACTTCGGTCGACGCAGCCACCGGACTTGTCGAGACGAAGGACGTGGATGACATCATCGCCGGTGCGTGAGGAGTATTTGCGGGCCAGGTCGGAGTAGAGGCGTTCGGAGCCAAGGGTGATGAGGACGTTTACTGTGAGGGTGTTAGCGATTCAGCCCTCAATGAGTTCATCACTGTCGGGGAGCACGGGGTGCTGAGTGGCGACGATGGAATGAATTAACAATGGCAGAACGGGTTTGCGTACGGATGCAGGTGAATGACGATGGGAAGCACACGCACCAGAAAGTTCAGATATTATATGATCTATGATGTCGTACACACCCGTCTTTCCCTGACTAATGGCCCCCGGGCTATCGATAATATAGCCAGAATGCTTACTCGCCACGTCTTCCATCAGTCTGGTTGACACGGCTGTTGCCATGCGTGATACCAGCGCCTTGAACAGCCTGCCCTCCTCCGGATTCTCCAGGCCATAGTGATACACCAAGGGCATTTTCACGGGTATGGGGCTTGGTCCGGATATCGGACTACTTCCCCAGCCTTCCTCGACGTCCGCGATGGAGGAGAATGCGGCAGCCGAGAGAGATCCGGGAACGGAAAGCATGCTCTGTCGAGGGTCCAAGTTGACGACTATAGGCTGCCGATTCGTCTTGACTGCGTAGGATGCCAAAATCTTCACGAGGGACGTCTTTCCCGCGCCATCAGGGCCGACGACGAGCACCCTTGGACCCATGGCATTGAGATCCAGCCCATCGGAACCTGGTCTGGGGCCTTTCGGGCGCGTGGCCTCCACCCGCACAGCCTGATCTCGCAGCGCCTCCAGTGCAAAGTGCGTATTCGCACAGCTCATCATCTGCGTCTCTTCCGCCACATACTCCGAGTCTGCATCCCCGCCAATCTCGAGCATGCAGCCGTGCCATGTGAAGACGGCGCCCTTTGTGCCTTGAAATGTGTACGTCTGCGAGGGTGCGAGCTCGGTGCCAAAGAACTCGGCAGTGCCGGATAGGAGCTTGATGGTGAGGCTGCGGCCGAAGCCGACTTCGAAGCGGTACTCGGTGTTTGCGGCGAGGTCCTGTTGGCGCGACGAGACTACGGGAGGTTGACTGAGGGCCTCGAGGGCTTGCGCGCCCAGGTTCAGGCCCGGGAGTCCTGCGAGGCCGGGGATGGCAGCCATTGTGGCGAAATGCTTCTATGCCTCTGTGACCAGGTGTGCAACCCGACCGTACGAAGAGCTACGGCGGTTGGGTAGAATTGAATTACAATCAGGATTGCAATTGCAGCGAGAAAAGGAAGTCCCCAGGTCGTCGATTCGGAGCTGGTCGCGGCAAACAGCCGCGCGCTAGAGGCGGGGCGCGGGCGCGTTTACTGTCATCGCGCGAAGACGGCAGCTGTTCGACTCGGTCTCCACCATCTGGCCGCGCGATAGCATCTGACAAGTCATGATACGCATTCTGCCTCGCTGAGCGCCGCCTGCCCAACCCGAACCGAACCCAGCCGAGCGCATTGAACTGAATCGCGCCGTCACTGCCCACCTTGTCCCTGCTTCGCGGACCATTCTCCATACATTTCTCGTCAGGCTTGTCTTACGCAGCAGCGAGCTTGCAAGTAGCTGCTCAGGATGAAGTCGGACAGCGCCACGTTGTCTCTGGGGCTCTGCCTCCTCTTGGTTCCCGTCTCGGCCAATGTGGGAAATGGCCAGGAACCGTTGAGGGCAGCGATTGATCCGCTGAAGTACAAGGCAGCATGTCCGGACTACAAGAGCTATTCCATGCGCCAGCAGTATGTTTTCGTGCCGTTCCTTTCGACCCCTGTAGTTAACCGGAAGCAGTCCCCCGTACAGCGAAGGACCCCTGGAGCTGCCATTTCAACGCCCATCAAAGTACTGCCGCACATTCGAGAGCCCCTTGGTAGAGAAGGTCATCGAAGACATGAAAGAGAAGCTGCTGGATAAGGATCTTGCCCGCATATTCGAAAATGCCTTCCCAAACACGCTGGATACAACCGTCCGATGGCACGTTGACGGGACCGTGAAGCCAAAGACAAAGAATGCTTGGAACCCACAGGCATGGAGAGGGCCGCAGAGCTTCATCGTTACGGGAGACATCAATGCCGAATGGCTTCGAGATTCTACGAACCAGCTGCAGCAGTATCAATTGCTGGCGAAGAAAGACAAAGACATCTACCAACTCATCCTGGGTGCCATCAACACCCAGGCCGAGTATGTCATCGAATCGCCCTACTGCAACGCCTTCCAGCCTCCGCCGCCAAGCGGCTTGAACCCCACCTTCCAGGGCGATGGCGACACTGTCCATCCAGCATACGAGAATTCAAACGTCTTCGAATGCAAGTACGAGCTCGATTCTCTGGCCCACTTCCTCTCCCTTGCAAACCAATTCTACAATCACACTGGCTCCACCGATTTTGCTAACGATCGCTTCCTTCTCGCCCTCGAGACCCTCCTCGATGTTCTAGCAGCGCAGTCCAAACCCACCTTCGACGAGAAGACTGGCGTTTTCGAGCGCAACGAGTACCGTTTCCAACGCCAAACTAACTTGGGCACCGAAACTCTCAACTTGGCGGGCAATGGTAACCCTTTGAATGGCGGCACAGGCCTTGTCCGCAGCGCCTTCCGACCTAGTGACGATGCGACCATACTCGGCTTCTTCGTCCCGGCCAATGCCATGATGAGCGTGGAACTCAAGCGCACTGCCACTATGCTTCGCAAAATCAAAAAGAAGGAAGTAGCCGAAAAGCTACAGGAATGGGGGCAAAAGATGGAAGATGGAGTCTGGGAGCATGCAGTCGTCCAACACAAAACTTTTGGCAAAGTCTTCGCCTACGAAGTTGATGGCTTCGGCTCCTCAATTCTAATGGATGACGCTAACCTGCCATCTCTCCTCGCGCTTCCTCTCCTCGGTTTTGTACCTGCAGATAACGACGTCTACAAGAACACTCGCAAGATGATCCTTCAAAAAAAGGGTAACCCGTATTACCTGACCGGCAACGACTTCTGGGGTATTGGAGGACCGCACGTTGGTCTCCAACATGCATGGCCCATGAGCGTGCTTGTCCAAGCCATGACCAGTGAAAACGATGACGAGATTATGAAGTGTCTTGGTGCGGTGAAGAATGTGAGTCGGAACGGATTGGTGCATGAGGGCGTCAATGTGGATGCTGGAAGGGACTATACGAGGAGTTGGTTTGCATGGGCGAATAGCGTTCTGGCGCAGACGGTGCTTGATCTTGCGCAGAGGAAGCCCGAGTTGCTGTTTGGGAAGGGGGCAGACCCTTACAGTATTGCGTGAGTGGTAGAACGGCGAGAAACATGAGGGTATGTTATAGAAATGTAGATTAGAGTTTGGGACGGAATTGTCATTTATTGATTGTTTCTTTATGCTCTCTACTTGAGCGCAGTGACGCCGTGGCCTTGACAAAAGCCCGGCCGCGGCAATACAGTCAATCAAAGTCTGATGCGTAGCTTCCATGCTGTCAAGTAGGCAAGGCGCATTGTGGACTCATGAGAAGTCGACTTTACGTCTTGTCCTCTACTTTGCGTCCAAGAGTCAGCAAGCATGCTATGCTGTGTATTTTGGCGGCGTCCTATCCTCGCTGTCAGCTTCTCGACTACCGTCTCTTATCTTTCTTTTCCATGACCTTTTGTCTTCCATTCCTCCGCCTCTCAAACATCAGGTTGATAATGCATTCGGAACTTCTTATTCGCCCGATCTGCTCCCCTTGCCTGGAACATTTCTCCCAGTATCTCAAAGACCAATGGTTTCCTCGCCTCTGCGTCCATCTCCTTCCCTTTCTCCACCAACGGCACCTCAAACCTGAACATCGAATGCTCCTTTGGCACACTCTTGACCTTGTTCTTCTCTGTTATGACCTCAAATGTGTATTTTGTATCCCTCATGACAATTCCTCTGATCCCCACCCGACTCACACACCGACTCCTCACCACCTCGACCAGCGCCCCATGCATATCTGCGCTCGCCAATACTTGCCCTGCACTCGCTGCCGTGACAAATGCCCGTCCTTCGCTCACGCCGAGTACTTCGCGCATGTATCCGCACCAGAGGTTATGCAATCCCTCAAAAAGACTATATCGTTGTTCCGTTTGTGGGATTTCCAAGAGGCCCAGGGAACGCCTTTTGCTGGCGGACAGAGGGCGGGGTCTCTGCTTGCTGCGCTTTCGTGAGGCTTCTTTTCGGGAGTTGAGAGTCTGGCGTCGTATGGCGCGCGCGGAGGGCGTGGGCGAGTTGGCGCGGATGTAGAGAGGTCGCTTGATAACGCGTTCGGTGTAGTGCTTTTCTGCGGTTGCGGGAGAGTGGGCGCGCGCGAGGAGGGCTTGGGGAAATGGTACTAGTGGTTCCGCCATGCTCGAGTATATCGGGGTTTGAGTTGGGTGATTTCAAGAACCTTCCTTCGGGAAGGTAGAATTTAGAGATTGCGGAATCGGGGATGACGCGGTTTGGTGGTGAGTGTTGTATTCGATGTTTGATGATTGTGGTCGGCAAACCAAGGAGCACGCTCATACTTCATAGGGTTCAAGTGGTGGGCGCAACACGAACATGTAAAGTGAATTGGTGATGGTTAGCCTTCGGATCACCAAGCCAAAGCTCTGGCTAGCGCAACCAAAACTGGTATAGTGGCGATCTTTAGCGTTCGAGGTGACATGACTCGCTAGATCTCACAGCCTGAATCGTATGGTATCCTTTCACATTCGCTTGTATGCTATCATCCTATATATTGATAGACAAGAAGGTTGTGAAGAAGATAATTAAGGAATATGTCAAGGTATTAGTTTGATACAAGTCGCTCAGGGGCTTCGAGGATACTGTTCTTGAGGTGAAGAGGAAGTAATTGTAATTTATTGCATTCTACAGCTTCAGGGTCTCTATTGGTACATTCCTGTATCCAGACTCATCAAGATATCTCTGATAAGTCTCAGCTCCCTAGACTCTGTAGCCCGTGAATGTAACGTTCTCGTTGATGGACATTTCATAGATAATCCCATCGCGCTAATTATGGATGACATCACCCCACTTTCGCACTTTTGTCACCCATCAAGCATTTCGCATTTCAAAGATCGGCACACGACCTACAGAAATACACCCAAGTCACGTAGTGGATTGAATTTCACGAGTTCGACATTAGATCGTGCATACATCTACCCTCATGCTGATGCGCCGCTCGCCCAGACTCTTTCTTGACTCATTCCGGACAACGACGATATTCTACACTATCTGTGCTACACCGCCATTCTACTGCAAAACTATACAGCCTCTCCAATTACAAACCAAGATGCTACACTCGGCAAATCCGGACGCATCAAAGCGTATCTTCGCCCCAACAGGCGGATCGTCAGATCCCGGCCACGCAGTCCAGTACCAGCACGGTACCCTCGAAAAAGAAGGCCTCGCCCCTTCGCCAACCGATCAGTTCCATGCCTGGTTCAAAGACGCCCTCTCAGCCAACGTCTATCAGCCCGAAACCGTCACTCTATCCACCGCCTCTCTTCCTGACGGAATGCCCTCGGCTCGCATGGTCTTCATGAAAGAGCTCGACGATCGTGGCTTCGTAATCTATTCCAACTGGGAAACGTCACGCAAGAGCAAAGATGTAGCGAGTAATCCGCAAGCCGCGCTGACTTTTTGGTGGCGCGAAGTAGAGAGGCAGGTTAGGGTGGAGGGAAAAGTGGAGAGGTTGACGAGCGAGGAAAGCCAGGTGTATTATGACACGAGGATAAGGGGTAGTCGCATTGGGGCGTGGGCGAGCCCGCAGAGTCAGGTGCTAAATGGGAGGGAAGAGTTGGAGAAGAAGGTTGAAGAGGTAGAGAGGAGATTTGAGGGCACGGAGAAGATTCCTGTACCCGAGTTCTGGGGTGGGATCAGGGTTATTCCGGAGATTGTCGAGTTCTGGCAAGGGAGGGAGAGTAGGTTGCACGATCGATTTAGGTATACAAAGGAGAAGGAGGGGTGGAAGGTTGAGAGGCTGAGTCCGTAAGGGAAGGCTGCTTGAAGGCGACGTGACCCTTGCTGGGAAAGGAGCTTGCAATAGCATGTATGCCGGAAAGGGCATCCTGTTTTTGAATTTTTATAGTTATTTTTCCTAATCCTCACATGCTACCTAAAACAACGCTTTCCATCGATATGTGAACCGAATCGTTCATTTGGTAACAACAGCAAAAGACGTCACTTTCTCTACTGGACACTCACTGTAACTGTCGCGGAGCGCGACGTAGTAATGTAAACCGCAGTGTTCGTGTACGAGCTCGTAATCAACTATACCGTATCAGCTTCACACCTCCGTTTTTGACATTTGTCAACTTACCGTCGTAGAAGTCCACTTGGTATCAATAGTTGTCGCCGTTCCACTCACGGGCGGTAGCTCCGAGCTAATCAGACAACTACAGATCGGAGTCAAATACCTCGTATGAAATGGATACACCATGTTTCTTATGTATTTCGGAAGAGAGACCTCATTTTTGATGAGATCCCTTTGGACGACTCCAGGCACAGGCGTCCTCCCCGGGAGCAGCGCCTGAAGCGTAGTCGTCGGCGCCGTCTTCAATTTAGGCGCCTTCGTGACTATCGTTTCTCTCACCACTTCCGCACTCGTAGCTTTCGAACATCCAGTCGGCGAGTTCGCCTGGCAGTTCCGATCCCAAGCCTGCGTCCCACTCGGCGTCGGCCTTTCAGCATTGCTCGCATTCTGACCGAGCGGCTCGTTGAATATCATGCAAGGTTCCCAGTATATGCTTGGATCAACAAGGTAGGACTTGCAGTTTGGGTTTTCGAGACAGGCTTGTTGGCATTCGGTGAGGCCTCTCAAGGGATTGGGGAGAGAAAGGAGGCATCCAGACCATATGCAGGGCATCACTTCGATGTCGTAGCCACATTCAGCGGAGGGACTGGGTGATGGACAAAAGACTGTTGAAATAGGATGGCTGGGAGGATGTCAGTTGAGAGGTGTGGGGAGTAGGAAGTTTGGGAGAAGTTCTTACTCGAGGTCAGTCCGCGTTATTGTTGCAGTGAAGATGAGGCCTGTCGTTTTTGTTGACAACATGGATGTGGTAGTCGAGACGGTCGTCCAGTCTGTTTGATGGAGGAAGGCTGAGCACCATTGTAATGGAGTGACGGTTGAAGCTTCGGACGCTGGACTGTAGATCTTAGCTCTTCATCCAAAGACTATATAGGATCGCTTGAACCTACGGAAGTAGGAGCTGAGATTGCGACCTGACGAGCAGATCGTTGGTCGTACACTCGGGACCTATGGTCCACGAGCTGCGCAAGCAACCTCCGTCTTCGAAATTGTAGCAGGGCGATGCTGTGGTTGTAGCTTGGCGTATAATGTGCTTCGCATCTACGGGATCTACACCTAAGAGGGTTATGAGAGGCAGGAGCATGAGAAATTGGGTGAAGGTCGGCATGGCGATGTGGGATCTATGAGATTCCGATTAAGGCCTGTTCGAAGCGGATCCTGTTCATGTCCTGCTCACTCCACGGAATCCAACCTTTTATCGCTTTTCTTGCTTGACAGGTCACGCCTTGGGTAGCTATTTGCAATCAACCCACTGCCAACACTTCCCCAAGTCGGAGCCGCCATTACGGATATATATTGTCCGCCCCATTACTATGTATGTCTCACTTTGCAACTCTTTTCCAACACCATTGACTCTCGCCATTTGCGATGCAGGCCACAAGTGCGCCCAGCAAAAGGTCCAGATTTGCTGTCATCGCGGCAAAATGATACTAGGCTAAATAGGAACGCAATATAAGCCGCCTTCATCGGGAAGGAAGATGGAATAGATGTTAGACAACTGACAAATACTAGCGATCTCCAAGGTTGGAACGGCATGTGCTGTGATAGAATAGTCGTTGATATCGGGAGGTGAGGATGCAGCTCCCGTGCTTTCAGTGGTGCGGGGATCAATTGCTGTCGAGCTGTGTCCTTATTGGGCTAGGCCGTATGCGGTTTAGCATGAGGATTGTAGGTCTGATGACGCACAGCGTCGAAAAGATCGGAATACTCTCGAACCACCGTAGCCGTAACTTCACGGTTTAAAAGAAAGGCACCAATGGCCTAGCAAAAACACTTTGTCTGATGAATCCAGTCTGTCCCGCCTCGTCACGCCCTCCATATACAATAGCTGCACCGCCACAATGTCCTTCGGCGTGATCGTTTCCGGTCGACCCATTCTTACCGAAGCCCAAGCCATTTCGGAAACGCAATTCGCTTTCCAGATAGCATCCGCCCCCTCTTTCTCCCACATCGTCGTGTTTCTCCTCCCAGGTGTCACATTGCCAGATGGCACGGCGGCCGCAGTCTATGCACAACTACCCAACACAGCCGAGTTCAAGCTGCTGGGCGCGATTGCGAACGAGAAACCGAGTGCCATTTTCAAGATCAATAACAAGGCTGGTGGACCGGCTGGTGGAGGCGTAGGTGGAGGCGACGATGACGCCATGGTCGACGAGGGCAACGCTGCGCCTATTAATGGCGTAGTGCCTCCACTGGCACTGGGTATTGCGGTCGAGCCTGCTGTACAAGTCGCGGCGAATTTGGAGCAGAAGAAAGCGCAGGATGCTGCGGCTGCACCATCGACAGTGACTGAGACTGTACTGCGAGACCAGGGCCCGGTGGCAACGAAAGTGCTCGCGCAACGCATCATCAAGAACTGCTATGACTTTTTGTCGAGTTGGGGGTCTGGGGACACAGTGCCGATGAAGGCATTTCAAGCTTGGTGGACGAAGTTTGAGAACAAGATTGAGAGGGATCCTGGGTTCTTGGAGCGGAGTGATGGGGCCTGAATAACGAGTAAAACTCCATGTTCAAGGAATGAGAGACGAAGGGCATGGATAAAGAGTGGCTATCACCTCGCCCACTCAGTTACTTGAGATCGCTATTCACTCCACCGAGAGGCGTCGACATTACTCGCAACATATGGTCCCCCACCACGACGTATCCAGCAAAATCCTACGCTTAAAACGCTTTATTCACGCCTGTCCATCCCGGATTCGCCAAATAACTTCGATACAGCCCACCGGGCCAGGAGTTACTCGGCGCCTTCTCGGGATTCTTCACCGCCTGTGCAACGACAGCATCGCCCAACACCTTCTCGATCTCATTCCTTTCATATGTCTCCTCGAACGTCTTCTTCAGCCCAGTTAGGTTAATACTCGGAACATCATCCTTCACCCCGAAGTCAATCTCAATAGCCAATCTCAGAAGAGCACACAGGTCTCCCATCCGCTGCACAACCCCGTTACACGTATGCAGAGCAATGGCATTCCAAACCTCCTGCTTATCCGCCTTGTTGACGTTGAACTTAGACAGGTGCGCAACTGCGGCATCGGCACCTTCGACTTCGAAGCGGTTGGGACCGTTGTATGTGTCGGTCGTTCCGATGTCGTGAAGGATGCAGGCGGTGAAAAGGAGGTCTTGCTTCTCGATATTGTTGTGGTAAACGGAGTTGGAAGATGCGGCGATAGAATAGGCGTAGAGATACACGCGGATGCTATGGTTGAGAATAGCAGGGTGTAAGAGTGATGAGGCGAGCTGGAAAGCTGCTTTGCTGGTCTCGGTCTCTGGAATGATGGAGTATAGATCGAGAGAAGAAGTGACTGTGGAAGATACAAAGCCCTCTGGTGGACACATTTCGAACAGTTGGTGTTAGGTTGATGCCGTTGGGTGATACTGTTGAGTTGAAAGCTGCCCTGACAATGAGATGTTTATTCACCAAACGGGAGATTTGAGCGATATTTATACCCTTGTTCAAGACTTGTAGTTAGTCTAGATTTCTTCGGTTGGAAATGTTCGAACTTTGTAAATATGATGATTAATTACCGGCCGTTGCGCCTTATGGTCATGTCCGTCTGAATCCGGACTAGTACGCCCTAATGTTGTTGATTACCAAACTCGGATAGTACAAGCGAGAAGGTATTGGACTGTTTGTCCATATAAAAAATTGTCCAAACCAAAAGGTTCAGGTACGCTTGCTTTTTGTTACTGTTACAAGTCATACACTTTTCATCAAATCACCGCCCTCTACTTACACTCTTGTGCAATATCTGATGTTGGCTCTAGGGAGTGACTAACAATAGAGGAGGCTATTCAACAAAACTATAGTTTATTAAAATCTGCTGGAGTTTCGAGAGTAAACTTAGGGTAGGATCGTTACTACCGGCTTTTCCGACAGCACAAATATGTTAGGGCATCGGATACCCCAACGCAAAAAGCTTTTTGATCTCATCATACCCTAGCCCTTTCGTAAGCGCCAATTGCAAAAATACCCTCGCTTTCTGCGGATTCAAGAACCCCCCAGCAATCTTATAATCCTCCCCATCGCTCACAAACCCATCCGCACTCCGATGGCTCGCCACAATCGGAATGCCTGTCGCGTTGAAAAGCGCCTCAGCAGCCTGATTTACCTTCGCAGGCATACCTCCGGCGCCCACGCCAGCATATACAATGCCTTTGGCGCCAGCGGCGTACGAGGCGGTAAACAGGGCGGGATCCATGTCTTGGTGCGCGTATAGAATGTCAACGTGTGCAAGGTCGTTGACGTTAGCCAGGTCGAAGTAGGTCAGGCCGATAGGAGTAGAGGGGGCGTAGTAGAAGTAGGGGACCTGGTTGATAACTAAACGTAGGCGTACGAAGTCAGTGTATGTTTCCTATGCATTCGGAACGCTGGCATTACGTACAGAAACCTAACTGGCCAGCTTCGGTAGAGTAGAATGTATCGAGTGAGTTGGCGTTATTTTTGGTTGTGTAGAAGGCGGAACCGATGCGACTATTGACTTCTTAGTTAGTACACAGCTCTGGGACCAAAGTCTTGATTCGCTTCCCACAGTCTCAGAACTTGAACGTGCTCCTAATCTTCTACTGTAGAACCGTATCTCGTGCATCAAAGAAAAATGACCCGTGTGAGGACTTAACTCGTTCAAAGTGATCATAGTACCACGGTTCTTTGCATTTTCGCTTGCTGCGAGGGTTACAGCTTGGAGAAGGTTGAGAGGGCCGTCCGCGCTGAGTGCTGTTGCTGGTCGCATGGCGCCTACGCACACGACAGGTTTTGTCGAATTCACGACCAGCTCCAGCAAGAAAGCCGTCTCTTCCAGAGTATCTGTTCCGTGTGTGATGACTACACCGGCAATCTCATCCTTCGCCAATTCTGCATTAATCGCATGCGCCAACTTCAACGAAATTGTCTGGTTGATACTCCCACTATCCACATTAGAAATCTGGTATCCAACAATATTCGAGATATTGAGAATCTCCGGTACGGCATCAACGAGTTGCTGGACACCAAGACCGACAGAGTAACCAACAGTCTGTGTGTTGGATGTTCCTTGAGAAGCGATGGTACCACCGGTCGCGAATATAGTGACATTAGGGAGGGAGGCATTTGTGGCGGTTTGAATATCTTGTCGTGTGAAGAAGTGGTGTGGTTGATGCACTGCTGGAAGTTGGATGGGTGATGCCAAGGCTAGGGCCATGCAGGCGGGAAGCACATGAGCGGCCGTAAACTTCATCTCGTTGATGGAATAAAGTATTAAGTAGATGGTCGCAAGTGACTTCTGACCTCTCAACCAAGATGAACACCTTGATTCTTATATCTACCACTGTCCGTTACCTAGGCAATCTTGGAAGCATTCGTTATCTTCGGCTCATTGTTGAGAGCAGCGATCACGACCCCACGAGTCCGCCCTCTCGTCATTGTGCCGCCGAAATTTAGTCCATGATATGCACACAATCTTGGTTTAGGTAAGACAGTGCACGAACTTTGGTGACGGCCGTTCGTTATCAGTGGAGATTATTGGTCCTATCCGCACTGCCAAGACGCTATCGGTGACATGGTAGGTTGCGAAGAGACGGTCAAGCTTGCAGTGAGGGTTTGCTATGTATCCCGCTCGGGTTGGAGAGTTTTTCTGGTTGTTGGATAGGGTGATGTTGTAGTTGTATTCCGTAAAGTGCAGTGTGCTTGTAATCAAATGGGTCTGCGGGCTATTGCAGCGATATCGGAGGACTTGCAGCTATCTTATCTTCTAACTAGGAGTAAGATGGTAGATAATTAGTAGTATCTTGATATATTTTCGGGGGAATTGAGTCGATAAAGTGAGAAAGGCCGAGCATGCTTGATGCTTGGTTAAGATTGCCTGTTGACAGGTCGGTAGGCTAGTCCGCTCTTGACAGACCCAACCCCCATGTTATTGCCTCACCAAGGTCGAGCGCAGCTTCAATTGTTTCTCTCCGCCAAAGTTGATAAACTTATCACTTTACTCTCTTATTTCGAGAGAATATGTTGGTACTTTCCCCTTGGGAGTTTCTTATACATTGAACTGAGTGTCATTAGGAGAAAGAGCACGCACCACTACCTTGGTGATATCCGTGAGCATAGGAAGAGTAATTCGGAATACATATATAGCGAGAAGATCCTTCGAACGTTTTTGAGGGCCTCACATGCAAGCGAGTGACCCAGCAAGATGGTTCTCAGCCATAAACCGTGCGGGCGGGTCGCCTACGTCATGACTTGACTAGTTGGTGGGCAGAATCCACAAAGACAGCAGTACGCTTTACCGTGATTGCAGCGCCCTCAAACCCTCAACTTTTCTTATTGCCCCGAGATGTCGAACTCTATTGCCTCAAACCGTTCTACATTGAAGGAATTTCTCGCATCGATCGCGACTATCCAAGGCGACCTAAGCAATATCACCGCACCGCCGTTCGTTCTTGGCGAATACTCCACCGTCGAACTACCCCAGTTCTGGGCCGATCATCCGTCACTTTTTGTTGCGCCAGCTTTGGAGGAAGATCCCCAGAAAAGAGCAGTGCTGGTATTGAAGTGGTTTTTGGGGTCTTTGAGAAATCAGCAGTATGCAGGTCGACAAGAGAAAGATGGCGTGAAGAAGCCACTGAATGCGTTCCTTGGAGAGTTGTTCTTAGGAAGCTGGAAAGATGAGGAAATTGGTGAAACGAAGCTTGTCTCTGAACAAGTTAGTCATCATCCACCCGTCACAGCATGCTATCTATGGAATGACAGGCATGGCATTAGGGCAGAAGGGTTTACACAGCAAGAAATCACATTTTCGGGAAGCGTAAGTATCAAGCAAAAGGGGTATGCGATATTGCATATTGATCGATATGATGAGGACTACCTAATACCGGTCCCGAATGTGAAAGTCAGGGGTATCCTGAGTGGAACCCCATACCCGGAACTGGTCGGAACGAACTCCATCATCTCGACTAGTGGCCTTATATCGGACATAAAATTTGAAGGCGAAAGCTTTTTCGGTGGCGGCACCAAAAACGGATTTGAAGCGCACATCTACAGGGTCGAAGCACCTTCAGATACGCTATATACCGTGCAAGGCCAGTGGAATGGTAGCTTTACGATCCAGGACAGCCGGAGCGGACAGGAAGTTGATGCTTATGATATCAACACCGCAAAGTCGTATATGATTGATGTTGCCGATCAGTCTGCGCAAGATCCCTGGGAATCGCGGAAAGCGTGGGGTGACGTTATCGAGGCTCTGGGCCGGGGCGATATGAAAGGAACGGCCGACGCTAAGTCAAAAGTCGAAAAAAGCCAGCGTCGTATGCGTAGAGATGAAGAAGCGAGTGGCCATGAGTGGCAGAGAGTGTTCTTTCAGAAACAGAGCGAAGACCCGTTGTTCAAGAAGCTAGTGGCAGCCGATAACGAAAAGTGTTTCACTGTCGACCCAGCTGGAGGAACATGGAAAGTCGACAAAAACGCGATCAAGAAGGCAAAGAAGCCGTACCATGGGGACAAATTGCCCACGGGTCAGGTGCTCACGAGCCAAGGCATACAGACGCGAAACGCGAGCAATGAGCTAGAGAGTGGTCGCAATACACCGAAGACCGAGCAGCAATTGCACAGTGAGAAAAAAACTTCTACGCAAGGATCAAATGCACATGTAGATGGCTCAGCGACGGTGAAAGAAGATAGTAAAAAGAGTGGACAGACTGAACAAGTTCCATATGGGATCATAAGCAGTGGCGACAAGGATGAATTGGAAAAGATACGGATCGAGGAAATGCTTCGTTATAAGTATAGTTCAGCTCCACGGTCATAGGCGACAATAGTTTTCGATGATTTGCTGCTGTGAACAGTGCTTGTGTGTTGATCAAACTGAGTATGCGATTCTCTCTAATTGTGGGCATCTTTCACGCTGCACTTCACAACCGATGTATGTGAACTGTAACGGCGCAAACCTACCTTCTTGCATTCCTTTTTTTTTCACCTGGAGTACATATATTCCTTCGTTGTATGCGAATGGATACACGAATTAAACCGGTTTTTGAAAGCTAATATTTACATCAAACACCCCTCCCTATGAACATATTCTCTTGCGTCGCAATCCCCCGAATGGAAGTTTTATGTAAATTCTCCTCACTCTCGCCTGCTTGAATTCTCCACGTAGAAAAGGCTTTGTCATCTGGCTTATCATCATCACTCTCCCTCAACGGAGTTGCCGGCAAGTTCCCCAATGTATATTCTTCCGAATCGCCATCAGCCCGTGTCTTCTCCGTCTGCGTCAGAGTGATGAGACTGAATGGTCCACTCCTCTTTGGCTTGTTAGAAGGCGTTCGGTACCAATCTTGGGATTCCTTGCCCGAGGCTTTTGGGTTCGTAGCGGAGTTGGAGAGGCCGACACGTGCAGCAAAGGCGCGGTAGAGAGGACGGAGGGTAGCGAGAGAACCGGCTGTTATGGCGAGGCCTTGCTCGATATCGCTCCATATTGCGATATCGACGGTAGCCCAGAGGAAGTCGGGGTTCCTAAAGTCCATGACGAAGGCCATTCGCACAATGACAGCAAGACTGGCAACGCAGGCCATGCTCAAGATCGGAGTCAACATAAGCTTCGAGTTCCGGCTCATGTTCAAGTTCCAAACCAGAAAGATTGGTAGAACTCCGAATGTGCCATCACTGAGAGCAGAAACGCCAGAATACAGGAATGTCAGGCCGATAATGACATTGACATTGACGCAACTGCCGGGCTCTCCAGCGAATCGGTTCCAAAAATAAGAAACTGGTGTGCATTGGAAGAGAGTGGCGAAGAAAAATGCGAGACCGGCAAAAACTGATAGGGCCATGGCGGTAAAAATAATATAACGGTGTATGGGACTGACGGCGACGCGCAAAAGGAAGATGCCGATAGATATCTTAGCCGCGATCATAGTTGTGCAATATGCGATGTAGCAGAGCCACCAATACTGTCAAACTTAATTAGTACTCATACCCCAAAGTCTGGGGGTGCGGCGTGAGTCACATACCCTCATGGCCATGACTTTTTGTTCGGTTTCGAGCTCGTCCATATGTTGTCCAGTACCCCAATGGATCCCACCAATTGCACACGTTGCGAACATGATGTACGTGAGCTGCTTTAACGTTAGCACTGGGAGGCAAGAGTGCACTTGCTGAGGAGATAACTCACCATGGCCAAAACCATCCACGCATCGTCCCATCCAAAATTTCGAACTAGGTACAGACGAACATAAGCTCGCAGCAACAGTGACACGAATGCCATGGCCACAAACGTAGAACATACCTACAAAAATCAGTCAACAGCGGGACATCGACCATATCGAAAGCACTTACTACCGCCAGCTCCGGCCCACGGTTATCCACCATCGTGCACTCTAACCTCTAAATTTTCTCGCTGAACTATCGCCCTTTGTCTTAGTCTGAAAGCCGAATTCAAAGAAAGTTACCTCAGAACTCCGAGACTAACGAGAAAAAAGAGGGCAGATTTGAACAAGAAGAATGAAGAGGAGACATCCGAGGCCCCCCGCCTTTCGAATTCTCTAGAACCGTGCGCACCTTATCCAGGAAGTATATGGCTTGGGAACACAGTCTCTTTTCGTCAGGCGCGGACTGGGAGGGGTTCAAAAAGGGAATGATGACCGTCTCTGAAGGGCATGGTGTCGTAGTGATCTGCTCCGTCTATAACTATCAGGATCATTAGAGTCGGTGACATTCTGTACCCTGGTTAGTCTAGACGTTCGGTAGTCAGGATACCTAGAGTTTAGGAGGGAAACATACAGCGGCATTTGCCGCTGCTGATTCATGCCATGGACGGCTCGCTGCAGATGTCCGATGGACCGACACCGACTGATAGGTTGGTGTTGTCTGCATGCCATGATTTAGTCTGAGGATAATAAAGTTCTCTAAGAACTGTCAAAATTCAAGTTGTCGCGAAAACACCCACTACGGATTCGTCTACCCTGGCCCCACTGGCGTGACCGCCCCCGGTGTACATCGGCGAGCAAGGAAGCCAGCCTCAACACATCGCATCCCTGCGTGCCATTACTGAACAAGCGGGATGACCCGGCTGTCCATTGTGCCACGCGAGCGCGCTCCGAAGTTCAACCTGATTTTAGCCTTTTTTTCAGGGACTAGCTCAAATTTGGTCAAGGCGGTGAATTCACCACGGCGATGCTAATTTCACAACGATTTGAAGACTAGGTTCAAGGGAGTAGGGATACGTGAAGTGGAGATGAGGAACCAAGTGCCGAAAGAAGGGGCGGTAGGATGAATCTGGAAGGCAAGTGGAAGGCAAGATGCAAAGAAGAATTTGGGCGATCGGCAATGTGTATATAGGGAAATGGGCAAGTTGATCCATTTTGGAAACACGCCATACATAATTACGACCATTTGTTGAATCGCGGATATTTGGCGTTGGGCACCACTATTAAAGGGGGTTGAACTAAAAGTGGGGGGGAAGTCGCGGGATACGTAAGCAAATGATCATTGTCGTGTCATATTGAAGTTGAGATGAACCGCCTGCATGCTGCCGCCATTCGTGGCGGAGAGACTCCAAATATCAACAGCATGATGTTCGACAGTAGCAAGAAGATTTGACCTCAACATCAGCCACTGCTTGCGCCACTCTCAGTTGCTGTTGAATTATTTTCGCCTCTTCAATTCGCCCAAGCTTGAGTAGGCATTCATGGTACCCTGTAGTAATGAAGTCCACAAGTCAGTGAAGATCCGGGGTGTATATTAAATATTGACGCACCATGCAAGGCCCACACATTGTTCGGATGTTGACGTGCCCGGGGTAGCGTATCGTCGAATCCTAGATCTTCTGCATATGCTTTGGTGGCTTCTTCGATCTTTCCCTTCTCCATCTGTATAAGGAAAGGTATGCCGTCAATGGATGTCTTTAGGCATCTTCCAGAGGTCAGAACTCACCAGTAACGCGGCATACGCATGCCGAGTAGGCATCATCCAGGGCCAGGGCTCCGCGTAAGTAAGTGCATCGTCCCTTTCGATAGCAGTTCGAAGATGATCGAAAGCGGCGTCGTAACACCCCTTTCGATACTCTAATTCGCCATTCAACATGGCAATACCGACTTTCAAGACGACATTCGCTAAGTTGGGGAAGTCTCCTGATATTCGAGAATCGGGGATCGTTGCGATGGCAGCGTGGAGTGCATCACGATGTTTGGTTGCGTTATCAATATCGCCCGTCGCAGCGTATGCTACCCCCTTTCCGTAATGTACCATGGCCGTTGTCACACAGTACAAATGCTGATCGTTGGGTACTTCGAGAGCGATAATATCTTCCCATTTCCCAAACCGAACCAATACGTGGACACGCACTGAGGCGAAGTTCTCGACCCAGTCCGCCATTGGTGGGCTGTCGATACGAAGAAGAGATTCTGGGAGTGAGGCTTCCATACGCTTCACCGCGTCCATGGAGACCTTGTATTGGCCAGCGAACATAGCGGCATATATTAGACTGTGATAGTTGTGCATGCGGTAAAAAGTGTAGAAATTGTCTCCTCCATGAGTTGCAAGAAATTTCTCGTCAGCATGGCAGGCATCAGCATTCGATGCTATAGCTCTTCGATAATCACCGACCAAGATGTCGAGATGCGAGGGCATGTGAACCAGGTGGCCAGCATCAGGGCTGATAAGGCGGAGATGATCTGCTGCGGTCAGGGCAGCTTCCGGTGTCTTCGACATTTCCATGAGATGAATGTACAGATGCAAGATACCCGGATGGGCATCTGCACCTTCTTGCTTTAACGCCTTTTCCAGTACAGCCTTGGCCTCCAGAGAACGCGCACCAGGCGTCGGCTCGCCGGTCTTGAGATCCCACAGGCCCCAGGCTGAGAGGTTCATTATAGAGTCGGCGTAGAGGGCTGCAATATCAAGATCCTCAGAGTATTGCTTGTATACTGACGCCATTGCCTCTGCGTATGCTTCATTACATGCACGAAACGCAATCTGATCGAGACGTTTCGGAACACGTGTCTGCACTGCATCGATGAAAGCCTTCTCAACATCTGTTGCATTCACCGCGTGTGTCTTTGCTTTCGCATTCGCATCGTTGATTTTTTCCAAGGTTGATTTGAGCTCCTTCTCGTCGAACAAGTCCCATGGCTTATTGTAGTTCGGGCCGAGAACAAATGCAAGACCCCAATAGGCCATTGCGCAGGTCGAATCTTTCTCGATCACACGCTCGAAGCACCTTGCTGATTCTTCATGATGAAAGCTGTAACACCATATCAACCCGCGGTCGAACCACTTCTGTGCTGCTGAATTTCTCGTGTTGACTTTACGCGTGAAATCACCCAGGTTGTATGGGTACGCGTCGGATTCGAATTGCGCATTCATAGTATAATTCACGTGCGCTATGAATTCGATACAATCCAAATGATCAAATTCACAAGGTTGTGGAGGTAGCGTCAGGTGGGGTTTGAGATTCGAGTGTGGCAACGCCTAATAATTAGCACGAAAATTTCCGCGTTGAATAAGAACGTATGAAGGTACTTTTTTTTGGTTACCTTCAGGTCAACGCAATAGCGGTACGCAATATCGGCAGGTTGATGAGTCGAAGTTGAAACATTGAGATGCTGTGATACGAAGTACGATTGAGCTTAGTAATAAGCTCTCACCTATGACGTGCTTGAGCTCCAATCCATCTTCATGGTTGTTTAGAAATAGGAGCCGTTTAACTTATACCTTAGCAGGAAAGGAATAGATTTCCTTTCATATCTGACTCTTATCCCGTTATCTCAAGGTCATGACAGCATCACGTGATTATGGAGACGCTTGCTGAGTGTGTCAGTGAAAGTCAAGTCACGTGCACACTGACGGTTGGTAGATGAACTTCACTATCCCAAAGACCACACCACCCGGCCACTACCTTCTTCGTATCGAGCATCTCTATGTACGTCCTACGTTTAAAACAACGCAATTCTACATCGCATGTGCGCAGGTTGAGATCCGCGGGCCTGGAGGAGGGGACCCAAAACCTTTGGTCAAGTTTCCAGGGGCTTATAATTTGAGTGATCCTGGTAAGTGTTTAGATATATATATATATATATAAATGAGAGAGAGGAGGTGAAGGAGATCAGGAAATGTGGGGAGATACTAACTTGTGTGTATGATAGGTATCTGGGTTGAGCCTCTTATCTACGAGTACCCATTGACGGGTCTGCTATCGTATGTGGCTCCTGGTCCACCAGTTTGGAGTGAATAGAATGATCGCGGCGGGGAACTTGAGTGTCTCCATATTGGAAAAAGAGCCCAGTCTCATCTTTTCAGACGACCGGTTTTAGATTCAAGTGGCTGTATATGTCTGCATCATTTTCCTTCCACTCCCCACTTCCCAAAAAGATTTTAGGCATCTCTGACGGATGTTAATAGCTTTCACAGCTTCTATGTCACTCTCGCCCCTACTGTCTCCTACTCGCTCATCATCCTGTTTTGAATCCATGCGCAGCACAGACCCACTCCTGATCCAGAAGTGCATTCACCCTATTTAGTATCCGACTCCCGCCCAACAGCGCCTGGAAGCTCTCCACTCTCTGCTGTGCAGGCATCATAAGAAAAGTCTGCAACCCAAAGGTTGTCACCATTTGCGATGGACCATACGTTCTCGATTTGGACAGACACTCTACGTGGGTCCTGAGCCATGCGATGATGACTTGGGCGGCGAAGGGGTTGAGGCCTGCACGACAGAGAAAGAGCTCCCACTGCTCTTTGTTAGATCGGCGAGGTCGTAGTCTTGAGGATTATACCCACATTTGTTGCATCAGCAAGCGGTCTGATGTCGCCGATATCTTTCGATCCGTATGGTAGTCCATACTTCGCCATTTCGAAAACAATAGACCGCGAAAGCGCTTGGTCGCCGCCAGGTACAAATCGCACCAATACATCTGCCTCCATCTTGTTCACAAATTTCTCAAATTCGGTGATTGCTTGCCAATCGCGAGTATCGACAGGCCGGCCAGTCCCACGTTCTTCCATCTCCTGACTTAGTCCTTCACTGACCACGACTACTAGTCTCTCATATCTTTGCTGGAGTGATATGACACGCTCTCTAAGCTCCGAGTAATCAGGCTGTCCGGGAAGTGCGCGTTGTTTCACTTGTTGTAAAGTGGTGAGTATTAAGCCCGTCGAGGGTGATAGAAGAAGGTCTGCTTCTCCAGCTGTTGAGCGTGGTAGATCGAAGTCGCGGCTCACGAACTCCGCAAGTGAGTATAGTTTCTCGATTTTTCTAGTCAAGTGTCGCTGCTGCAAGAGCTTAGAAGAAATGATAAATGAACACCGAGGAAGATCTTTCGGAATTGACGGTAGCTTTGGTAGTGACGGTGGTTCGCCTGTTTTCTGCTGAGGGCCTGTGCCTGTACGTAAGCTATTGGATCGTGAAACAATAGGTGGTGCCTTCAAGATACTTGATAAGTATTGTGAAGTGGTCTTTTGGACGACTTGTGCCTGTTGTTGTTGTTTCGCCTCCATCCCATGTATAGCCATGAACTGGTCCATAGCGTTAGTTGCAGAATACATACCCCCGAACATGAGACTTCCGTCAATCTCATTGAATTTCTTTGATGTATGCACCATCTCTGGCTCACGCTTGGATGTCTTCTGATGACGTTGGAGGGCGGGTAATTGTCGCTTTCGCTCAGTGTCAGCGAGAGTTTCATCCATCTCTAGCTTTTGCTTCCCGATGAGAGCATCAATGTCCATGCACTGCTGCAACTTTAAAGGCTCCAGTTCCTCTTCAGCTTCCTCGTCTTCTTCAAACAATCGGAGTCCATCCCTCTTCCAGATGCCAGTCGAACTTGTCACAACATCGTCCCTGGTAAGCTCCAAAAGCATGCTATTGAGATTCGTCTCGCCATGGAGCTTTTCTTCGATGATGACATGTACTGATCCCGGACGAAATGGAAGCGACGGCAAGCTCCTCTCGAGATTTTGAATACCATGCCACGAAGAAGCTCTAAGATTCCGTTTGACGTGAAGTATGAATTTGCCCTGAGCTTCCAGGTCTGGTTTGTTAAGCACGGCAACTCCAGAGCTTCGTTGGTAGAAATCCCAAGGAGCCACCGGCAGCGTGAAGTCGACCTTGGGTACTTCAACACGCTTCATTGTATCGGCCTCGGAAAGACACTCGTGTTCTATCTCCCAGTTCAACTTCTCAGCCAGAGGTTCGAACTCCTTATAGAAGCCGGTGAAGTTGTCTTCGGGACTAAGCACGCCGTCCCCATCTCCATACATCGACGGCAGTTCTTCGATGTAATGTGGAATTCCCGCAAACTTTACCGTCTTCAGCTTCTTCAAGTCAGGCTCGGAGAAGCTCGGTGGCGTGAGTGGTGTCTCGACTCGGAGATCATCCACTTTCCGTTTGAGTATCGATGCTGGTCGATCAGAGCTCGGAATGGGCGGTTTCTCTACGGTCATGTCGAACAACATCTCGTCGCTACAGCTCGGACTGTTCAAGGCGAGAGAATCGTCGCCCATGATCTGGTCTTCGAGTGCCTGAGCCTCTGCAGCGGTCGAATTAGAATCTCCAGACAGGAGTTGAAGGCGATTCGCGGGCGATGATGGAATATAAGGTCTCATTGGTGGGGACAAAGGAAGCAGTGGCGGCGTGATGGGTTCAATTGCAGTGTCCTGCGATCGTCAGCAGATACATCAGGAAATCTTGCTTGCTTACCCGCGTGTACTGCAGAGCCTCTATCTGAACCTGCTCGCCATCCTCAGCAGTATACGTATCCTTGGCCGCATCCTGCAGATACAGCAGGTGCTCCCTCTTCATTTCCAGCCTCGAACTCTCAGCCTTCGCCCACCCATCCTTCTGGGCTGGGTAAGCCCAATAACTCTCCGGCCATTCCATCCCTTCATCCTGTTCTTCGCTAACAGGCTCGAGCGGTATCCGTAAATCTGTAAGGTCAGGTGTAACGGTGCTACCGAAGGTCAACAAATCGAGTTCATTGTCTGTTCGTAGAATGGGTGCTTCCAGTTTAAGAAGCCGTATGCATCGCCTTCCATACCACGTTGCATCCTCGTCATGGGACGAGTCTGCGAGCGAAAGCACAGACTTCAGCAGTATTGCGCCTTGGTTGCTGATTGTGATCGGTTCCTTCATAAGTTCGTGTGCGCGGTCAGTGAGTGCAGGAGCATTTGGCGGATCGCGATGATCCTGATCAATAGCTTCGTCGACCGGAATCGTGACAAGGCCATTCAGCACTCGTTCCAAAGTGTAGTTCTTGCAAAGACCGTAGAAGCGTGCATATTCCAGCACGGACTGCTCGCGCTCTGCCGGCTGCTGTTCTCGAACAGCATCAAGACCCAGGTCGAGTTCCATGCCCCGCGGCTGTCGTGCATGAAAGTACCTTGTTCGACACGATGCTACGGGTGTTGAGTGTTGAGTGTTGAGTGTTGAGTGGCGAAGTGTCAGTCTTCAAGTCGCATCCAAAGTAACGTGAGAGGAAAGCGCCATCACGCGCCTTCGCGTTTCCGAGGAAGGCACGGCCATCCAAGATCACGACCATGTATTCAGGTCGGCTTCGAGATTGTTTCAAAGCCCATGCTTGCCGCTGCCGTCTTCCTCAGTCTCGGTCCAGGCCTAGGCCTCGGCCTCATACCTACTTCTGGAATGCTTCTTCCTCGGACGCAAGTTGCACCAAGCCTTGCAATCCTCAGCGTTTCACGCTTGTCATCCGATCCCACCCGGAAACAAGTCTGTAGTGGCTCGAGTAATCGAGAATGTCACAAATGGGTTTCGAAAGTCAAATCGGTTGTGGAGAAAGCCCGCGGCGCATAATCAGCCACCGATGCCGGGCGAGAACATCAATGCTCAAGTGCAAGAGGTGGGATGATTATAGTGATAGTTCTCCGTTTTACCATCATCTAAATAACGCTGGTCGTGAGATGGTTCGAGGACCTTCTTCTCGTCGTGACTGATCGGCCGTCTTTCCTCCCCACTGTCTCCAAAAAATCGCTCAATGACTGTGTGATGCCAAGGCGACGATGAAAATAATGAAGAAAATATTATGTACAGATCTACGCCTTTTCGTGCCAAGCATATCAACAATGAACATCTCCCGCACCGCTCTTCTTTGCGCGAGCCGTATTGCTGACTTTATTTGACCGGGGGCTTCTCACCAAAACCAAGGGACTGGTTGCCGCCGTTGAAGGCAACAAGCTGAGCCTTGAACATGGTGTCGCCGTAGATCTGGAGACCGGCACCCTGGTTACCCTGGACACCACCGAAGCAGGTCGTGTTGGCCTTGTCAACCATGGCGAAGGTGATCTGGTTCCCGGGAATCTTGGCCATGTAGGTATCGCCAATGGCAACGGCCAAGTCGGGAAGCTTAGCATTGCAGGGGTAGATGAAGCCACCGACCTGAGCGTTGTTCTGAGCGCCCTGAACCTGGGAGTAGTAGGATTCGGCGACGTTCTGGTCGACGAGGAGAAGCGATGTTCCGGTGTCAGCAATGGCTTGCGAGGCTGTCGGGTTGTCCTGGACCTTGCCGTTGACGGAGAACTTGGCGGACGGGAACTGCCAGAAGCCGGAGCTGGAGTTGACCGGAATCCAGGCCATTTCACCGGTGAACTTGCTCTTGTCGATCTTGCCAAACTCGTAAACGCCAGTGCCATCGGGATCGAGGTCGGCGGTGAAAACGGGAAGGTCAAGGTTGCCCATGACGTTGTCGAAGAAGGTCTTCTGCGGGATCTTCTTGGCGCCATCGTTGACTGTTCATGTTAGCACGTGGTCGGAGAATGGACGGAAGGGAGCGCTGACCGGTGTTGAGTTGGCTGAAGGCAAGACCAACGAGACCATCGGTATTGGTGTCCTGGACGAAAGAGGCCGAGACCTGGTTGGCGAGCTCGACAGCCTGGTTGTCAACGGAGACGCCGCCAATGGTGACCTTGTCGGTGCCAACGGTACCGGCAGCACCGGAGCCGTCACCATAGGAGATCTTGAACTGGGCGCCGTTCATCTTCTTGAAGGTGGTCGATTTCGAAGCATCAAAAGCGCTGTGCTGGCCGATGGACGCTTGGGGAAGATCGGTACTGAACATCCAGCTGGATAAAAGTCAGCTTCCAACTATGATTGGTTGTGGGGGGGGGCAAACTGACAGATCGGACGAGCCAGAGTCGAAGTCCAAGTTCAACGTCTGGCCACCAACGTCGACGGGAGATAAGAAAAGCGCAGCATTCTGCTCCGGGTTGGCAGCAACAGTACCGGAACGGTTGGAAGAAGCATTGTTGGCGTTGATCCTCAGACCCTCGAGGGTCTGGCTGATCTTTACGTTGGCGATGAAGCCTCCATTCAAGCTGTACTTCTGGAAGACCTTCCTCATAGCATCGGGGCCATTGAGACCTCTTGGGTGAGCCTTGTTCAGGCTTCGCGGAACCCTGAAAGAACGCTTCTGAATCTTTGCTGGTGCTGGGGCGGCAAGGACGATGGCCGCCAAAAGAGTGACGAAGAAGAAGAGTCGGAGATATGCCATGATGAACTAATGCTGACCGGCAGCCGTGACAATTACGTATCCGTTTGGAAAGAAAAAAAAAGAAGGGAAATGGTCTGTTGAATATGCAGTTTTGAAAGGAAGGAAGCGAACAGGAGAAGAATACAGCCGACTTGCTAATACTCCCTCGAAACGAAGAAAAAGGCTCGGCCTGAAGGTGAAGAACGAACACACTTCGAAGAGCGGGGACGAAGTCGTTTTAAAAGAAAGAGGCTGCAGATCCGACACTGGAAGATACAAAGGGAAAGAGAGGACCCGATGAAACTATAGGCCAAGACAGATGGCGGCGATGCATGAACATGGAACATGGAACATGGAGACAAGAGCAACTTGAGGATGCTAAGCCTACTTCCAGTCTGGGCTGGCCCCACGCGGCGACACAGTACGGCGCGAGCTCAAGCAAACAAGAGGCTGCATGTGCCACCATCTCAAGCCCTCCCAGGCGGTGATCAGGCACTGTATTCGTAAGGATTCGCAGGCGTTTGTCGAGGGTTGCGACGGAAGCGGTTAACATGTGGCTGAAGGAGGCTACTGAGCACTCTATATGATGGCTGATAGGACGACGTTGTACGAGAAAACTTCCGACGGAGGCATAGTAGGGCTCACGCCTCATACGCGTACTGCTTTAGCTGGCTGCCGATGTTGAAGAATAGTGGGGAGGATTGGCCACGGCATAAAACAGGGGCAGAAAAGCTTAGCAACTCTGTTTCAGCATCGAGGCATCCACCATGCGATGTGAGATTCTTCATGGGTCGTCGCAGCAGGTAAAAGACGAGACATGGAGACTTCCCCATAGATAGAGTGCACATGCTATGTAAATAGCAGAGATGGAGAGGACACCGTCTGCACGCTCCGAATTCTCCGGCGTTGAAGGTGCACGGCTTACGGAAGCCGTACGCTGCCAAAGCGTTTCAGCGCTGGAACGCTTGTCGAACCAGGCAACGCGAAACGCCCGTCACTCTTCCAAAGCACCTCGGCCAACACCATTCTATAAACGATCTTGCAAGCCGGCCCATGTTTCCACAACCCAGCTGCGAAGCCGAGCCCCCGTTTCGGCAAACGGACAGACCGGGGCTGGTAACTTGTACGTCCGTGGATAGTGCGATGGTGGTTGGCCTGCCTCACTGACGAGGAGACGCTGTGAGCTTCGGCATCGTTTCCGGGCCTGGTTGGATTTGAGTTATTCAAGCTGTGTCTATTTCCGGGTGTGCTTCACGTGTGGATAGGAGTGCTTGAGACGTGAGCATGTTGTTTAGTAAGCGTGCAAGCGGTAAACCCTTCTTGCGTTTGCATACACATCTGAAGCCTGCCCAAAGAACCCGCTGTATAGTGCTGTATGTAGATATGCTCGCTGCACTGCCTCGAATAAAGGCATAGCAACTATACTTCAAACTCGGCCGATTTCCAATATAGCCTGAACGCATGAACGCCACCGTCTGTGCCAAGCACTCTGTTTGAGAACAGGATCACTGTTGACGAAACATGTGTACTATGTGATGATACTTGATATTTGAAGCGGGTTTACCAACAATGCACAAACTACTTTTCCATTGCCCCTGTTCTGCTTATTCACCAGTGTCTCTTTCATAAATTTGAGAGTGGCGGATTCCGTTGGTGCTTCTGCAGTTGTACTGCTCGAGATGTACTCGTTTTTCTCCATCCCCATTCATCAGGCAAGCCTCATCAACGGTGTGCCAACCAACTGCGAGATCCGACCGACCCTCTCCCTTTTTGTCGCCGGCTGAGCGAGTGTTCTCTGTGGTTTTTTTTTTGATGAGCTTTCTTAATTTAAGCTTCACCCGAGCAACTCCACATCCAATCCGATAGCCCTCATGAAAAGGTTGACGTTGGCAAGCCTGGCGCCTGCCATCTCGGCTGGCAACGCCTTGCTCACGGTAACGGTCTCCATGACGCGGTCCTTGACTCCGAGAACCAATCTCTGCTGTTGCTCGGGGCTGGCACCAACACCCATCGAGGCCAGAAATTGCCAGATGTACATATCGTCTGTATCGTTGACGTTGCCCGGGAATATCACGGGCAGAACAGGTTCGACCACATCAAAGAGGCGGTTATACAGCTCTGTCCAGTTGTCCCAATCGGCCGCCTCGATCTCTGGGGCAGATTGCTTCAGGAGCTCGGCGCGGGAAATGAGGCCAGTGAGCAGAGACATGCCGACCTTGCTTCGAGTGACAATGTGCATGTTGGTCCGATCCAGGGCAAGTCCCAAAAGACCCATGATGATATTGAGGGGCGATTCTGAAATGTGCGCAAATAGCGGCGGAATCACAGTTGCAAGGAACAGCTCAACCTCGTCCCGCATAGCGGGAGACAGTGGCTCCTCTGGTGTTGCGACGGCATGTGAGACGACGGAAAGCTGATCCAGGTGTACAACGACCATGGTGACCACTGTGATGCGGTCTCGCTCGTCGAGACGACTGAAGATACGTTGGATAGCCTTCTTGCCTTTCGCGAAAGACAAGATGGAGATGAACGGGTGCGGGACACCGGATCTGATCGGTTAGCATAGATAAGTAGATGAGGCATGTCTCACTTACTGGGGATTGATGGGTTCCAAGATCTTGATGTCTTGCCAAAGCTTCTTGTGCAGGGCCTCAGCCTTCGTACGCCACTCCATATGAGCTTGTATTGCCTCGGGCGGACTGTCTTCCATTACAGTAGGCGGAAGGACACGATCATGGTCCTCCAGATGCATCAAGGTCATATAAACAGCTTCGAGGCTACGCAACGCGTCCTTGTGGGTGGATTTGTTATGATTGGGCTTGTCTCCAGTTTCCGGTCGCTTGAGATTCAGGAGTGGCCTCGGAGTCTTCGCATTGCTGAATGATATCTTTCCCAAGCTGCCCTCGATGACAAGCTGCTTCCCCTTTGGCTTCGCTTTCGCCGCCTCCACTGCACGCTGAACCTGCTGCTCCATACGTTGCATGTGGTTGTCACCACCACGCCCGTTCCTGCGCGCCCCAAATCTGCTGTTCGTCTGGAAAAGGTAGGTCTGGGCGAATTGATTGGCCGGCTGGTGAGGGTTCTGACGAGGGGCACCACGAATTGAGCTGAAGACCTGATAGTAGAAGTCCTCGGCAATCTGAGCTTCGATGCTCTTCTCCTCCAGGTTACCAGTAGCAGACATGAGCTGTTGCAGCTGAATCCGGGTGATGAAGTTCTTGTCTTGAGGAGTCATCAAACCGTTGTCCTTGGAGAGAAGCGCAATCTTGTGGTTTCGCTTCGCGCGCTTGGCGTCTTCCTCGAGGTAGGCTTCACGTTCTTCTTTGGACATGGCCATGAGCTGTTCCGGGTGGGTGATGATGGGGAAGGAGGGGGCCCTGCTGTGGCCTGGGGGAGGGCCGCGGGGGCCCGGGTGGCCTTGCTGGGCGATTGGCTGTCCATGACCCGACAGACGATTTGGGTTTTGGAGGATCTGTCTTGGCTGAGAAGGCGGTGGTTGGTTATGTGTCTGCTGCGGAGTGTGTCTTTGTTGCTGGGGAACGGGCTCTTGCTGCTGTCGCTGTCGTTGAAGGATGGCTGGATGTTGATGCTGCTGGGGATGCTGCTGGGGATGCTGCTGGGGATGCTGGGGGTGAACAGACTGGCCCGGCAGCTCGGCATGAATTTGCTGCTGTCTAGGCGGAGCTGCCGTAGGATGCGAGTGTTGCGGACGCTGCAGGATCTGCGGCGCAAATTGAGCGGGCATTCCGGGATACTGTGGTTGCCCTTGGGGCAGGTGGGCCAGAGGATGCTGGGCGTGAGACTGGGCTTGAACCTGTGGCATGGGTGCTGGCGCCTCTTGGATGGGCTGGCCGCGCATCATGGCCTCGACCTCTTCCAGACTCAACATCCTCTTTGCGGGGGCGGCGGCGGCGGCGGCGGCGGACGATGACTGCTGAGGCGGAAGCCCCGGCTGCTTCGTGGCGGCAGGCTGCTTGGGCTTCAAACCCCAGATATCGGCACGCGCCTCCAGCTGCGGGATGTACTCGGGATCATTGTAGCTCTCGTAACCGGTCCTGGCGGGCTTGGACGCATAGGGGATCGAGGGCTTCTGCTGAGGCGGGGGCTGACGGGCCTGGTAGAGGATATGCTCCTCGTGGATGGTGCCCGCGATCTGGGACGTCTGGCCGGCGAAGTCGAAGTCCTTGCCGATGCTCTGCTGGGTTGCAGGGTCGCCGCCGAATGTGTCGTCGTTGAAGGCGTCGTCCGTCTCATCCAGCTGGTCGCCGAGGCCATCGTACGTCTCTTCGAAGTCGATGCTGCAGGAGTGTGTCAGATGGGGGTGCATCGATGGTGCGCAAACGGATCAACATACGCATCGGCGTTGCCAGCCCCGCCGCCGAGGCCAGCAAATGCGTCGTGGTGGCCGAAGCCTGGGGCGTTGGCAGAGTGGCCCCGGTCCCTGGGGAGGTTCGTGTCAAAGCCGAAGAAGGACATGGCCAAGCAGGAGTGGCCGGGAGTGGTGGAGGGTGGGTGAGGGTGGGTGATGGTGGTGATGGTGGTGATGGTGGTGGTGGTGTCGGCGACTACCTGTGCGGCGGTGGAAAATGGTGACGTTGAGCGAAGGGAAAAAAGGGCGGCGGGCACATCGATCACGTTGCCGAGATCGCGAGTGGCAGACAGACGCAAATGGAGATGGAGATGCAAATCCGGCCAAGCAGAGTGGCAAAGTGTGTGTGGTGGATTTGTTTTCTGAGCCGCCAAGTCCCGGCCTCGACAGCAAAAGCGCGCAGGCGGGAGAAACACAGGCAAACTCGCATTCCACGGTGCCATACCACAATATCAATATACCAGAATACACCGAATGGCAGCAGTAGATATCGATTGGATGCACTGATCAAATCCGCAACGGCGCGCCGCACTCGGGTCTCGGGCTGGGCACGCCATTCCCGACGCCCCTTCGCCCCTTTCAAGGTTCTACCAGCAACGCATTCTCGTGGACACCTTTCTTTGCCTTCTCCCCTCTCGGCTGCTGCTGCTTCCTGTGGTGCCCGAGTAGTCCTTTCTTTCGACACGTCGCCTCCCATCCGGCCACCACCTGCAACCCCCGAGAGTCGACAAGCTGGAGGGCTCTGCCAATTCTGAAAAGAACCAGCGGCTCGAAGAGCCCCGTCAGACGCGCTCCAACATGGCCGGCCAGCAGCGGTACCTCCGCTACATCGTCTTTGCGCTCATTGTACGCCCGCCCCCGTCGTCCATCGTCCACCGTCCATCGTCCATCGAGGAAGCTGACTTTCCCAGTGCTTGGTCCTTTTGCTCTTCATATCCTCGTCCTCGTCGGTGCGCTCTGCGGATTGGCCCACGTCGAAACCCAAGGCCGATCCGAGCACGCCCGTCGCGCAACCCGCGCCCATCGATCAAGATGCTGCCCTGGCCCCGATCAACACCCCCACGACTCCCAACGACAACAGCCTGCCCCCCGCCACGATCCCGGGCAAGCGCATGAATGCGACATTCGTCACGCTCGCGCGCAACGAGGACATCTGGGAAATCGCAAAGTCGATCCGCAGTGTGGAGGACCGCTTCAACCGCAAGTTCAACTACGACTGGGTGTTCTTGAACGACAAGGAGTTCAACGACGAGTTCAAGGCGATGACAACCGCGCTGGTGTCCGGCAAGACCAAGTACGGCGTGATCCCCAAGGAGCACTGGTCGTTCCCAGACTTCATCGACCAGGCCAAGGCTGCCAAGGTTCGCGAGGAGATGAAGGAGAAGAAGATCATCTACGGCGACTCCATCTCGTACAGGCACATGTGCCGCTACGAGTCCGGCTTCTTTTTTCGCCACCCCTTGATGCTGGACTACGAATGGTACTGGCGCGTCGAGCCCAGCGTCGAGCTGTTCTGCGACATCGACTATGACACGTTCCAGTTCATGGCGGAGAAGAAGAAGAAGTACAGCTTTACCCTCAGCTTGCACGAGTACGCCGAGACCATCCCGACGCTCTGGGACGCGGTCAAGAACTTCACCGCCACCTACCCCAAGCACATCGCCGAGGGCAATTCCATGGCCTTCCTCAGCGACGACGGTGGGAAGACGTACAACAACTGCCACTTCTGGTCCAACTTTGAGATTGGCAACCTCGACTGGCTCCGTTCCGATGCCTACATCGACTTCTTCAGCACCCTGGACCAGGCCGGTGGCTTCTTCTACGAGCGATGGGGCGATGCACCCGTCCACTCCATTGCTGCCGGTCTCATGCTGAAGAAGGACGAGATCCACTTTTTCAACGACATTGCTTACTACCACGTCCCCTTCACCCACTGCCCGACGGGTGAGAAATATCGTCTGGACCACAAGTGCACGTGCCAGTCGAAAGACAACTTTGACTGGAAGGGATACAGCTGTAGGTCTGCCCAATGCCGCGGGTTTGAAATCATGCTAATGACGTGTAGGCACATCCAAGTTTTATGAGCTCAACGGCATGGAGAGGCCAGCAGGGTACGAAAAGGAAACGGACTAAGTCGGTCGAGTCCAATGCACGACGCACAAGCCGACTACGATCCAATCCATATCAATTCCTCTTCTATCAGCACAGCGTCTGACTTGGCCAAGTGCACCCTTTACCAAATCGGCGATAATATGGTTTATCATCCGCCTCATCCTTCTGATCGTTGTGTTTGTGGCGGTTGTTGTAGTTTGTATCACTGGAAAAAGGCACGGCATTGGCTATGATTACGTGGACAAGCACTGATTGCTCGCTTCACCGGTGTTCTGGGTTTCTATTTGCAGGCGGTGGGTCGCATGTTGAAATGTTAGATGTGGGCAAACTGTTGGAAGTGGGCGGGCATATTCGGCGTTTGTATCACCTTCATGGTTCGATCCAAGAGAGACTATCTTCATGTGTGTATCGTGTTGTCTATCCGATCATGTGAGGTCTCCTGTACACGTCGCGCGTGCGATGGAACCAAGTCCATTTGCAGCCGGAAATAGGCGCCACAGGTGTGTGTATGTACTATGTATGTATGTGTGTGTGTGTGTGTGTGTGTGTGTGTGTGTGTGTGTGTGTGTGGCGTTGACCTCGGCATCATGGGCAATCGGGACCAGGGTTCCCCAGATTCGGAGAGGAAGCATACATACCGTGTCCGTCCTCCTCCAACCTTCCACACACCGCCCACCATGTCCTCCTCGTCCAAACCCCACGATTCCTCTCCCTCGGAACAAGCGCCCGACCTGAGCATCACTGCCGACGACCAAGTCCACCTCCATGCCGCGGGTTACGATGAATCTCCCGAACGCGGCATCGTGTCCAGCTTCGCGCGCTTCCGTTCCTCCCCTCTCGACTTCATACGCGAAATTTCCCTCCATGTCTCCGGCAGTGGCTGGCGATCCTACGATGACTTCATTGGCCAGCCCATGTTTTATGCAGGCTTCAGCGAGGAGATGAAGTCGAGAGTTCTGAGCAACGCAATGCTGGTGTCCAAAGTCAGGGAATTGGCGCAGAAGCGGCTGGCTGTTGAAGCGCAAGAGGGTCTGCTGGGCGAAGATGCGATGAATGGCGGGGAAGGGAGGGGCCAAGGGAAGAGGGATCGGAAGAGGAGGCGAAGGGTGCAGATTGAGGAGAGCTTGATGGAAGTTTGTGAGACGATGACGGATAGCATGATCTGCAAGATGGAGAGTCGGAGGTTCATCCGCGGTGCATATTACCTGGCTACGCAGCTCCTTACGCGCGCGTACCACCAAGGGGTCCACGTTTCCAGCGAAGAGGTGCTACGATTACGAGCCGTTGCAAAGCAGGCGGAGAAGGATAAACACTCCATCATCTTCCTGCCTTGTCACCGGTCACACGTCGATTACGTCTCCCTGCAAATCATTTGTTTCCGACTTGGCCTCGCGCTGCCCACCATTGTTGCCGGTGATAACTTGAATTTCCCCGTCGTCGGCGCTTTTCTCCAGCATGCAGGAGCGATGTGGATCCGGAGGAGCTTCGGAGACGACCAGCTGTATTCGACCCTCGTCCAGGCCTATATCGATACGCTGATGCAGAATGGGTACAATCTGGAGTGCTTCGTGGAAGGTGGCAGGAGTCGAACGGGCAAGATGCTACCACCGAAATTCGGCATACTGAGTTACATGTTGGACAGTGTGGCGAGTGGAAGAGTGGACGATGCGCTCATCTGCCCGGTCTCGACACAGTACGACAAGGTTATCGAGGTGGACTCGTATATTAGCGAGCTCCTCGGTCAACCGAAACCGAAGGAGAATCTCAAGGACTTCTTGTCCGCGTCATCGGTTCTTTCGCTGAAGTTGGGGAGGGTGGATGTTCGGTTCCATGAGCCGTGGAGCCTGAAGAAGTTTATAAATGAGCAGCAAGACCGATTCAGTAGGATGCCACAGCAGCTGGATCCAAAAGACGAGCGACTACGAATCTTGAGAACTCTGGGGTATAAAGTTTTGAGCGAGATCAATGACGTGTCGGTTATCATGCCGACAGCGTTAGTTGGCACAGTGCTATTAACGCTCAGAGGGCGAGGTGTGGGCAAGTCAGAGTTGATACGAAGGGTAGAGTGGCTCGGTGAACGAGTACGTGCTCAAGGAGGTCGAGTCGCACACTTTGCGGGGCTACCCACAAGCGTGGTGGTGGAAAGGGCGTTGGAAGTGCTTGGCTCTGGCCTTGTAGGTCTCGTACCAGGACTTCCGGAAGACACCTATTATGCGGTGGACCGGCAAGTCCTCTCAACTCTTCACGTCTTGCGCTCGCTGACGGTATCTCAGGTTCCAGCTCTCCTTTTACCGCAACATGACAATACACCTTTTCGTCCTGCAATCCGTCGTCAGCGCCGCGCTCTACACGCGCGTCAAACTTGGCGGCTCCGCTGAACACCAGCGCCTCACATATTCGGAACTTCGTGATCAAGTCCACTTCCTGTCTCAGCTCTTCCGTGGCGAATTCATCTTCCCTACCGAAGGTCTGGAACACAATCTCTCGCAAACAATCACTCTCCTCGAACAAGACAACGTCATCAAAGTGACACGGAACCCCGAAAACGCGGACGAGGTACTGTTCGTCGACCTCAGCGATGCAGAACGTGAGACCGGACGGGAAAGTTTCGACTTCTACTGTTTCCTGATATGGCCGTTCATCGAGGCGACATGGCTAGGCGCGATTTCTCTCATGATGTTGACCCCGCCCTCCACGCACCCGAGGGAGACGTGGCTGGATTTGAAGAAGGTTCAGGATCGCGCCCAACTCTTGGGCAAAACGCTCTACCACCAAGGTGACCTCTCTTACTTCGAGGCCGTGAACAAGGAAACCCTGAAAAACACATACACGCGTCTCGAACAAGAAGGCATCATTGTCGTCGTGCGGTCCAGAGACTCCAAAACCCCCTCCACAATCAGACTGGCGGATGAGTGGATACCGTCGCGCACACGGCAGAAGAGAAATATCGAGGCCAAGGGCCTGCTGTGGACCTTTGCGGAGCGGATCAGCTTGAGTAGGAGGGAGGGCAAGAATCGGAGAGATGGGGCGACGGTGCAGAGTAGGGTGCTGAGTCTGGCCGATACGGTTGGTGCCGAGTTGTGGGAAGAGGCGGTGCAGAGGCAAGGGGATGGGGAGGCGGAAAAGGCGGCTGTTAATAGGGCGAAGGGGAGGGGCAGGAGAAAGGCCTTTGCTGCGCCAGCGGCAAGGCTCTAGCCTACGGTGGTTGGGGGAATTTGTGCTGACGCCGTATATGTACACTACATGGGTATATCTATCTGGACTTGGAACGTTGATACGAGTACACAGATCCGCCAAATTTCCTCCGTTCAAGTCTTCCCTTGGACGATGTGAATCGTCGACCGTGCTCTATACTTCTACAGCAGTGATGCAGTGAAGATGCCACACATTTGAACGCCCGCCAGAGCCACGTCTGCAACCCATAGCTTATAGTAACCCCCCGTCATAACGCCTTATACAACCGTCCGATACCGACAGGCGCCGTCGCCTGAGAAAATGTCGTCAGGTCGTCATCATTCCTCTTCGTCGCACTTCGACAGGTTCCGTCGACCATCACTCATCCATCTCGTCCGCAAGCAGCGCCGCTTTCTCCGCGACATTCCCATCCTCTTGTTTCGCATCAACCCTATACTTCTTCAACCCGGCATACGTTCCATACTTCACAATCTCCTTGATCTCGCCTTCCGTACCGAAGCAGCAATGCTCGACCGTACCCAGGGGTCCCTCTCTTGGATTCTCCTCAAGCAACACCCCAAATCTCAGCTTCGCCTTGGTAAGCTCTTTGGGGAAAGGATCACCGCCGAGACAAGCGCCAACGCTGAGCTGGTCAAGCGTGGGGTTCCGGGTGGTGACCATGATACGGGAGAACAGAATATCGGAAGCGACACCATTTTGGTATATGGACCACGCGCCTACGATGAGGAAGCAGAATGTGAAGACCACAGCGAAAGCGTATCCAACCCATAAGCCTTCGCGGTGGTAGACGTAAACGTTGATGGAGCGAGATTTCATGCAGGGCACAGCTTGGGTGTCGGCCACGACAAGATGGGGTTCCGAAAGCAAGGTAATCAGTATGTCCTCAAAGACACTTTGGACTTCTTCCTTCAAGTTATCCACGGGGTATGAGGTCTTCGGGTCCATAAGCCTGCTTTCCGAGATATCGGACTTGGTAATAAAGTACTCGGTTTTGCTGATCTGCCCGCGGAGAAAGTTGCGCAGCAGTGCGCCCAACGCATGATAACATGCTAAAAGCCTGTATTTCTCCTGATCGGATCTAGGGCTGATGAAGTTGGAGCTGGGCGACGCGGTGAACTTGGTGCTATTTTTGGGGTCCACAGAGACGGTGGTGTTGATCATGGGGTAGAGAAAGTCGCGCTGTTTGCGGCTATGTGCTTGTTGGGTATTATTGTAACGCATCTCGAAGGTGTAGTTGGTCTGGTATGCCACGCATTTGAAGATTTTCGGCTCATGAACAAAGTCCCATTTCTCTTTGTATGGAGAGCCGTTGTCATAGCGCTTGTCGGTCTTGATCGAGTGACCAATCCAAAGCACCGGTTCGGACTGGAAGACTCCGAGCGAGTCTGGGTACGGGGGCTTGGGGATCGGAACGCCGTGGTCATCGGTCTCAATCTGTGGATTCATGTAGTCATTCAGGTCGGTAGCGGCGTAGTAGATCGAGTCGCCCTCAGGCGCGAGTACGCTGAGATTGAAAGGAGATGCTCCTGCATCGGGCTTACTGCTGCTTGCAACGTCCTCACATTTGTAGCCCGGCGCCTCGAAATTCACGGTGTAGGTACAGTTCCATCTCTCGCCGCAGGAGTTCAAGGAGGCGTTTGGGTCCGTTGCTGGCTTCTTCAAGTATACGCTCGTAATCGCCAGACGTTTCCCGTTCTTTGACGGCTGGTCATAGTAATCGAAGAAGCCGGCCTGGTCCCCTTTGAGGGAGGTCGTGTTCCAGAAGGCTAGAGAGGCGCCAGCATAACTATCCTCCTTGCGGAAGTCGTGCTTGGCTTCGCGCGTGAAGTTCAGAGTCGCCACGTTGGAACATTGCGTGGAGTTGTAGATTTCGCGGATTTCGGAAGTCAAGGAGGAAGGCGACAGGACGGAGGCGAGCGGGATCAACCTGGAGTGATGGTGTCAGTAAGCACCCGGCCCGATGGCATCAGAGTCGTACCAGCTGCACAAAGCCATAAACGTCGCCAACTTCCCCACCTTGACCATCTCCCAATTCCAGAAGGCAGTTGGATCTTCGGTGGCGGTGAAGAGACCATCGATGGCGCGCATTGTCATCGCCTTGCGCCGGAAAGTCCTCCAGATCCTCTGGCGATAGCACAGCACAACACACCCGACCAATGTGCTCTTGACGAAGAAGGCCAGAGCTGTGCCGTATCTGACCATCTTCAGCTGGTCCTCGGCCGGCCTGCCGTGCAAGGAAGCGTAGAACAGATGGTGGCCCATTGCGCCCATGATGCCCGTGACAAACAAGCCAATGGCCATGGCCGGGGTGAACCAGTGAATGTGCCATTGCGCCATCTCCCCGGCTCTTCTGTCCACCAGCCGCTGTGTCGCTTCATCCTGCGTCTTGTACTGGCTCAGTGAATTGACCGAATATAGCGAGTTCGGGCCCTCTTGCGGCACTTCCGGCGTGCTTTGCGACCCCCCCACGGGAACATAGAGGGAATTCCCGCCAAAACCCCGCGATGCACCGAAGCCAATGGGGGGGCTCGTGGGCGGCGATACGTCTGGGGATTCCGGGCGGCGGTTCTGAGCGCTCGATGCGTCTACCGACTGTCTCGAGAGGTCTGCCATGGCGATGGGGTCGTGCGTGTCATACGCATCGTACGGATCGTACGGGTCGGCGAAGGGGTTCGTTCGCGACGCCATTGTGAGGACTTGTGAGGACGAGGGTGTGAAGATGGCTGCATTCGCGGACGAGCGCAGGCGAAGTTGCAGCTGGCTCGCTTGTGATACGTGTTGTAGCTCAGCCAGCAGGCCGCAGTGCGATTGCTTGGTGGAACTGGGGACACAGGCAATGCGGCGCCGAAGAAGGGCACGAAAGCATGGCGATGGATGGATCCAAGGCGTAAATTCGAGACCTCGACTGTCCAGCTGCGGATTTGTTATATTCATAAATCGGTGCATGTCTTGGCGTCGGTAGAAAACCATCGTTTTCTCCGATTCTACCACTTTCCCACCAAATCTCACTAAAATCTTTGGCTGAAGGGCCAAGACATCCACCGATTTATGAATATAACAAACGCGCTAGCCTTCATAAGCGCTAAATCGCAACCGGTAACACTGTTCCGTTTCCGCCTCCTTTGCGCCGGAGGTAGACTATCTCCCATGGGTACGCGCCGGTACTGCGAATCAAAGCGTGCACCATGTATCGTACAATGCGTCGCCGTCGTAGAATCCAAGGTTGCGGATGAGTACTGGTGGGTCCAACATCGACATCATTCTCGGGTGGGGGCTCTTGCTGACTCTGTTAGCGACCTTGCCCTCCCTCTCCCCTCCTCGATTCTCACCAACATAGTAATCATGCGGCACGCGCAAACATTGTTTGTAAGCTATGATGCTTTGCCGCCACCAAAGGCCATCCTTTGGATTCTCCAAACCTCTCTCTCCGAGCTCTCCCGAGCCAAATCCGGCGCTAGTCTCTCGTCTCCCGCCCCCCAAGCACAAATACCAGTGTGCCACTGAAGAATGTCCGTGGGCGACGGGGCTTTCTGGATAGAGCATGGACAAACAACTCGGAAAGACGATGATCCCTGGCGACTTAGGAATATGCATACTACGTAAGATGTCGGCCTCGACGTTGCGTCACCGCATCGTAGACCTCAATAAGTGGCACACCGCAACTGAAATTCCATTCGCTTTATACTGTGCTCATTTACCCGGCTGTCCTGCTGCTACTTCATTTGCTCGAAACCTTTGCACCTCTATACATCCAGACCCCATACATCTGTATCCTCGACCATGGCACCCTCGACCATCAAACAGTGGTCCGTAGAAGGCAAAGACGGCTTCGAGTCGCTGAAGCTCAATGAGAAGGCTGCGCTACCTCCCGTGGGGGAAAAGGATGTTTTGGTCAAGTGTAAGCCTTCGTTCCGTGGAACAAGATCCAGTGCTGATCCCTCGATAGTTCATGCCGCCTCTATAAACTTTCGTGACCTCATCATTCCCAAGGTATGTACACCCACTATGCGGTACCACGCGAAACCGCCATCACCCACTACGAATAACAAACTATGTGTTCGCGCGCTTGCCATTCGCTGTACTAATATGATGAACAGGGTAAATATCCCTTCCCCGTGAAAGATAGCGTAGTTCCCGGATCCGATGGCGCGGGAACTGTCGAAGAGGTCGGCTCTCGGGTGACGAGGTTCAAGAAAGGCGATAAAGTGGTCACACTATTCAATCAGGGTACGTTTTGACCATTTCCAATTCATTCCAACAAGTCCAAATACGATACTGACATACCCAAGGTCACCTCGCCGGCTCCCTCGACTACGCTTCTCTGAGCACCGGTCTAGGAGGCGTTGTGGACGGTACACTCCGCGAATACGGTTCCTTCGATGAGCAAGGACTCGTCCTTGCGCCCTCAAACCTCAGTTTTGTTGAATCGTCTACATTGTCTTGCGCTGCCCTCACAGCATGGAACGCTCTGTACGGCCTCGAGACCCGTGCTATTAAACCCGGACAAACGGTGCTCACCCAAGGAACCGGCGGTGTATCCATGTTTGCAGTGCAGTTCGCGAAGGCGGCGGGAGCGCGTGTCATTGCTACCACGAGTTCGTCCGAGAAGGCGGATGTGTTGAAGAAGTACGGTGCCGATCACGTTATCAATTACAAGGAGACTCCGAACTGGGGTGAGGAGGCGAAGAAGCTGACGCCTGGCGGGCGTGGCGTTGAGCATGTTGTTGAAGTGGGAGGGCCCACGACCATGGCCCAGTCCCTCAAGGCTGTTGGTGTCGATGGTGTAATCAGTAAGTCCACCGGCGCAAACCCCGTTCCCGACTTCGCGCAACCCGCCAGCTAACGGCTTGTGTGGGCATCATTGGATTCATCGGCGGCTCCAGTAAAGACCAACCAACCTCCCTCGACTGCCTGAACAACATCTGCACCGTCCGTGGTCTCCTTGTCGGCTCGCGCGCCCAATTCGAAGATATGAACCGCGCCATCGAGCAGAACGACATCCACCCCGTGGTCGATAGCAAGACGTTTGCGCTCACTGAGCTCAAGGACGCGTACCAGTACATGTGGGATCAGAAGCACTTTGGCAAGCTGGTGATCAAGATCAGCGAATAGAGTGGTCAAACGTCTCGAAGCTACCGTGTAGTCATGGAAGATCATGTGCCAACGTAGAACTTCATAGACAATGTTGATAATCATGTGGAACGATGGTTGTCTCTCATGCTCCGTACACCTTGTGTGAATCCAGGCTTTTGATACAGCACCGCACATCACACCACATCAAGGCACCATGGAAATCTGATACTGTGGGAAGTAGACACAGACATCAAAGGCAGGAGGCACTCAAGTTCAATTATCAAGTCTTTCATTTGAGTCTATCTGTTGTACAATCATTCGCAAACCAATCGTGATAGTGTTACAGGGGAAAAAGAGACCGCCCATGGGGTATCCAGTCGTGATTGCCTCGTGATGATCATCATGATCGTATGAGAGACGCCGTCGCTATGCCTTCGTTCGTTGTATCGAACAAAGGATATGAAAACAAGACAAGACAAGAACAAAAACAGAAGCAAGTGTAACCGCCATCCGTGGTATCCCAATGAAGGCCGTCGATCGCCAGCCCATACCATGCTTTGCCATGCTATGCAATTCGAGGAAGAGTCCGTCTAATGCCGAAAACGCCCGAGAGAGAACTGGTCCGTCCCGGAAATGTAACCGGGGAAAATCGTAAAAACGCCGTTACCATACCGTGAGGAGCCGTTTGGCTACTCCATCTCGCCAGTAGTCTTGCCAGTCAGAAGTGTGATGGCAACACGACGACGAGCATCCTCCATACCCTTGATAGAAATAACGCGCTTGTGCTCTTCGCCGCGCAACGTAACAAGAGCGTTCAAAACGGTGAAAATGCCGCAATCGCTCGCGTTATCTTGTTCCATGCTCCTCTGTTTTGTGGGCACCGTCCATTCATTCTTGACATACAGATCCTCCAGTACGTGCTCCAAGAATGCTTGAGCTTGTTTGACGTAGGCGCTGCCATCCCCATCCAGGGAATCGTGATATTCAATGAGGCGCTCTTGAGGGTGAATCGTAACAAGGCGCCAGTGGTATGCATCGCAGATGGGGAGTATGATAAGTTTGGAGTCCAGAAGACGGCCGTCTGACATGTTGACGGCTTTGGCCCAACGCTTCATCGAGGCGGGGGTTTTCTGGATGGTATTAAACCAGTTCGAGGAGAAGGCGTGCGTGGGCGGCGCGGGGCCTTTGATGTCCCTTTTCAATTTGAAGCCCTCAGCATCATGCTGATGCTTTACAAGTACTGAAAGATACTCGTTGACTATATCGTCGTTGAGCCAGGCGCGCTTATCGCCCTTGAACATGGCGGGGAGAAGTGTCGCAAAGTCGCGGGCCTTTAGTCGGTTTTGAAGGTTTGGGGCGACAACATAGTCTATGAGCACGCCTTTTCCACAAGCCTCAGACGCTTTGTTTAGGGTCGCAATCTCGGCCTCGGTAAGAGGTGCGACAAGCGGTTTGATGGTTGCAACTGGTTCCTCCTGGGCCACTTTTGCCTGCATCTCCTCCGCGATCTCGGCGCAGAGCTCAATGGAGAGCATTGACTCCTCAAGGGAGTCGTCGGAGGAATCGATATCATCAAATGTCGAAGCAGGAACACCAGTGAATCCGGCGACGGCGACAGTGGAATCGTGAACAACAGAGCCTGAACCATCTTCAGTAGATTCTTGGTCAATCAGAGACGCTAGGACCTCGTCTTTCGCAGGACTCTTCATAGCATCCAGGAATGACTGATGTGCTTCATCGATAGCTGCGTCACGGTGGAAAAGCCTTGAACGATTTTGCTCTGCCCATCTGATGGATTTTCTGGGCGCCGGTGCGTCTGACAGAGTAGACAGGTCATTGGCGTATTCGAATGGGTCGTTAACACAGGCGCTAGGTTTGGACGAGGTCGCATCGGGATCGAGTTGGGCGCTTTCTGGGGCCCGGGCATCGTGGTCCGCCGTGTACTGAGCGTTCGCATTATGTGCAGCCTCAGCATCTTCTGCGGTGGGCTGAGAGATCACCCTACGTGAGGGAGAATCAGGAGGAGGTGTGGAGGGACTGTTGATTGTCTCGGGCTCGCTAGCAGACGTCTCATCGTCCTTGAATGGGGCGAAGATGTTCACGGGGTCGTAGATTGATGCAGGCGGAGTTAGCTGAAGTGGAGCTGAAAGTGCGACTTTATCGCTCATCCAGACGCATGGACTCAGAACGTTGTTCACTCCGGCGTGCTTGGGTGTCTCAATAGATTGCGCTGGGGCGATGGCCGTGCAGGCAGACTTGACTTGCGTCGTGTAACGAGTGATGGCAGCTTTCAAGCGGGCCTGGCGCACGAAGGGTGGCACCACAGCGAGGTGAGCACGGGGACGAAGATGAGGAGGGAGCCGGGCCGACGGCGTTGGTGTGGTTGGCGCTCCGTGTGTGGTAGACAGAGACGAGACGGGAGGGGTCGAAGTGAGTGCATCGCTGAAACTCCAGTCGTCATCGGGGGCAGCGACGCCATTATCGGTAGCGACACCATTGACGGCAGCGGCACATCCGGCATCAACGTCCTCCGCGGTAGCCTCTCGGGAAGCGACATGTTGGTCGATGGGAAGCTGAGCAGCACCCGAGCTTAGATCCTGGGCCTGGGCGATGGTGCCAGTGGCGTGAATGACGGGCTGATTTTTGTGCTCGGTCTCTGTCGCAATGGCAGCTTTGAAGATGAGCTCCCCATCAACGTCCATGACCGTCTCTTCGACAAGTACATCCGAGTCCGTGTCCGTGCCTGCGCCCGAGTCCATGCCCAGTTCCATGTCCACGTCCATTTGACCCGTGGCATTGTCGCTGACAGGACTGAACCAGCTGCCGGGAATGCGACTCAGCCTGCTCGGAGTGGCGGGGACAGTGCCAAAATCAAGCGCGATACGCTTCCTTGAGCCATTGGCGGTGACAGGCTCTGGCTGAATGCGTTGTATGGCGAAGTAGTGGAGGGGAAGGTAGAGCAGAGCCGCGGCGACGTAGTGGCGGATAAAGCCACCAATTGTCACATACACGGACGATGTGGAGCGAATTGCAGGGATCGAAGCGGTGCTCCGCGCGGCAGGAGAGCCTCGAGGGATTCGAGGGATGCCACCTGACATGGTGATGGTGGGGTACTGCAGGCGCGTTAGCTACCGCGACGGTCGCGACGGTGACGTCGAGGGGCTGCAGGGAGCTCTTGCCTCGTCAATGATGTCCTGGGAAGCTGCAGGGCGCTTCTTGGGAGGGGAAGGCATGCTTGCGTTGTTCGCAGTGGAAAGATCTGCGTTGTTGTGTCGCAATGTGCCTTCAGAGTGTGGTGGAGGTGGGATCTGGGAAAGTCGCTGCAGCGCGGCACATGAGCCGCGGAAGGCGCTACCACGTCTTGGCGCGCTAGCCTGCGCCCCGCGGCGGTCACGCTTGGAGATCGCGGTTCACCGCGACCCCTGCATTTGCGTGAACGCGTGGTCGGAGCTTCGCATCCTCGGTGTCGTATCACCTCTTTCCTCACGTCTTCACGTCATGCTGTGGAGCTCTGCGTACGTCTCGACAGCATGGATCGGCCTCCCAGTGCATGCAGTGACCGCTGTCTTTCACTCTCACCTGCACGAGAACGGTTCAATGTGCTGAGTCACTGCCTACTACGACATGGACGACCATCGATCATACCTACGTCCACAAACACATTGCATTTCCAGAGACACCGGCCATTCCAAACACCCTTTTTTGTTGCCCCAATATCCCATACCACGTCACTCTCCCACCCCCGGGTTCTACCTCGCCTCCATGAGCCCGTACTCTGCAATCTCATCGATCTTCACAGACAGTGACAGTGACACTGTGGTCCATCTCAAGTGTCTGAGCAGGGGTTGCATCAACGCAAGCGGCAAGAATCGTGTTCCATGGTGCTTGTTATTTGCACCCACGGCCATTGTTGCCATGAAGTCATTTCGAGACCGTACGCTGTCGCTTGCCTCTTGTATTCTTCTACAGTTACTTTGACGTATGCCTTTGCATGTCTCCTCAATCCCTTGATGCGTATTGCCAACTACGCTCTATCCTATATCCATCACCCCGAAGAGTGCTCGTCATGTGATGTTGGACAAATCCCTCCTCCCCAGCTTAACAGAAAAACCCCACCCACATGACCATCGCGAAGAACGTCAAAATTCACGGGCACTAAGGACCGGAGAGGGGGGAGGATGCCCGTGTTGTGCGCATTCAACTCCAGCATACATGAAAAATGATGAATCCGTGATGTGAAGAAGAAAATACGTAGAGTAGCGGAACAACCGACCTCGAACCATCGTGTAAAGTCTAGTCTACCACACTGTTCGAGTGTTTGTGACCAAAGGTAACAATGAGAAACAGAGCACCATCGTTCCGCTCCATGTCTGCGAGAATGAAGGAGCCTACTGGGGGGAGCCATCGTCATGGTACCGGGGCGGGGAATGTTTTCCCCGACGCCTTCCCGCTAAGCTTGGAAGGACCGCCCGCCGCTGTGCATCCATTCTCGATCTGCCCAAACACGACCCCACCCTCGAGCGCCTCGCTGACAGCTGTAGATACCCACTCGGCATCTCCTCCTTCTGCGAAGCCGCCTGTAGACCTTGCGCGATAAATTTTCTACTTTGCACGTCATTAGCCCTGTTTGAAGGGGCAGAAACCCCTCGCACGACCACTCCCACCACCACAACTCCGACACTCCTTCTCCTTCTCAAATCAACCACAATCACAAAAGCAACAATATGGATACCAACATGGAAGATGTCAAGACGGACCCTATGCCCATGTCATCGGTGCCCGCCACAGAGCCAGCAACCATTCCCACGCTGGACGGCTGGATCGAGAGTTTGATGACGTGCAAGCAACTGGCGGAAAGCGATGTGCAGCGACTCTGCGACAAGGTAGGCGAAGGCCTCGACAATACACGGTACCTGTGATCAGTGTTCTGACAGGCATTGTGCCCACAGGCCCGCGAGGTTCTGCAAGAGGAGTCGAATGTGCAGCCTGTGGTAAGTTACGGAGCGCAGCACCCTGGTCTTCGCAGCTAAGCCATCCGCAGAAATGCCCCGTCACAGTCTGCGGCGATATACACGGCCAGTTCCACGACTTGATGGAGCTGTTCAAGATCGGCGGTCCCAATCCCGACACAAATTACCTCTTCATGGGTGCGTTCGGTCTCCGGGTTTGCAAACACGATGCTGATCCGAACCAGGTGATTATGTCGACCGTGGCTACTTCTCCGTTGAGACTGTGACTCTCCTGGTCGCACTCAAGATTAGATACCCCCAGCGCATCACGATTTTGCGCGGAAACCACGAGTCTCGGCAGATTACGCAGGTGTACGGCTTCTACGACGAGTGCCTGCGCAAGTATGGCAATGCCAATGTGTGGAAATACTTCACCGACCTCTTCGACTACTTGCCGCTTACCGCCCTGATCGACAACCAGATCTTCTGTCTGCACGGCGGACTGTCTCCCAGCATTGATACCCTCGACAACATCCGCGCCCTCGATCGGATACAAGAAGTTCCGCATGAAGGGCCCATGTGCGACCTGCTTTGGTCGGATCCTGACGACCGATGCGGCTGGGGGATCTCTCCTCGTGGTGCTGGATACACCTTTGGCCAGGATATCTCAGAGGCGTTCAACCACAACAATGGCCTGACCTTGGTCGCCAGGGCACATCAGCTTGTCATGGAGGGGTACAATTGGTCTCAGGACAGGAACGTTGTCACCATCTTTTCTGGTGCGTGACGGCCTTTTTTCCCCACGTGATACAGAGCGTTAACATTGATAGCACCGAACTATTGTTACCGCTGCGGCAACCAGGCTGCCATCATGGAGATTGATGAGCACCTGAAGTACACATTGTATGTTTTCTTCGTCCTCTTCTAGCACACTATGCTGACCATGTACGCAGCTTGCAGTTCGACCCCTGCCCCCGCGCCGGTGAACCCATGGTGTCACGCAGGACCCCCGACTACTTCCTTTAGAGGGGCATGGAATGACGTTAGGTACTCCACGCATAATAGAGGGCGCTTGCATAGCAGTATCTCACTATTCGTCCGCTTCTCTACATCCGCATGGCTTTCCATCTGGGGCGTCAAATAGCTCCGAGGTCAGGGTGATCAGGTCCATCCGAGTCGTCAAGACAGGCCAGACAACGGCTTCGGCTGGAACATGGTCATGGTGCGAAGTAGCCGGAATAGAGACTGTTTCCCAAGAAGTCCGGCCCCAGCAATCTGCTTGCGATGTGATGGCGAAGCAGCGCCAATGTCATGAACGAACCTGTCCGCCCGTCGATTCCCATGCCCGTCGTCGTGAATTTGCGTGTGTGTACACCCTGCCCAGTCTCCATGCGGTGTGTGGTGCGCAGTGTGGTGTGCAGTGCAGTGCTAGCCAGAATCGGAAACCTAAGTGCAATCACGTCCCAAGCGCGTCGACGCGTATTGCTGGCCCCGCGGCAAAACTCCTAATCTTCCATCTCGTCCGTTCCGCAGCGCAGCGCAGCGCAGCACTTGATTACCCACCCTCACCCAACGTCGCCCGCCATGTCGTCCCTTCTCGATGCTGTCATGCAGTCTGACGCGGCCGCCACTCCTTCCAGCGACGCCGGACGCAACCGCATTCGCTCTTCGTCCCGACCGCGAGCCCCCCCTTCCAGCGCCGGGGCGAACAGCGACCACGAAGGATTCGCAGACGATGAAATTGTGGGCGCGAGAGCAGCAGGTCGCCGGCCTCTTGGGCCACGGGCAGATATCCCCAAAGTGGTGGATGTGACGGGGGAGACACTGTCGCTGCGATTTCAGGAGTTCCTGGAGGGGTACACGGAAGACCCGACATCCTCGGCTCTTCCAATCTCGAGCGGCGTGCCTGTCACGGACAAATACTACATTGCCCAGATTCGAGGCATGCGGCTGTACGGCCTCTCGACCCTCTACGTGGACTACACCCACCTCCAGCGACACGAAGACGGCATAGTGGCCACCGCCGTAGCGACCGAGTACTACCGCTTTCTGCCGTACATGGTTCGAGCTCTCCACAACCTCATCGCAAAGCACGAGCCGAAATACTTCAAAGACCATCGCCAGGCTACTTCGGCACCGTCGGCGGCAGAAACGTCCAATGTCGGCCATGCGACGAGTCAGAGTGCCAGCCACCAGGACAAGTTGACGTCGAACCAGCAGACCGACAAGCTGTTCACTCTTGCCTTCTACAATCTCCCGTTGATTTCGCGCATCCGACAACTGCGCACAGAATCCGTCGGCCGCTTGATGTCAATCTCGGGCACGGTGACGCGCACATCCGAAGTGCGTCCAGAGTTGTCCATGGCCACGTTCGTCTGCGAAGCATGCAACACCGTCATTCCCAATGTTGAGCAGACCTTTAAATACACGGAGCCCACACAGTGCCCAAACACCACGTGCATGAACAGGGAAGGATGGCGATTGGACGTCAGGCAGTCCACCTTCGTCGACTGGCAGAAGGTGCGCATTCAGGAGAATAGCTCGGAGATCCCCACGGGCAGCATGCCCCGGACAATGGACGTCATCCTGCGAGGGGAGATTGTCGATCGTGCAAAGGCGGGAGAGAAGTGCATCTTCACGGGAACTGTGATTGTCATTCCGGATGTTAGCCAATTTAGAGTTCCAGGAGTCCGCGCCCAAGCGACTCGAGATAGTTCGAACACCAACCGAGGAAACGACGTCGGCGGGTCCGGCGTCAGTGGCCTCAAGGCTTTGGGTGTGCGCGACTTGACATACCGGATGGCGTTCCTGGCTTGCATGGTTACGCCCGACATCTCTACCCCTGGACAGTCCTCAACCCACCACATGACTGGTCAAGCAGCCAACATTCTGGCTTCATTGAATCAGGTGCAAGCCATGGAGACGGCTGCGACTGGCGAAGAGGCACAGACAGAGTACCTCGCGACACTTACGCCCGCCGAAATACAGGACTTGAAGGACATGGTTCACAGGCCAAACATTTTCATGCGCCTGGTCGACTCGATCGCCCCTACAGTATATGGTCATCAGGTCATCAAGAAAGGGCTTTTGCTCCAGCTGATGGGTGGTGTTTCCAAGGAGACTCCAGAGGGCATGGCACTGCGTGGAGACATCAACATTTGCGTCGTTGGCGACCCATCAACCTCCAAGTCACAGTTCCTAAAGTATATCTGCAGCTTCTTGCCCCGTGCCGTATACACCTCCGGTAAGGCGTCTTCGGCTGCTGGTCTCACGGCGGCGGTCGTCAAGGACGAAGAGACCGGCGAGTTCACAATCGAAGCTGGGGCCCTCATGCTCGCCGACAACGGTATCTGCGCTATTGACGAGTTTGACAAGATGGACATCGCCGACCAAGTCGCCATCCACGAAGCTATGGAACAGCAAACCATCTCCATCGCCAAAGCTGGTATTCAAGCCACGCTCAACGCACGAACGTCAATTCTCGCAGCCGCCAACCCCGTCGGCGGTCGCTACAACCGCAAGACCACACTCCGAGCCAACGTGAATATGTCAGCACCCATCATGTCGCGTTTCGATCTCTTTTTCGTGGTTCTGGACGAGTGCGATGAAGACGTCGACCGACATCTCGCTGAGCACATCGTAAGTCTGCACAAGGACCGCGATGAGGCTATCGAGCCCGAGTTTAGCACCGAGCAGCTCCAACGCTACATCCGCTTCGCAAGAACCTTTAAGCCCGAGTTCACGGAAGAGGCGAAAGAGGCGCTTGTGGAGAGGTATAAGGAGCTGAGGGCCGACGACGCGCAGGGTGGCATTGGAAGAAACAGTTATAGGATCACGGTTCGACAACTCGAGAGCATGATCCGGTTGTCCGAGGCCATTGCGAAGGCCAACTGTGTGAGCGAGATTACACCCGAATTCGTCAAGGAAGCCTACAACCTCCTCCGGCAATCCATCATCAGCGTCGAGAAAGACGACGTCGAAGTCGAAGACGAAGACGACGAAGCTCTCCTGGCTGCTGCCGCGGCTGCGGAGGCTGAAAATGGCGATGCCACCATGGGCGATGCGTCACAGGCAGATGGCGGCGAGCGTGCGAGGACTGCGAGTCGGACACCAGCACCTCCGCGCGAGAAGACGAAGATTACGCACGACAAGTACGTGGCTATGCGAAACGCCTTCGTAAAGCGTGTCAACGAGGACCAAGCTGCCACGGAAGACGGTGTTGAGGAGGAGGACTTGTTGGTCTGGTACCTGGAGCAGAAGGAGGCGGAACTGGAAACCCAGGAGGACCTGAACAATGAGAGGGCGTTGGCAAAGAAGGTGTTGAGGAAGGTGTGCAAGGTATGCATTTTCTCGCCTTCAGTCACCTTTTCACGGTGGGAAGCTAACGGAGGTCTTAGGAGCAATATCTCATGCAGATCCGTGGGGAAGGTCTCGCGGACGAGCAAGGCCGGGGCCAAGGCGCCCAGGACGCGGCGAAAATCGTCTATGTATTGCATCCGAACTGCCCTGTCGAGGACATTGTGTAGGTTGCCTCGTGATGGGTTGGCGATTCTGGATGTGCGATGTGCGTAATGAGCGTGTTCATGATATCAGGATGAGGCGTTCTGGACAGGAAACATGCATGCATAGTGGCGTCGGGACATCGAAAAGACTGGACTGTATCTTGCAATGTATATCAACACTTTGCTGTTGCTCGTGGATTACTGTCCAAAGGCACAAATTCATTTGCTCTACGAATTCGAGTGGTATGGAGAGAATGCGCAATACGAGGTATTGTTAAATCCAAGGGCAATTGCGTTTACGAGCGTCAAACCAGTCACCAAGGCAGGAGATTTTTGCAAGAAGCAAGACAGGGAGCGCGCATGAGTGGCATCAAGCATATCAATTGGCATTGGTATCGTCTCACATTACAACTCCCATCAACAGGAATCCAAAAACCGCGTATTCATGGTGCGCACGAAATCATCACCGGGAGTCTCCTATTGTATCATCTCATGCTCGCCATTGCTGTTCGTCTGGTGGCTATCAGCCTGCGAAGGCTCCAATCCAATTTCAAGCATGGGAGGCAGATCCTTTCCGGCCTCTCGAGCCTTGGTCTCTGCCCACAACCTGAGCCTGACGAGTTGTCGCATGCGCGCCTCGCCTCGTGTACCCATACTCGCGAGTATAGCCTCGTTGACCTTGCTGGCGACCTCACGACGGAGCGTTGGTCTGAGTAGTTCATTAAGCTGCGGCTCTAGCTTGTCGCAAGGAAGAAAAATGAGCAGTGACATGGTTAGTTCGAGATCTTTGAGGAACGCTGGGTTTGTAGCTGCCCGCGGGGCGAGCTGTGAAGAAGCGAAATTGAGGACGGGAGTGATGTCGCTCGTGGGTGTAAGGGTGCAGTTTCGGATAAGCTCGATAAGCTGAAGACGCAAGAGGGCGAAGTGAAGTGCTGGATCTGTGTCGAGGATCTGTTGAACAAGCGGTCAGCGAAGCCTTGAGACGAACATGTTGCGACGATGGAGCTTGAAGGTTTGCAATCATACTGAGGACTGAAGGTTTGGCTATCATCAGAGCACAAGTGCTATGCGTGGTGCATGAAACAGATTATAATCCTGCAAAGGGGAGAGAGAGAGAGAGAGGAGAGGAGGGCGCAACATACCTGAGGATTGATATCATTAATCTTATTGATGGCAGTATCAATGTCGCCAGCATGGATTGCGCCGCGTATTTCTACGCGCGACTGTATGGACTCCTCTTCGAGAGGGAGCTGAACGTTGGCTTCTTTGGCAAACTTCTCGGCCGCCCGCGGATAGCCTTCGCTAATCAAGTAGTCCATAACGACGAAGTTGATGTCCCTGTGGGGGGCCATGTCAGCACAAGTCTCGTCCAATGTAGCTGGGAACGACGTGAGGAAGTACCGAAGCGGGTGCCGTGCTTCGAGGTCAGTCGAACAAGTAATTTGCTCTCCACATGTTGTTTCGGAGAGATTCCCACTTGAGTTTTTGTCTCATCATAGGAGGGCAATGGCATCGTGGCGGAGAAGAAAGAAACTCACGTCTTGGACGCCCTGATGTCTTCCCATTTCCTGTGGAAAATGTGTTGCGTTGGCGTGGCCGCCGACACCGAAACTGTTGAAGAACTCTGCGCAGGACGGTCAGCTCCGGCGAAAGCAGCCCTGCGTGCGCGAAGGACTTACCATGGTGGTCTCCAAAGCCTCATCGGGGTTCCATGAGCAGATGGGCCAGCAACACGCTCATCGCCGACGGTGTGCGTGGATGGGGTGCCGCGCAGAGTTTGCAAGCGGGTGGAGGAAGGGAAGAGTGAGGCTTGCAGCGCAGAAGAACAAAAGGCAAGCTCCTAAGCGAAAAGCTGACTAACCAGCGGCTTTTTCCGAGGCTGATCTCACGAGCGCTCGAAATCCGCTACTCGATCCACCCGGTCCGATATTGCCCTCTCCGTTACTGCATGTTTGGGGTATAGGGTTATCCGTCCTTCGTTATGAGGTGGCTTTGCAACGTCACTGGCTTGCTCATCATCGAAGTATAGCCGCAACCATGTCATCCAGAATCCATTACTCTCCACCATGGGGGAACGCGAGCATTATTGGAGTTGCTGGCAGCTCAGGGTCGGGAAAGACATCTCTGGCGCTGGCCATTGTGGCTTCACTGAATTTGCCATGGGTTGTCATCATGTCCATGGTAAGCTGGTCCTCCGCTTCCGACGGACAGCTGCATAAAGGGTCACGTGAGGAAAAACTAACGGTGCTGCAGGACTCATTTTACAAGCCATTGACCCCCGAGCAATCCAAAGCTGCCTTCCGAAACGAGTTCGACTTTGACTCGCCGGAAGCGATCGATTTTGACGTCTTGGTTGACCGGTTAAGAGATATCAAGAATGGGTACACTATGCACCATCCTCGGACACCAACTCAGTGACTAATGCATCCCCAGCAAGGTGGCAGAAGTTCCCGTCTATTCCTTTGAGAAGCATGCCCGACTAGAGCAAACAACCACCATCTACTCTCCACACGTTCTCATCTTGGAAGGCATCTTCGCCCTGCACGACCAACGGGTCTTGGATATGCTGGACTTGAAGATCTTCGCCGAAGCAGACTCCGACCTCTGCCTCTCGCGAAGACTGGTTCGAGACGTCAAAGAACGCGGTCGTGATATCGAAGGTTGCATCAAGCAATGGTTTTCCTTCGTCAAGCCGAACTACTATAGATACGTCGCCCCACAGCGCGAATCGGCAGACTTGATTGTCCCTCGTGGTATCGAGAACAAAGTGGCCATCGATATGGTCTCGTCACAGATTCGGACCACGCTCGCTTTCAAGTCGTCGCAACATCAGCTCGAACTCACAAGGCTCGGGAAGATTGCGGAAAGTACCCCTCTGAGCGGGAATGCCATGGTGCTGGAGCAGACAAAACAAGTCAAGGCCATACACACATTGCTCATGGACCCTGGGACAGACCGGGAGGAGTTCATTTTCTACTTTGACCGGATTGTAGGCATGTGCGTGTCCGCGGCCATAGACCTGATGCCCTTCACGCCCAAGCAGGTCAAAACACCGCAGAACTACACCTATGCCGGCCTTGCAAAGACGGCCGAAGTCTGTGCCGTGGTCGTCCTACGCGGCGGCTCTGCATTCGAAACTGGGCTACGACGGAACATTCCAGACTGCCGGACAGGTCGTATTCTCATCCAAACAAACTACCGGACTGGCGAGCCAGAACTGCATTACAGGGCGCTGCCAGCGAATATTGCCGAGCATGGGATGGTCCTTGTCCTTGATCCGCAGATGAGCTCGGGGGCTGCTGCGTTGATGGCGGTCAAGGTGATGGTGGATCATGGTGTGCCAGAGGACAACATCGTCTTCGTGACGTACCTAGCAGGGCACGTTGGCCTGAATCGTGTGCTAAGCGTATTTCCGGGCATAAGGTGTATCGTCGCGAGAATGGGTGATGACATGGAGAACAGATGGGTGGAAACGAGGTACCTCGGATGCTAAGCGTTGACCAAGTGGGAGAATGGAGAACGGAGAACGGAAAACAAAGCACATGGCATGGGTACATATCACACATAGTGCATCTACTGGCCGGGACCGATGCAATCCAATACATTGCTACAGGAGGGCACATTGGGGGTATCATAGGAAGTATTCCGTCGTGACCTCCTTTCCTTGCTGCTGCTGCTGCTGCTGCTCCGCCCGATGGACATCATTGTCCGGGCTTGCGTCGAAGACGTTGAAGAAACGCTCTCCCGTGTCGCTAACCTCCAGCACACTGGCCATGTTGCCGCACCGGTAGCAGTAGTTGGGGGCGCTCCAGACGGTACTCAGGCGATCGTCGTACAGCACCTGGAATCCTTCCTGGCAGAGCTGGTGCGCACGCAAGATGTGCGACATGGCATTGACCTCGAGGAACTTCTTGACCACCTGTGCGCCGAAGGTGTATCCCGCTCCCCGCGGACTAAGCGAGAACTCGTCTCGTTCGGGATCCGGGTCGCTCCAGACCAGATCCGCCATGGGGCCCTCATGGGGGATTTCTCGGAAGCGGTCGATGATTTTGATCTGGTCGATGGAGTGTATGGACGGGGAAAGGCCGCCGTGGACGCAGAAGATCTGGTCGTTGATGACGACGGACAGGGTGAGGAAATCGAACATGTCGGTGAAGTAGTGCCAGACATTGGCGTTGCCGTATTTGCGGGAGCATTCGGTGTAGAAGCCGTAGGACTGGGTGACGCCGCGCGATTCGTGGTTGCCGCGGATGAGGTGGACGCGGTGGGGGTAGCGCAGCTTGAGGCAGACGAGCAGCGAGATGGTTTCGACGGAGAAGAGACCGCGATCAACGTAGTCGCCTGGCAAGGAGCGCCCGTCAGTCTCGGTCGCGTGCCCCGGCCGGGACAGGGGTGGCCAACTCACCCAAGAAGAGGTAATTGGTATCGGGACACGGCCCGCCGATCTTGAAGATTTCAATCATGTCGAAGAACTGGCCGTGGATGTCCCCCACCACGGTCACGGGGGCGCGGATGTGCACCACGTTGCTCTCCTTCATCAGCAGCTCCTTCGTCTTCGCGCATATGGCCTCGATGACCGACTCGGCGAGCAGCTCTTTCTTGTAGAGCCGCGAGATGCACTCGTCGAGGTCGACGGTGGCTGCAGCGCATCAGCAAGGAGGCCGGCAAGGAGGAGAGGCAGAGGGCACGGAGGAGAGGCACGAACACGGAAGACCGGGCATGGTGGTATGGCGGTGGTATGGCGGTATGGCGGTATGGCAGTGTTGGTAACGTATGCTCAGCGTCGCTGCATGCGCGGATAGCTGGCTCAGGGCGCGCCGTCTAAACTGGAGACGATGGGGCGTCGATATCGAACAATCATCCTTGGAGACGCATCGAGACGTGCAAGGCGAGGGGCGGCAGTGGGGAAGCAGAGACGTCCATGAGTGCGTGCAGAGGCAAATGATTCATGTCGTCTGGCCTGCACCGTGCCCTGGTTGGCCCGATGCAGCTAACAATTTCCCCAGCAGAGCAACTCGCAACTCGCAACTCGCAACTCGACTTCATGTTCCCTTCCATCGCCTTGCTTGTGCTCTCCCATTCGTCTCCTCTCATTGGTGTCTCGACATCCAGGGCTGTGCCTGCCTGCCTGCCTTCCAATGTTGGTTGCTGCTGCTGCTGCTGCTGCTGCTTCTTTCTTTCCCTCCTCTCCCCTCACATCAGCACCATCACCGCCTTCACCGCTGGCCACCCCCCCTCATCCCCCTCTCCCCCCCTTGTCCCTCTCTTCTCCTCCTGTCCTCTTCTCCTCTTCTCCTCTTCTCCGAGTTCTTTCAGAGGCCGGGTCACGTCTGAGGCCGAAGAAACACACGTCGAAAGGGCCTGCGCTCGTCAGTCCATTGGACTCCAGAGCACGTGCTTCGAACCCAACGTGGGATCCATACGCCCACCTCAGACCTCAATCTCTTTTTCTCCACCTTGATTCTCACCACCTGTCCTGTCTTTCAGCTCGCAAACAACAGTAGAAGGGCATGTCGTGGAGCGGGCCCGTCGCTGGTGCTCCGCCGTACCAGCCGCCGCCGCCGCCGCCGCCATACGCCAGTGGGCAGTCTTCCTTTGCCCAACCTCAAACATATCATCCGTATGCAGCCTACAACCAGTACCCTCCCGGCCAACCTGCCCCCCTGCCAGGTGCGCCTCCAAGACCGCCGGAGAGCCGGTAAGCACTCGATATTTGTTTATTTCACTGTTCCCGTAATTCTCGAGTGCCTTGCATCATGCAATTCTTACCTTCCACCTTACCTTTGCTGATTACACGTCAGACCTCCTAAGAAGAAGGGCAATCCGATAATCACGCGGTATCCTCCACCACCAGGCTACCGTGGTCCTGTTCAGCCACAGGGACCGTATGGAGCCCAACAGTACTCACACCAGTATCAACAGCCCCAACCCCCCTATACTCAAGGGCCTCCAGCACCTCAAGCCTATCCAAACCAAGGTTACCAAGTGCCTCCCACGCCACAGGGATATCCGCCCCAGACCTACCCACCGCAGAACAACCATCAACAGCCCCCCTATCCCCAGCCCGGCTATCCCCCAGCATCGACTTACCAATGGCCCCAACAGAGTCATGCGCATCAGCCTGGCTACACGCAGACTCCCACCTATTCCGGTGTTCAAGGATACGCGCCACCGCAGAGCACCTACTCGAGCTATCCTGGGCAACCTTCTCCAGTTGACCCAAGTCACCAGGCTTGGACACAGCCTCAAGGGTGGCAGCAACCCAACCCCCCGACGACATATCCTCCGGCTGGTCAACGCAAGTCTTTTGGCAGTCCGCCCGCCAACGGTCAGCCCAAACATAACCCGAATGCCACACCGACTCCAACCTCCGCGTATCCTGCCGCTTCGCAAAGTGCACCGTCAGTGCCGCAACCGCACAGTGCAACAAGCGAGAAGGCCCCCGGAGAGAAGCCACAGCTGTTTCTCGCTTGGGATGACTGGGACTTTGACTTTGACGGCGCAATATGGCCAAAGGCGAACGAACCGGTCGATCCTGACTTCAGCCTCGGTGTCATTATCTGGCGCCCTGCTAAGCAGGTCACACGAGCACTTCCCTCCAATTTTGCTCACGCAGAAGAACAAGCTCTCAAACCGCCAGCGGAAAAGCTCGGGAACGGAGAATCAGTATCCATTTATTTCACTCCGGAAAACTCCCATGAAGCATTCCTCGATGTCAGACAGACCGATGAGTGGTATAAAATTCGCAAAGACCCTGTCTTTGTGGTTTTCACCGATGAAGAGATGGCTCGGAATTTGGTGCCTATCGCGGAATGCATCGCCCTTCGCGATCGACCCGACGAACCGATTGAAGAAGTAGAGTGCGATGATGAAGAGATGCCAGACTCCACGTGGAACATCATGGACGGCCTTGAACAAGCTTTGTCGAGCAATGCTGAAGAATCGAAAACGCCATTCTCCAAAGAGAAAGAAGATCGGCGAGAACAAGCTCAAGAAGACATCCTTGCGAAGCTTGGAGTGACGGGCGCTCCGAAACCTCCTTCAAATGAGCCTATCAATATCCCTTTTCCGTTCGATACCAAGCCGCCAGCTTCTTTGCCTGAGAAACCACCGGTACCACCACCAGCTAAGTAAATATTTTGCGTTGTGCATCATTCTTCTTCGCTGACTCCAACAGCATCCCTCCACGACCGGAACAACCTCCAAGCAGAGCTCACTCCTACAGCGGCCCTCGCAGTTCCACGTATGGACAATCAATGCAGCGCCCATATGGCTCCGTATCCTCTTCCTTGCATCCCCAACCACCACCACCTCCCCCCCCTGAACAAGATTTATATGATCCATGGAATCCTCGCAATACGCAGAAGAAACCCACTGGTCGAATTATTGATCGCTCTCGTGGTAGCCCGGCGCGTTCGGAAGGTAGCGACAAAACGGCTGCTGGCTCGGATTTCGAATTGGAAACCCCGGACAATAGCACAGAGATGCTTCCGCCCCGGGTTCCACAGTTGATACGAAGCGACAGCTCCTCTGCCCGGAAACGAAATTATGAAGACACGGACAACGACGACGGACAAGGACGCCACCATGACGACCATACGAAGCGCAAGCGCCGCTTACAAGTCGATGCGGCTTACAGGTAAGTGCGTGCCATATCAGCATCTCTTATTCTCGATGCAACAACGTACTCATTCTTGCATGATAGTCGTCGTTGAAGCCAATTCCTTACAAGAGCAACTCCAATCATTCTTTCCTCAACCTCGAGGGCACAATCTCGATGCCCACCCTCTTTCCCTTCGAACGCATATATTCATGGTCACGACGTCTCCTGGGGAACATCCTTTGGACATTTCTCCACTGCATCGGTGACGACCACGCCGCTGGTAACTGGGGTTTGTTATTCTTATTCCTCTGTCTGTTTGTTCTGCATCATCGTGGTCTTTATTCTTCATTTTCAAAAACAACTTTCTTGTTTCGTTTTGAGAATTATGCAAATGGACGTCCTTCCATGAATGGGTGGGTGCCACCGTGTTCATTTCGGCCTAGCCTCAGAGTTTGTCACTCTTATCCGTCATTGACCACGTCCGGTCAATACTCCATCTTAGTCATCATTTTTTTGTCATATCCCCCATTCTATTGCATCTGTTTGCTTCTGGTTGTCATTATCAAAGTCATACGATTTATACGACATCTTAATAGTTCCATCATATCTTTCTCTGCGCCTTGTACGGTTGCGCTAGTCATTTAATCACAATTCTTCTCGCATGTTTGGATTCGATTCTCTCCCTCTCATCTCTTGCCCTTGTCTCGTTGCGTCATTTTCACCGTGGATCCTCAGTGTATTGGAGCTCGTTGAGCTCGTTGGACATGGCACAGAGCGGCGACCGGAACCCACGTGTTCGGTACACGCGGTAAGCAGCTCTACACGTATTTTTCGGCTTGCGGCGTCTCTCTTACGCTTCGCGACTACAGGTAAAGAGGATGATGTTCAAGACGTCGATCCACACGTAGACCAGCAGCACGGCACAGGGGGGAAGCTGCACCATAAGACGTATTGCACCGCATCTCTGGATGCAACCAGACTTGTATTGCAAACCCCCCATGGTTAGACACCTCACCTTGAAGATGATCTCTTCAGATCACTCTTGGATCGAAGCTTCAACAAGGGAGTAGGAAACTGATTTGTGTTGCGATTCAAAGGTAGTACTTTGCAGATGTACTCTGAACACACCCAATTTCCATTTCCAATCAAGTGTACATGTGTGCCTTCGCGCCGATATTCGATCGAGTATCTTGATCTTGAGCTTGTGGTGAACAGTAGAATATATGCGCTTTTTTTCTATTCAACGGCAAGAAGATGCTGCTCGGAGGATTGGCGAAGCCATCTTTGCCATACCGTCGACACCTCGATCATTGCACTACGTACCGAGGTTCGGCAATGCGTTGGCAATGCTCGGGGGTTTTTCTCTATTATGGTTCCTATACTCAAGGTTTGACTAACCGGTCGTTCTCACCTTCATCCTCACTGTCCGTCTCATACTCTGAGCTGTCGTACTCCGACTCTTCCTCCGACTCTTCTTCCTCCTCGCTCTCCGAAGCGAGCCATTCGTCTAGCGTTCTATCCTTATCCTTACTTGCCCCGCCAGCATCGCCCGAACCCACGCCATTCGAGTTTTTGGCCGGCGACATCGATCCCCCATTGCCAACCGCCGCAGAGTCTAGCCTCTCTGCCGCGCTCAAAGTCCGGCTCGAATCGTAAGTCGATTGCTCTCCCAAGGCAGTTTCCTCCCTCAGCTTCGGGTCCGGCTCCTTGCCCTCTTTCACCCACGGCGGTATACCCTCGTATCCTTTTAGGCCGCCCACACCGCCTTCATCGCCGATGATAAGGCTTGCGCTGCCGAGCACATAGCCTTTGCGCGTTTCGCTTGGACTGGGGGTTTGTGGGACTGGTTTCGGTGCGAGAAGAAGAAGGGATGCGAGTTGGGTGGAGGATGGTGTCGAAAGGAGTGATTTGTAAACGCGCGTACGATCGCGAAGGTCATAGGATGTGTCGTAGCGGGTCAGACTGAGTATGTAGCTCCAGAGCGCCTCAATGGGATGCGGTTTATCGTGCGGGTGGGGTGATGTGGACTGTGGAGGAGCCGAGGCTTCCAAATGCGCATCTCGAAAACCGCCCTCCTCTTGGTAATCACCAAGCAGCGAAGGGCTAGGCTGCGGTGGATTGTCGATTGCCTTGGGCGGCTCTGGCGGATTTGCGTTCAGGTGGTGAACATAAACTTTGGCTGCCAGGAGTACGATTTGGAGCTTTGCAGCCTCTGCTTCCCCTGCGAAGCCTTTGACCAGGATACGCAAGACATCAGCCGCTATGTTGTTCTCCGGGTCGAGACCTGCGAATTCGCCTACAAGCCAGATGATGCTCGCACGGGCTTGCGGACTCGTCGCCACGTCCAAGTGCTTTGCTAACCGCACGACCGTCGTGCGATGGTTGTTGGGATCACGCTGGATCAAGTGCCGTATCACCTCCAGTGACTCTGTTACCAAGTGCGAATCCGCAGATCCGATGTGCGCGAGCAAAAGTCTCAAACATCTCGCCGATGTCTTCGGGTTCGTCGTCTGCGAACAGCGACCTATCGCCCGTACCGCCTCCTTGACGAGCCCTGGATCCAGACTTCCAGAATGCGAGAAATGGCTCAGCTCAGCCAATATCAAGCTCTGCAGTCGAGGCGGCGCATACGGAAAGATGAGGGTCAGAAGTTCGAGTTTAAGCCGCCATATGTGCGGCGCGTCTGTTGACCGTACAAGAAAATGGGTGTAGTAGTTGACGAAGGCTTCGGGAAGCGTCAGACAGACCTGGACAATGTTGTACAGTGCAATGTGCTGGATGTCGCCTGATGTACGCAAAAGGGAGATCAAGGGACCGACGGCAAGGGAAAGGTGGTCCGGTGTACCCAGGTACAGGTACGTCCGCGCTACCGCAACGACCACGGCAGAGTTCTTGGATTGCAGAAGTGGGCGGCACGATTTGAGCAGCAGTTCCAGATCCGGGTCCAGCACCATGACCTCTTCCATGTTGTTCTCATCCGATTCCTCTTCCGACTCGCTCTCGGTGTCGTAGAATCCCTTTGTGGTCTTTATCGTGGTATTGGCATCAGCATTCGTCGTGGCCCTTTTCACCTTCCTCGTCCTTCTGGGGAAGCATTTTCGGGCGTACACCATCATGAGTCGTAATGTGGCCAACTGCCCCCATTCGTCCATGTCGACCAGCTTGCGCACAAGCGAACGGTAGTGGGTGTGTATCAGATCCAACCTTGCCGGACACATGTCCAGGAATGCGGCGACGGCGGCCCCCGTCACAAAGTACTGCTTGTCGCCCAGCAACGTCGAAAGGTAGTCCAGCAGTTGCGGTTCCGTGCTTGGATCAAGGCGGTAGCACTTGGGGATCGCCAGTGCGGCCGCTCGCCTCACAAATGGAGACATGTCCGCCGCTCCCCGCTTGATGCCCAGGCTTACGATCTGGCTTATGACGGGCACCCGTATGCCGGACATGACGCGCAGCGCGAGGGCACGCAGCTGAGGGTTCTGGTCGGTGAGCGATTTCTGTATCGTGTTGATGGAGAGCAGGGCGGTGTCGGGCTCGTGTTCGGCATGTTGGAGCAGGTAGATGTACACCAGCTTCTTGACCGCGAGGGACGGCGAGGCGATGTTCTTGATTACATGGGTGAAGAAGGGGAGCGTCTGCGAGGGAGGCTGTCTGTACGACATCTGCACGTGGCAGTTAGCTACAAGCAACTCCCGTAGCGGGGGGTCGTGTACGACCAGCCTACCGTGACGACTCTGCGCAAGCCCTCCAGCACATCGCGTTCCGATCGGCTGTCCAGCAGTTTCTTGAGCTGGCCCGAGGGCAGCATGCGGGTGGCACCTTTCCGGGCATTGCTGGCATCGCGGGCGGCTTCGAGGGTCAGATCGCGGGCTGTAGAAAGGGACCAGTGAGCAAAATTGGACGGGTGCATGTCGCAAGAAGTCCAGCGGAGCGGAGCAGAACAGGGGAAAACAAGGCAGAGCAGAACGGATGGAGGTGCGGATGCGAGTTGTGGGGTGGGTGGGTGTGCATAGGATGGGGCGACGCACCCGTGTCGATGAAATTGCTGATGCGGGATATAGACTCCATGATGGCGACCGGGTCGCTTCAGCCCGAGCTCCAGGACTAGGCCGATTATGCAGTTATGCAGCGGCGGGCAAGGGAGTGCGAGAAGAGTGCCGATGGAGGAGGTTGTGCTGAAAGGTGCATGGTTGGTGTTCGCCCTGGATGGGTTCTGGTGGGGCGGAGGGGACAGAACGCCGGGGAAGGAGATCCGCTTCCGGTGCGACCACGATGGCCTATGCCACCACTTCCTATACGGCCGCCGCCGCCGCTGCTACTGCTGTTGCTGCCGTCCTAGTAGCACAGCACACCACCGGTCTCGTGCCTGCGGAGAGGCAGAGGCAGAGGCAGAGGCAGCAGAGCGAGGCATGCCGTCCGACCAGGAGCTGCACACTAACGGGACCGTCCTCTATCCGCTAACCTGGCCGGCCCTGCTGGACCTCGTCCTCGCAACCACCCAGCCCGTCCGTACCACCCTCATCATCTGCTCCCGTCGCGACACCTTCCTCGGCCATGTCCAGAACCATCTCCAGCGCCAGCCCGAGCACCGTGGAGACGGTCTGCACCGCCTGATCGCCCCTACGCTGCACAATCTGGCTGCCGCGCGACACGTCAAAGTTGCCTTTTGCGCGTCGGTGCCAGCGCTGCTCGCTTACCTGACAGCCCACAGCGGCGTCGGGGGTAAGCATGACGGTAGTCGTGGAGCAATGGGAACGGAGACCATCGTTCTAGTGAACCCACTTGGTCTACATGCGCCCACTCCATCCTTCTCGGCTCAAGGATTGTCGAGGACTTTTGCTGCGGTTGCGGAGACGGCTGCCCGAACCGGTGCTGTGCTCTTTCTCGCAGAATGTCAGCGCCATCGTGGGAGAGAAGATGTGGAGCTGGAGAGGGGTGACGAGGAGAAGGAGAAGGACGAGGGGGAGGGAGAGGAAGAGGAAGAGGGGGGGGAGGAGTCGCGTGATGTCGAGGTGGAAGCCGACCCTTGGGAGCAGGAAGTGTCAATACTGAACGTCTCGGCGAAGAAGTTTGGTTCCGGGCATGGCGACCGAGCATGGGCCGGTCGCACGGTCAAGGTCAAAAGGATTGCTGCAAAGTGGTTCCACTTCCACAGGCTCAGCGTTCCCGAGCAGGAACTCAAACTGGCTTCCGACATGAGAGCTTCACCAATACAAACGGGCGAACAACAGACTCGACATGGAACTCGTTCATGAGCACGAAAAAGTAATGGATTGATTCATCCGCTCTCCCGCTCAGGGTCAAATCATTATATCATCAGCCATAGGCTCGACCTCCATGGGTGAGCTCAATCGTGACGTGCTATGCTCAAAGCAAAATCCGCTCATGATGGTCATTTAGATCCAGTCTGTCGAGACACACCCCAGGCACGGATTCGGACCTCTACCAGTCCTTCTTGATATCAAACGCCCACTCGAACTGCAGGTGGACATGGTTGTCGTCGTCGACGAACTTGGACACGGCCTTGTAGTGGCCCCGGGCGGCGAAACCGGAAGGCGCTGTCTCGGGCTCGACTGGATACAGGTCAGCTTTGTGCGTCGGGCGCGTGGGTACAGAGGACATACACTTCTTCTCGTACGTGGGCTTCTCGGCAGTGTTGGGTCCGTAGGAGCCCTGGAATTTGGTTAGCCCGTGTGCTCCCTCGCTCGATTGAGCGCGCCTTACCATCATCTCCTGCATCTTGTTGCTCAAGCCCATGCGTGACACCTTCTGGAGGTACTTGAGTCCCGCCAGAATCTCGTGCTGCACCTTGAACTCGGCCTTCATGCGGAATTGCGCGCCCTCCTTGATGGTGAACGGCTTGTCCTTGAGAGCCTCGACGGCGCCGGGGGCCTTCAGGTCAATGGTGATATCCGGGCGGCCCTCGACCTCGAGACCGAGCGAGAGGATGATGCATTTGCGCGGGTCTGTGGGGTCGGAGAGGTCCTTGCCAGAGCCGAGGCCGAGCGACTCTTTCCACTTGCGGAGGGACTCGTCGTTCTGGTCTGGAGGCGAAGTCAGCTTTTCCCTGGGCTGGTGTCGCAGTTGCAGTCGCAGTTGCGGAGTGTGGATTGTGGGTGGTGAGACGTACCCAGCTGGTGGTACTCGTCAAGCGTCTTCTTCTCGCCGACCTTGAAACCCTGCGTGGCCTCGGCCTGGAGGTCGTCGTCGTGCTCGCCGGCCATGTCGTTCGGGTATCTATATATACGTGGGGCGTGGATGGGGCAGAAGGGATCGGGTGCGGGCAGGTAATATGTCAGGTTCGAGGAGTGGTGTGGCGGAGGGGCAGGTGAGGCAGGGTAGCAGCTTTGGTGGGGGGCCGTGTGCGTGATTGGCCTGTCGGCACCGGTACGTCGAGCGCGCGCTTAGGTAATGGCGGTAATGAATTCCCGCCCAAGGATCCATCTCCTTGCAGTCGCCGCCTCCCAGACTCTTCTGTCATCGCGCTTTAGACCGTTTCGCCTTGCATCGAGGCCGCAGCCCAACCCTCTGCCGTGCCCAGCGCCCGACCTGTCTGCTCGCCATCGCGCCGTGCGCATCCGCCTGTTTGTTGCTCCCCCTCGAAAATGGTTGCGAAGCGCTCCTTGCCCGACCAGCGCAATCCGTTGGTCGAGCCGGCCAATTCTCCGTCCCGTAAGTACACGTAGCGCATCGCGTCGACGGGGCGACATCGCTGACCGGACGCGCAGATGAGATCTTGGTCGAGCGGAGGCGGCTGGGCCAGACGACCCTCGCGGTCAAGCAGGGCGCCGTGGGATTAGCCAACGCGTCCAAGGCGGAGAACCTGGGCACCTTCGACTACGCCCACCTCCGCGTGCCGCTGCCCAAGGATCTCAGCGGATCCGGCATCTTCACGTTCAAGCCCTCGACCGCGTACCCCGAATCCTATTTCCTGATGGTGCGATGGCCCCTCGCGATGAGCCGACCGGCTGGCTGACCTGACAAACAGCGACGCAGCAGCGATGGCTACCTGAGCGCGACCGGCATGTTCAAGGCGGCATTTCCGTGGGCCTCGCTGGCAGAGGAGGAGGCCGAGCGCAAGTACCAGAAGACGCTGGCGTCCGCCGGGCCCGAGGAAGTCGCGGGCAGTGTTTGGATTGCGCCAGAAGAGGGTAGGTGACCAACTTGGCGGGACTCCATCATCGCGGCCACGGCCCAGCTGACCCGACTCTCGTAGCACTCGTTTTGGCCGACCAATACGGCATGAGGCCGTGGATTGAATCTCTCCTCGATCCCGAGCCCATCGAGAAGGGCACCAAGGACAAGACCAACCCGCACATCCAGATGCCCCCCAAGTTCGACATCACCAAGATACCGGCCGCCGCGGTCATTCTACCCCCCAATTCCGCCCTCCGACCTACGCGCGCTCGGTCGACACGCTCCGCATCTCCGAGCAAAACCGCGACTCCCGGCCGTAAGATGGCAAGCCCGCGCAAGTCACGCACCACCCGCTCCTCCAAAGCCGGTTCGGTGAGCGGTGAGGACGTCTTCGAAGGCGGCAAAGCATCCGGCGTGTCGAGCGCTCTGCAAAATGTCGTTGAGAATGGGACCGCCGTATCCGAATCTGTCGCGTCTGGGTCGGTTGGCGAGGAGATCAAAGACAATGAAACCGTGCGCATCGAGGTCCAGGAGACCGTGGAACAAAATGGCGAATTCGAAACGACGACAACCAACGTAAAGATCAACATGCCTGCAGACCACCCCGAACTGCCCGAGCCCGACGACGCGACGAAAATGATCGAAGAGGCGAGGAAGATGGTGGCCGAAGCCAACCAGTTGGAAGGCAGAGTTGCAAAGAACGCCAAGCGCAAGGCCCAGGATCTGTCAAAGGACGAGAACGAGGTGGGAGTTCTCTCAGTCGAACGTCCGGCCAAGCTTGCGAGGACTCTGTCGACCACGGAGCAGAAGCTAGCAAAGGAGAAGGTCACCAGGAGGGCACTGGTCGGCCTTGGAGTCATGGCCGCCGTCGGGTATGTATTCTCCATCGCCATTTGACATCATCTTTCTGACCACCACCAGCTCCGCCATTGGGTACCTCGCCGGCCTTGCATGATCTTGGTTATCGGTCATCAATCCCAGCCTTTTTTCCCCAATTTCACCCATTGTCATTTCCAGATACCACCTGTTTTGTTCATATTTGGCTTCCATCTACGGGCGTAGGGAATCGGTTCCGGTGGTTTGCGCTTCTTTTTCATCCGTCCCACAGGCATTATCGCTTTCACCGTCACTTACAACACAACTCGCGCTCATCTTCACACGGCGGATGTCGGTCGAGGACATGGGGATTTTCCCAGTGGTGCTTCGCGACGACGGAGTAGATATTTTAATCACACGATTCCCCCTATACCTTCACCTTCTCTCTTGTTGTTACGATACGGTCATTGCTGGAATGGGGACGGAGAGACTATACGTCTGAGATGCGGCGAGATGAGCAATGTGGGGGCTGCTAGGATTGTGGGGTGGATGGACGGGCAGGCACTGGGCCCGTCTTGATGTCGCAAAGATTGTGTACGATGAGTTGACCAGCTGCTATTCCCATGTGTTTCACAGTAAAACAACTTCGTGTTACGATTGACAACTCCAAACTATGCATTGCCTAGACATCTCTCCCTTGCTGACGCTTCTCTACCGATCTGTATACTTTCTTCTACGCTTTCCCACCATTCGCCAACCGACCAACTTCCCGCACAGCTTCTTCAAAATCATCAAAGGCCTTGATGGGTAAACTCGCCTCGCTCAGAATCTCTTGGCCCTTCTCTTCGTTCGTCCCGCGCAGTCGGACGACCACGGGTTTGTTCACGCCGACCTCCTTGAACGCCATGATGATGCCCTCGGCGATCATGTCACACAGCGTCAATCCACCAAAGATGTTCACAAAGACAACGGCAACTCGCGGGTCGGACAGGACGAGCTTGAAAGACGTCTTGATCGTCTCGCTCGTCGCCTTGCCGCCCGTGTCGAGGAAGTTGGCCGAAGAGGTGGAGTGAGGGGGGGACGAGAGTCGGAGCGAAAGAACATCGTTGGTGTTCATGGCCAGACCGGCGCCGTTGACGAGCGTGCCCACCAGATTTCCAGGTTCCTCCCCTTGGGAGGAGAATCCGGGCGATTCGAGGGGAATGAAGACGATGCCGCTTTCCTCTGCTTCTTGCTCGGTGGCGCTGACCCTGGACATGTCGCGGAGAGCGTGCAGATCCGCTTGGCGTTTGTTGCTCTTGAAGGCTGCGTCGTCGAAGAAGGCGTAGGGATCGTATACGGCCAGCTCGTCTCCCTCTTCGGGAATCGCGAGGGAAACTGTCACCGTGATGGCTTCCTTTTCCGTGTACAACTTCCACAGATTGTGGATGAGCTCGGCGGCCTGTGCCTTGGCTTTTGGTGGTGCGGCATCGATTTGTAGCCATGCTGTTGCGTCGTCGATGACTTGGGGCGTGGGACCGGTGCGGTAGTCAAAGGGAAAGCGGCGAACGCGGTGGGGGATCTGCATAGTCGTCGGTGCGGCGATGATACAGGGCGAGCGCGCGGAGCGGGCGACGGTTATTCCGAGGAATTGGGAGGGCTCTTTGTGTGTGGGAGGTGCTGGGCATGTTTTGATGTTGTAGTTTTCGAGAAGGGAGGTTGTTTGGGCTGTGGAGATGTGGAGGGAGCGGGTTGGTTGCAAGCCGGTGCATGGTAGGGAGGAGAGAATGGGACGACGGGCGGTTGTGTGGTAGGAGCGGCGCTGTTGGGCTTGAGCCACTGATTGTTCCTAGAAGATGTGAGAATATCACCAAGAAGACGGAAGAAGCAGTCGGCTCACAATCCTCTTCACGTTTCGACCAGACCTGGCTAGGATGTCTTTCATCACCCGTCCCAGCTTTGCTGGATGGTCAACCATGGTTACTCCGGCGTCTGCTAGGGCTTTAGCCTTTGACTCTGCGGTGCCTTCGGCGATGTCTGTCCAAGCTCCTGCGTGACCCATGATTCGACCTGGTGCTGCTTGAAAGCCGCCTATGACTGCGGCAATGGGTCTACCATAGTCAGTATGTCCAGCGCAGAACATGTAAAAAGCCACTCACTTGGGATTCTTCGATCGTTTCCTGTAATCCCGAATCCAATCCGCAGCCTCCTCTTCACTCGTTCCACCCAGCTCACCCACAAGAATAATGGCTTCGGTATCATCATCCTGCTCGAAGACTTTCAACGCATCCAGATGACTCGTGCCCGCGATCACATCTCCCCCCATGCCAATACACAGGCTCTGTCCCAATCCAGCTCTTGTCAACGACCCGACGGTCTCATACGAAAGAGTACCCGACTTCGCCACAACGCCAATGTGACCGGGAGAGAACATGGGAAGGGGTTGGAAGCCGATTCTACACTTGCCGATGGCTGAAATGATACCCGGTGCATTGGCTCCCACAAGTCTTGACTTTGACTGTGACTGAAGCACAGAATGGATCTGTCGCCTCGTCAGCCCTCATTTCCTTTCCCTGTTCACCTTCTTCACCCACCCACCCTCATAATGTCATGTAAAGGAATATGTTCCGCCACCGCAACGACCAAGGGCACTTCCGCCTCGATGGCCTCTTCAATCGCAGCAGCAGCTTGATGCGCTGCCACATAGATACCCGTGGCGTCCGGCTTCAACTCGTCCATGGCCTTTCTCACAGATGGCAGGACAGGGAGTCCGAGATGCTCGCCTGAGCCATTGGGCTTGACGCCGCCCACGATGTTGGTGCCCCATGCTATTGATTCTTGAGCGTTCGCCGTCGCCTGCTTTCCGGTAAAGCCCTGGAAGATGACGCGAGTGTGCGATCCGATCTTGAGATTCCGAATGGTGGAATCATACTTTCTCCTCGGGCACGATGTTGCAAAGGACGCCGCCAGTCGCAAATCTGGGCACGGATATGTGGAGTCGGAACGCAGTCGCCGGCCCAGACAGCGTGACGTTCGTCGAGGGAGCATGGTGGACGATGTGAAGGTCGACACAACTCAATTCAATTCCACTCGGTCCGGTTCAACTCAGCTCGACTCAACTCAACTCGAGACACGTTGGGCACATGGCACACTGCAAAGACACTTGAAGGTTTTGTACCACGTCGGGAATAAAGCGCTGCAAGACGGCTGCATAGAAGCAAGTAACCGAGCAACCCCTCTCATCCCAACATCGGTGATCACCACCGCTACCGGTATTGTGGCCCAAGTAGTTACCAATCTTTCCAACACCACCAATCATCGTCTCGGCCCTTTCTCTCGCATCACTCGCCGAGACATCCATGGCATCCCTATCCGATCTGCGCACGTGTCTCCTGTTCCTACCACACCCTTCCACCGCATCCGTCCGGCATTTCCCGCCCTGGGCTTTTTATAGAGCTTCCAGAAGCGCTTGAAACACAAGACCAGCTCAAAGTGTGGAGAGTGTGGAGCCGATACTAATAATATTGATGGTCAAATCTGGACTTTGGGCGCGCGTCAAAGGGGGGTTAGGTTAGTGAGGCGACTGGCTGCCGACGTTTCCCCCACATTATGGCCGACGAGGGGATGGCTAGGGTTGCATGCCACGGCTTTCTTCCGCATCCTTCGCGCTATACTGCGAGCTGGTTATACACAAGAGTGCCATTGCATTCTTGAGCGTAAAAGGCACCTCCAGAATCGTTCACTTTTTCTTTTACCGTCCCTCATGCGCCGTTGAACCGAGAATACTGAAGTAGTCGGAAGTCGCGTGTACCGAACAGCTACCCCGCAAAATCACTCGAGCTCCTTTCGTACCCTTTCGTACCCTTTCGTACCCTTTCGTACCCTTTCGTACCCTTTCGTACCCTTTTGGTGCCCAGGCTTCCTGTCAGCTTTCGAGTCCAGGCATCGACATCACACAAAGATCCTCACAATGGCACATGCAACCCCTTCAGAAGCCGGTATGCATCCGAAATCCACCAGCCTCCCCAGCTGTCTCGCCGGACCATTGGCTAAGAAGTGAGCAGAAGTGGCAGAAACCCTCTCCCACCTCCAACTCTCCACCAAAACCCCCCAGAAGCCCGCCGCGAAGCCCAAATCCGCCCCCGTAGCCGAATCCTGGGACGACGAGCTCAGCGGCTCCGACACGGAAACGGAAGAAAGGCCGGCGCCCTCGAACAGCACAGAAGAACGCGACTCGCTCCCCCCCATCAGCACCTCATCCACTTCGACGTCAGATCTGCCATGTCCGCCGCCACCGACACCTGCGAGCCCCACACCTTTCGACTATCCGGAAAATGCACTCTATGGGGCAGGTGGCGTGAGGGGAAGGGGAGGTAGTGGCAGCGCGAGTGGGGGCCTGGAGAAGCGGCCGGAGAAGACCACCGCCGTGGCCGGGAGGTTGATCGCTGGTGCGTTGGGCGTCAGGGCGCCGAAGAGGACCGAAGAGGAGAGAGAGTATGATAGAGCTATGAGGGAGAAAGAGAGGAAGAGGAGGGATGAAGAGAGGAACAGGGAGAAGAGGGAGAAGGAGGCGGCCGAGGAGAGGAAGAGGGCTGTGTGGGAGGATTAGGAAGACCATGCTCCCAAACAAACCACGCTTCGCGAAAGAAACAAAACCAACTCGGGAAATGAGAAGGGCACGCTTCACAGTGCAATGCATGATAGCAGCGAAAATGGAAATCAAGTTTGAAAGGTTGAGGAAATTCAATCCAACCCCCGGATTAGTGTCATAACTACATAGAAGCTAGAAGCATAGAACGGCGCGCCATTGTTAGCCCAGTCGCTGGCCCAGTGACGCCGTAATGCCCCAATAACCCCATTGTCGCGTAGAAGAAAGCCCTCTTCTCGTTTCCCTCGACCCCTCCGCCGTCTCATGCTGCTCGTAGTCGTGGGAAATATGAGGAAATCGTCAGAGGGAGAAAGGAGCAGGTGTTCAGTGTGCTGCGGGCCGCTGGAGATTGCGTACTGCCGGCGGGGTAGCTAGCAGCCTCCTCCGATCTGTTCCTGGTGAACCTCGAGCGTGTCCCCGTCTTGCATGTCCAGCTGTGGAAACCGAGTGTCAGCATACGACCGTGGTAGTGGGGGGGGAGTCGGCCTGAGCGAGGCCGAGTACCTTTGCCATCGCAGCGTAGACGTACCGTTTCAGGGTTGTCGGTCGGTTGCACGCGCTGTCCGTCAAAGAGAAATCGGACGCTCGAGGGGTTTTTCCCTTGGCGATCGCAGAACGCGTCCATGAGCTTCTTGAGCTGGGTCGTGCGCTTGATCTTGAAGAACACCTCGTTATTGTTGTCCGTGACCTTGATGTTGAGGTGCTCCGATTGACCATCCTCTGGCTTTTGTTGAGGGCTGCCGTTATCAGACATTGCGGCGGCGGCTTCTGCTGTGCGGGTTCGGTGGGCGGTGGAGGAGGGGCAGCCGAGAGCGAGGTTTTACTGTGGGACATTAGATCCTTTGCAAGCTGCGCGTGCAAACGCTGGGAGCGAGGCGTACCAGCAGTGGCGCAGAAGGAGGCCTTGCCGGCGCAGAGAAGCGTGGAGTAAGGTTCCGGAGCGTGGGAGGGGAGAAGTGGGAGGAGGAAGTGCAGAGGGACGCGTAGGCTACTCTTTGTGTCTGTGGGGCGAAGGTAGCAAGGCAGAGAAAGTGGGCGGCGGCGGGAGAAGAAGAGGTGATGTACTGCTAGTGGGGTCAAAGAAGTCGCGACCAACCCGAACCTGCCTCGCGCCTCCCGTTGCCTTCACCTTCAGTTGACCGTCCATTCTCTCTCACCTCCCCGCGCTTATTCTCCATCCCTGAATCGGAGAACACACAAACAACAGCCGGTCACCTTGTCCGTCCATTCGTCCAGTTTGTCCGCAATGGTGCAGCCCCAGATTCGATGTCGTATCGAGAGAATCGAAACTCATGTTTGTGCCAGGGAGTGAAGGACGATCTTCAAACGGACCCGCCCTGTCATCCGAAAGCATGTGCAATTCAAGGTGCGTGGGGTGGTTGATAGGGAAGGTCGTCGGCTTATCCACTGGGCGTAGACTGCCTGCAGAAGCACCACTTTCAGGAGGAAAAGTGTCGAAAAGAGGTACGACGGGTCGGATTGGATTTCGTCAACACACGTTATCAAGACCTCGTCTGTCCGTCCATTGCCTACGCTGATGCTCCACACGTCAGGTCGATGCCTTGTATGAATGCTGCAATGCCTTCTACCAACAGAAGGGCGATGGTGCGAGCACCGTGAGCTGCCCCAGATACTCTCTTCTCAAGTGGGTCCTCGACGCCTCAGCAACGACTGTCCCCTGACAAGGTGCAGATTGAAGATGAAGCAGAGCGCCCAAGGGCTGTAGAGGCTGCGGAAGATCTTTCGGATCCAAACGCCTCGTGTACACCGTCATGTAGTGGTAGGAATTGCATCTCCATGCAGCAGACGTCCTCGACGGGTTGTGTATCCGATTGCATGGTTCGAATCTTCGGGCACGTATGTAGATGTTAGACTCCCTCTATGTCTGCACCTTCCTTCCTCCGAAGAAGTCCAGGCAGTCACCAGGCAGCATATCGTTCTAAGACGGTCGTGAGCACGCAAGGAGACCTCAAGGGCCTGTTCAAAAACCGAACTGTTTGAACCGAGACTCTAATGACTGCCTATAAGACATTGAAGAGGAAAAGGAAGCGGAGCGCGGCGTGAAAGCGGAATTTAAATTCTTTTGCGCCAAGCCAGCCGGCGCGCTAGTGGGGCGGTCCAAGCTCCCGCGATTGGCCCTGCCCATTTGTCTGCTCGTTGCGTATACAAACAACTGACCACCTTCCGGCGCAGACGTACGGTTGACGCGTCTGACCATGGCCTCTCTCTCGTCCGCACGGCGGTCGCAGCCCGCTCCTGCGCAGGTATGTTCGGCGGCGCACTCTCGCTCTCACTCTCGCTCTCACTCTCGCTCTCACTCTCGCTCTCATTCGCACTCGCACTCGCATCGAGCAATGCACATCCCAAACCATGCCGTACCGGGCTGTGACTAAAGCAAGGGAAATCTCCAGACAAATGGCAGCCGTGCCTCCTTCTTCGCAGCTTCACGAAGCGCACAGAATCCCGCCGCAAACGATCCGCTCCAGCCACTGCGAGCCATGGCCGATAGGGTGGGCAAAGAGGTGGAAAAGTTCGCGGAAAGGGTCGACCATTGGCACACGCACGGCAATGAGAACGAGGGTGCCAAGTATGAGACAACGGTGAAGATGGTGGGCAAGTTTAGAGACCTGGCGAAATCCTCCGTCGACGAGTTGCAAAAGCATAACCACAGCGAGAACAGGGGCGAACTGGACAAGAGCGTGCGACGGCGCATTCAGACAATGGGCCCCGAAACTTCCTCTGGCAAAAGCAAACAAGCCGGCCTGTTCTCGCAGTCAGTCGTGTCCTCCGTCGAAACCGGCGGTGCACCGGCATCGTCGACCATGCAGGAGTTGCGCCACTGGCAGGCAGAACTGGCGACGTGGGAGCTTGTCAGCTTGATCATCGAGCATTACCATCCCAAACCCGGGACCGACGTGGAAGGGGAAAAGGCAGCGCGCCTGGCCAAAGTTGGCGGAAAGAGCAAATACTCGCCAAAGAGCGAAACCTGGAACAGGTTCATCTTGGTGGACGACACTGCGCGGGAGAAGGAGCTGGTGTTGAAGTGGCTGCAGCAAACCGCAAGGAACACGGAGAGCGACATCGAATCCATCGTCGAACAATGGAAACACGTTTCTGGAAAGGACACGAACACATGGACGAGTGGTTGGCTGGACACGAAAGCTAGGATAAAGCAGGCAAAGCGAATGCAAGGCGTGGACAGGCCTCTGGATGCCGAGTACCAGCTGAAGAGCAATGCCGTGATTCACCCTCTGGTCACTCGTTTGGATCCCGATGCGCCAATGAGACAGAAACGCGCCCTGGAAGAGTCGGACGAGTACTACGAGAACGCGCTTTGGATGGTTTGCTACGAAATGCTTCGTCGGGGCGAGTCCTGGGAGAAGATCTGCGACTGGTGCAAAGAGAGGAACGAAGCCTGGCGCGGCGTCAGTCTAGGCGTAGCCCACGACTCACAGCCTGGCGATGGACCCAACATGGCCGGGAACGATCTCGGATATCTTTACCGCCGGATGTGTTTCCTCGCTGCTCGAGGCGCACGCATTCCCTACGAAGGTGCCGTGTACGCGCTGCTCAGCGGGGACGTCAACAAAGTCAAAGATGCCAGCCGGTCGTGGGACGATCATCTGTACGCTTATTACAATGCGCTCCTGCTCACGAGATTCGACATTGCTGTACAACAGGACCCAACCCGAGTATCTCCGAAGGTGGCAGATAGCTTCCCGGTTCTCGATGCCATGACTTTGTTCAGTGACTGGAAAACCACGCACAAGGAGGTCATCAAGCTACTCATGCGAGATGCAGCAACTTCCGCCCAAGCAAAGGCTCCGTTGAAGGTTATTCAAGGAGCACTCATCAGCCAAAGCGTCGATGAGCTTATGCACAAGGTTGGAATTGCTGTGGCTGATTTGCTGCAAAACGACAATCGCCTTAATCTCCTCATGCTCGACCCCGATTCGGAGGAGGTTTTTCCGAAGTCGAAGATGACCAAGAAGCAGCGGTCTGTTACGGCTGAAGACTTTCACGAAGCTCTTGCAAAGGACCATAGTGCCCTTCGTATCTTGGTCCACATCTACATTGCCTTCGCAAGGGGTTTGCGCACAATCAAGACCGACGTTGACTACCCGGTACAAAACGCGAGGAACAATGTAGTGACATTCTACATCGAATTTCTACGGCTCACCAAACGGCTCCAATTGATACCGATATACGCCGCACAACTTGGAAGTTTCGGAGCAGCTCATTGTATGGCGCGTGTCCTACTCGACATCAAGAATAACGATGAGCAAAAGCGGTGCATGAATCTCATGCAACAGTATGGGATCAATCACATCGGAGCCATCAATGAGAATTTCATTCTGCAGTTGGAGGCCACTGGCTTTGTCGATGAGAAGGAGCAGACGGCCAAGCCAATTGCCCGCTTCAAGATCGTGGAGAAGGCGCCTGAGAAGGATGCCTACCTTTGGCCCGGCGCACGAATAGTGCACCATCTGTCTGGGATCGAAGTCTCGCCCAAAGAAGAAGCGTTGGTTGAGAGTCTGATGTGGTACAACCACGTCGAAACAGACGTCAAGAACACCTTCCGCGACCTGTACACTGCCCTTGAGACGTTTTTGCGTAAGTTTTGTTTTCTCTCCCCTTCCCGCTTTTCGTGGAAAGATTTCTGACCGTGCAGTCAATGGTCGTATCGGTGCTGCGGAGAAACTCGTCACGGAGATGAGCGTGGAAGCGCTTTCTCTGACCAAGACAGCTGCGCTCTGTGGCTACGCATTCGACTTCACAGTAGCCGGCGCCGACGAACAGGATCAGCTGCAAGTCAGCGAGATGATGAATGCGTCGCTCCGCAGCTCCGGGAACCAATCCATTCGACCGTCGGAGATTCCCACGAAGGAAAAGCACGCACAGCATGTGCAGACGTTGCGGAAGCTCAGTCGAAAATACTTTGACCTCTCCCAGCTTGTCCGCGTCATCTCACTGTTCCGACAGTGGCGTGTGGAAGAGGAGACGCTCATCCGGTCAGTCCCGATTTCCTCTGTTTGCAAACCCCGGCACAGAAACAGGCAGCTAACGAGCGGCATCACGTCTAGGCTACGGGCCGAGCAAAAACCAGTCTCTACCAAGCACGCGAAGCAACTGTCCTCCACCATCGAAGCGTTGTTTGAGAACATCCTCTGCCCTGCAGAAGACCCGTCCGAAGACGTGCACAACCCCAATCTTTGGCACCTCTACAAGGTGTATATCCCCGAGGTCACTATCGGCTACCTTTCCGTGCTGCAGGCGGGGGCTTTCTTCATCCACAGGGATAGCATAACAAAAGCAATGGATCTCGCGACGGTGGTTGCGGACAGCGAGAGCAGGTGGCTGCAGAGGGCGTTTATGGAGACGGGACGGATGACAGAGCTCGTGACGGCGCTAGCGAATGTGAGCAAGGCTATGCTGCAGCTGGAAGAGCACGGTGACGGGAAGGCAGCGAAGAAGCAGAAGAGGGGGTCCAAGGGCGAGACGCTGCGTATATGGAACCTCCGAGCGGTGAATTGAGGCGGGTAACGATAGTGCACCGAAATGTATAATGATTGTCGATGGTTTTTGGAGGGCTGAATCTGAGAAGTGTGCGGTATGGTTTTCATTGGATGTTTCGAGGTGAAGTTGGCGAGAGCAGGAGAGACGCGACGAGTATCGTGTGATGCATGCCGTGCGATGGGATGTGCCCGGCTTCGGGATGCGAGGTCGGCAGAGCCGGCCATGGGTTTCGTGAGCTGTTTCATAGCCCTCGGAGTCCAGTTTGGGGCACGCGATGAAGGTGCTAGCCGACTACGACCATCAGACGACGCCCTTACACCCGCTCCTCCGCCCACCTCCCTGCCCGCCTGCCCCCATCCACGCGCGCCGCCATTGACTCCTTCCACGACCCTCACTGCCCGCCGCGAGGGGAGATGGACCCTCCACCTGCGACGCCGAACCCGTGTGATCGCGCGTCGACTGCACAAGCCAGATCCTAATACACCCCCCCCCCAATTCCGCCCCGACGGCGCCACCGACGCCCGTCTCTCCCGCCCCCCTCTGCAGCGACCTGCCATGGCATGGTTTCTGAAGGGCGTCCAGGCATGCGTCTTCTCCTATGCGTCGTGCGCGCCCTGCACCGGCTACCTGGACAGGAAGCACCGCCAACGGCATGCGAAGCAGGCCCGGAAAGCCCGCACGATCCTGCAATTGGAACGCCCCGAGCTGTACCACCACCCGGAACCGACCGGCACGAACCCGTACTGGCAGGAGGAGATCACAATGGGCCCGGGCCCGCCGCCCCGACGAGCACGACGCACGAACACGGGCAGCGCGAGGCCTATGACGACGGCGGGGACGCAGAGCTCGGCCGTGAGCCAGGGCAAGACCAGCTTCGACCTGCGCCTCAGTGCCGACACGCTCGACAACGACGACGACGACGACGACGACGACGACGACAACTGGAACCACAAGCGTTACCAGCGGGAAGACGAGGACTTGTGGGGCGCGGAAGCGGTGGTGCCGCTGCAGCCCACCGTGTCTGGCTCGTCGGTCGGCGTCGCTGGTGTCACCAGGCCCAGCATCTCCCGCTCCGAAAGCTACTACTCCGCCCGCGCACCTCCCGTCAACGATCTGCACCCTCCTGTCGTCAGCCTTCCGTCGCCGCACCCATTCGACAACCGATGGATGCTCCAACCCCCGCCCAGAGCCAGCGTCATGAGTGGCAAAGAGCGCGCAACCAACCGCAGTCGAAGTGGCAGCGGTGCTTCCAGTCGTGTCGAACTGAGTCTGCAGCGGGAGGTGAGCGCTCGACAGCTGAGGCACAAAATCGACCGTGGGGAGACGCCCGAGGGTTCCATGTCGGGGAAGAGTTCGTATTCCAACCTGTTACCCGGGCAGCGCCACGACAGGCCGAAGACGCCCCAGACACGCCCCATCTCGGCTGCCAGCTCGCGCAGGAAGAAGCGTCGGGACACTGCCATGACAAAGGACCCTGTCGAGCACTCCTCGGGTGACTCGAGCGACGCCATCATCAGGCGCTCCCCATCGCTCACATCTCACAATGTCCCCGGCATCAAAGTCGTCCGCCTTCGTTCCAGCAGGCAGCAGCTCTCCACCATCATGTCCAGTGGTTCTGGAAACCCTGCATCATCACCCGTTGCCTTGAGTCCTGCCGCTGCCGCCGCCGACGACGACGAAAGCCAAAATTGCCTTCCCGAAATGCCGGCTTCCGTCGCCCGCCGCACCAAACAGTTCTCTTCGGCGCGCTCCTCGGATCGCACATCACTGGGTGTTTTGCAAGATCTCGTCTCTCCACATGCATTGCTCAACACCCGCTTTGTATCAGCGCCGCTCATCGAAGCCAGGATCGGGCTCCCTCCGTCGGACATGGATGAGGAGAAGACCCTCGACGTGGATGCATGCACTGGAGGCGGGCTTAGGATCAGCCGAGGTTGGGGAACCGATCAAGTTGATGGCGAAGCCAGAGTGCCGTTTGACAGCCTGGGTGCGCCCGGGAGGGATCCGAGGATGAGGTGGAGTGTGGACTTTTGAGCCACCCCCCTTGATTGCCTCGCATGATCCACCTGTCCTCCAACATTGTGCCTACACCTTTTCTGCATCATCCGGTATCTCCATCACCTCATGAGTTGCTACTTCACCCCTCCGCTTGGACCATACCTTGGTCTTGGTGTTTCTTGTCTATACATCGTTCTTGCCTTCACTTCTTGTTTGCGTTTTTGGTATTGCGTTGAAGCGAGCATCTGTCTTTTTGCATAGTCAAAAGTATAGATGCACGAGGGAGATGAAGATCGGATGAGGATGAGATCACGAAAGCGCTTGTTTGCTGTTACCTTTTTTTTTTGACCATATGCATGCACTATCATTGGCGTTATGGGATGTGTACACTATCGAGGATAGCGCATTTGGAGGCGTTATCATGGGTTGTTACATTGGAGGCAGAGTCTGGGACCGAGCCATGCGTGGCCGTGAGATGGAGGGGCGAACGCGAATGTACAGTTGCAACAGTACGTGAGCAACTTCGATAGCCTTGCGGCGTGGTATATAAATAGCCCAGAACAGGAGAAGTCGAATCAAGTTTCGCGCGCCCAAGTAGTATCTCTCGTTTATCCTGTTCTTCTGAAGCGGGGTTTCCGGAATGGAGTAATTACTCAAGTTGGTCGTATATTCAAGATGACACCCACACCGGACATCTACCAATATCAGCCTCCCAAAAGCCTACCGCATGGGCAGCTGATTCTGCCATTCCGGATCAACCTTGCTCTGCTTGAAGAAGCTCTTCCCCCTCAGCCACTGCCGATACGCCTTATACCGCTTCTTGCCGCCATCGTCCTCCTCCACGTCCAATGGCTTCTCCTTGACTTCCAAAAACTCTTCAAACTCCTCGATATCCTCCTCCGTGGTCTGGAACTTGCCTGTTGGCTGTTCCGTCTCCGCATCCTCCCTGATGCTTTGCGCATATTGGGAGTAGGGATACGGACTGTAGTGCGATGGAATGGGCGCATGTTGGTATGCATGTGCAGAGGGATGTGAGAACGGAGTGAGTGGGTAACCGGCTGAAGAGGCGGGACGGCCGATGTTGAAAGACCGTATCGAGGCGGTGTCGTTCTCTGGGATAGCATATTCATTCAGAGACTGGTGAGGTGAGGATGTCTCTGCGTCGCGCTGGGCTGGCACACTGCCCTGATTCATATCGAGATAATCCATAAACTCTTGCGCTGAGGGGTCATCCGCAAGAGGCATTTCGGAGCTTACCACGAGAGGCAAATTCAGCGGATGCTCTACGTAGCGACTGTACTCATCCTCTTCCAGAGCCGTGACGGTGGGGTTGATGCTGTTCTCATGGAATTGCGCAAGCGTCCATAGGTGGACGAGATTCTTGTCGGCGGGCTTGAAGTCTCTCCGGCCGAAGCCTGAAGAGTAGCCTGTGGAGAAGGAGCTTGACAGGGTTGGAAAGATTCCCGATGTTGCCGGAGCTGAGGTTTGCATACGGGTCTCAAAATGTGGGTCACGCAATATTGATTGCTTGACTGGCGACCCGGTTTCTGGTATGTTGAGACGTATGTCTTTGTGTCTCATGGCAATGAATCCGTTCTTGCGAGTCTCATTCTCACTGAGAGGGTCAAGAATCGTCACACCCTTACGCTGCTGCGGCTTTCTACCCCCTTTTTCGGGCGAGGGATGATCTTGCTGCTTCTTCCGGACCACAAAAGGCGATGCGTCTTGTTGGCGTGTTGGAAAGGAAATGTCCTTTTGATGGCTTGGTGGGCAGTTCAACCGGAATGCGTAAACTTTGAGGAAGGAAGTCACAGCGAGAGGTCGGTAGTACTCCAACCAGTAATCATCCTCGGTATCCACACCCTTCATCATAAGCTGCATTTGCCTTTCAGGTGATATCGTCATCGGCGGAAGGGAACGTGGCTCGAGATTGTCGGGGGTGTACCAGTGAATGTAGTTTCTCCGGTGTCTATCGAGGAAATCGCGCGGGTCTTCATGATGTAGATGATAGTCTGTTATGAGATCCCACAACAGCGGTCTGTCCTGATCAAAAACATAATTTCCGAGAAACAAGTTGTACGCTTCCTGTCGTTGTGAGTCGAGAAAAGAGTTGTGGTAGTATCGCTTGAAGCTTTCGACCATGTCTCGCGAGCTGCTCTGCCATTGATTGATCTTCCGATAGGTAGCCATTGTATTGACCAGATGGGAGCCCCCATACTGCATGGCGATCGCGTCTCCATGGTTGTGGAACATGTGAGTGAAGTTGTCGACACAGTCGGTATCATACTCCACTGTAGTACCTGTGATGACTCCGAGCGCTTGAAGTTGCCGTCCAAGCGCACGCTTCGCGATGACGAACTGTGCGGCATTGGTACGATCGAGACAGTCGATACAGTTGGTTCTCGCAACGCCATTCTGTACCTGTGGCGTATCGAACTCCATGTCGCCATTGTGGAAGAAGCCAGTCTGGCGAATGACTTTTTCGGCCAAGCCCTCCAGTGTACCGATAACGTCTTGTCCTCGTGTTTTTGACGCCCTTGCCATGTCAAAGGCTTCATAAATGATCTTCTTGTCTTTAGGCAAAGACTGGTTAAGGTAATCGATGGCATGTTTGTACTCATACAAAAGTTTCGCCTCCCTTGGTGTACGCTCTCGTTGCTTGATGAGATTGAGGACGTATACCGGTGCTCCGTATCTCTCGAAGAGATTGTCAAAATGCAATGCTGCAGCGCTAAAGAAAGGATCTGGTAGATTCAGGTCGATGTCGGGTTTGGGGGTGACTCCGGTATTGTCTTGGGTCCAAAATAGTGGAATGCTACCTCGATGCTGTACGTACGATGTGTACCCGGGATTGGAGAATAGTCGCGGTCCAGGCGCATGGAAAGAGGTGGTGAGCGCTTCCGAAACAATCTGCTCTGTCTCGACATCATTCGCAACGCAGCCGCGATCATTTGCGCCACGCTTGAGGAAGCGCGCTCCTGCGAAGAACCTAGATCGCCTTGCGAGTAGCGTTATGTAGATCCTTCGACCAAAGATATCGAGCGATGATTGATCGACGGAGCCATGAATGATCGGGTGGCACCAGTCGTAAACGTTCTTCAGGGTTTCCTTGGCTGGCTCAAGAAGAAAGTGATTCCAAACAAACATATCTTGGAAGTCCCGGTTTGGGTGTGGAAGTTCATCGTTGAGGGCTTGTCTTTCTCGAATGATATTCTGCTGGAGACTTCTCGTGATGTTATACGAGTAGCTAAAGTAGAAGAAGCGGGTGAGGTCCAGGTTGTTGAGGATGCTTAGAAACCTGGCTTCTTCTGGATTTCGGTCTTTTTGAAATCGTGACGTTGTCCCTGTGGTCAGTGGTATCAGCTCTGTGCCGTCCACCTGGTATATGTAATGGCCACCAATCATTGCCACTTGTGCCCTCTTGGTTATGAGAAGCATGTAGTATGCTTCCGTGAAGCGAATGAAGCCTAGAAGACCCCAAGTACTGCACTTTAGCTTCATGCCTCCTGTGTGCCTGTTTCCGTCGTCGATGGTGTTCAAGAGCTGATTCATCTCCCGTTTGTCGTACACGATGTCGTCCTCAAATATGCTAAGATGTCCAGGTGGTGCAGTGCGATCAATCTTCAAGACGCGGTAATGCTTATCCATACTGTCGGCTCCAACAAGGTAGAATCGAGTGCTCGTCTCGTAGAGGGAAAACTTGTGCATCCTGTTGATCCCGCCTTCACCCACTTTTTCATAACCTGCCCCTTTCTTTTGCATGGCTGCTGGACTCAAAGACCTTTGGAATGATACCGGCACTGCTGGATTTTCATCTTCTCCGGGGAACGTCATTTTCTCGGTGTCCCCACGAGGAATATCGGGCACCTTCTCCACATCTGCCTCCGGCTTGAAGTTCTTCACAGGAACATCGGTTTTGGCTGAAAGTGCCGGGCTTCCTGTGACTGTGGAAGCTTGGTCGGCATCCTTGAGCTTATCTTGAAGCGTATCAATGGAATCGGCTGTGTGAGATGAGCCGGCTAATGAGCTGGGCCGTGTGCTCGCTTCGGGCTTCTGCCGTGAGTTATCCATTATGGAAGACGTGTAAAGCAAGTGACGTTGAAGTCAGTTTAGCCCACAATCAATCGGGGCATGAAAGCATGATCGCGTTCTTTCGAGATGGGCGAAGGACCAATGACGTAGGTAGAGCCAGCCCACTGGTCGAAAGCTTTGCGGAGAGAATGAGTTCAAGTGTCAGTACGTGTATAATGTTTATGCACAGCCTTCCATGCGCTCCCTCAGATCAAGTGTCGAGAACGTGCTGCACAGGTGGTGTCGATGGATAACCTGAAAAGGGAGCGCTTGTCCATTCTGGGTGACATGTCGGCCTTGGCGCGCACGTACGTGTCAGTCACGTGCCGACAGCATTGCCCGTGCGATCATTGATTGTTGAGGTTGATTGAATTCAAAGATTCGGTGGTATTTTTCTACGAAGAAGTTGGCTTGTGTCGTAAACCTGATCTCCATTCAATGGTTCAGTTAGAGCGTGAACTCAAACGCCCTCCCTCCCTCTCTCCCCTCAAACGGGATGCCAGTGTACCCCACGTTCTTTCCTTTCCTGTTTCTCCTGTTCTCCCTCACAAGCACAACCCTCAAAATTGCTGCAAGCATGCCAACCAACATCATGAAGACTGCACAAATCGACATACCCTTCACATACCACGGCCCATCTTCCGTTGGAAAGATACTCGTCCCTACGAGGGGGGCTGGAAGATAGAAAGACAGAATTAGCTCATGTCTCAAGCTGGATCAACATAGGAGCAATGTTACCCGTCTGTCCGATTATGCTAATCATTTGCATACAATGTCAGCAAAAAATTTCAAGATTGATTTTCAGATTGATTGCGAAGTGTGGGATTACGCACTTCATTATAGCTACGCCGGTGCCTTTCTTGCTATCGCTTTCCTGATTGTTGATAGTCCAAGTGATGATGATGGTGATTGCAGAGAAGAAACCTGCGGCTGCGGGATAAAGTGCCAAGTAGCGAATCCAGGAGTTGGGATAGCGGTAGTAGCCGCAAAAGGCGACGGTGCTGTAGCCAAGGGTTGCGAGGAAAGAATGAAGGATTATGAATGTCGAACGGGATCGGAGACGATCGGAGTAGTATGCAGTGGCTAGGACCACTATAAAGGAGAAAAGATACGGAGGTGCTGAAAGTGCCTGTGCCATAATTGACTGATGGCCCATGTCTCTTATGATGGTAGGCAAGAATACCGGCATGCTACTGAAGGCTATGTTACAGCTAAAGAACATAAACTGCATGCCGTGAGTACTGATTTGTGAGCAGAGGCTCTATATGAACTCACAGCGGTCAAGTAGCATTTGGGGTCCTTGAAAGTGGACACTACTTCATGAAAATCGACACCCTTTCTTCTTTTGGTATTCGAATCATGATTTTCTTCCCGGTCGTTTTCGTCTTTTCCCTCCTTCTCCTGTCTCAATCTCAACACAGCCACCTCTCGCTGTCTAGGTGTCAACCACCTGGCTGAACCTGGGGAGTCGGGAACAAAGTCCCAAGCCCAAACCGCGACCAGCACACTGGGAAAGCCTTCAATCAGGAAAAGCAATCTCCATGGACTGAATGGACTGTGCTGACCTATGTTGGTAATCACCCACGCCAAAGCTCCTGCAAATGATGCAGAAAGTGCGCTCGCTGAGATGAAAAGTCCAGTTCTGGAGGCTAATTCATGCCGGCGGAAGAAGAATGAGAGGTAAAAAGGGACACCTGGTCCAAACGCTGCTTCACCGATACCAAGAAGAGCGCGAAGGAAGACGAGAAACCCGAAAGAAGTAGCTACCGCTTGCAACGATGCAATAATGCCCCAGGACAAGATGCACATGGAGATGTAGATACGAGGTGAAACGATACGGTACAAAAGCGTCATCCACTGAAAAGTAACTGTCGTTATTTAGTACGGTTTCCGCATGAAGACTTGACATTACCTCACTGTAGGTGATGTAAAATGCCCAGAGTAACCACCCATACTGATACGACGTGAGATTCAGGTCATCAGCTAGTCCGGCGATCTTCGCATTACCGATATCTGGCAAGGCAGATCAGTTACGTTCACCAAAGAGCTTGTGTCTGGGTCAAAGTATTCTTATTGGCAACTCACTTGACCGATCTAGAAAGCTCAGGCAATAAAGCAGGGCCATGAACACCACCAATTGTCTATCCAATCTCTTGAGTACTTTTTTCTCTTCATCCGGAGTATACAGCTCATAGCTCTGCACCGAACTCAACGAGAACCGTCGGGGGCTTGGGAGCAGACTCGCGTCTTCGGCACGCCGCCTATCGCTATCATATGCCTCTCCTATTCCATCTTCGACAGGCACTAACGGACGTAGCTCGTAAGTTTTGTCTTCTGTCATAGGTACGCGGTCAGGGGATCGTGGGGACGGGTAGAGCGACATATTACTAAGAGAAGACCCGAGTGGATTGTGATACATAGGTATTAACTATTGCGATAAAAGGACTCAAAGGACGTTAGGGGGGTATCACGAAGACCTGAAGCTGAAACTTGAACTTCAGCTTGACCTTGGGAGGACCAGAACGATGACGTGCAGTCAGGTCCGTGCACGCTATCTTTTCACCTTTCATCGGAACATCATCTCACACATAAACATTCCAACGTGGACCAGTTCAAACGCATGAAACAGTTCATTGGGAATTCGTTTCGTATGTGCAATGGCTTGCCTGACCTCCTCATGAATCATGAGATCCGACGAAGGTATCTGGGGTTAGTAGTGCTTACCCTTACTCCGGCTCCACTCATTCCGCAAGCCTACTATATTCCCATTGTCCAAAACATCCTCACCTGGTCAATCCTCCATAATTCGCTGTCCAGGAAGCGCTATGGAGGAAGTTTGGACATGTGGTCCATGGTCGGAAATTGACCATTACGACCTGTTCGAGAGAGCGAAGATTCAGGAGCAATTATCAGAAACAACAGACGATGATTTCGAAGGCTTACCATGTACGTTAAATCAGATGTATACTCTCGGACCGATGGTAAGCATCATGCAACCCCGCTATCCGTGACCGTACTAATTCTCCATCCACCCTCAGTTCCCAAACCACTCGTCAGCATCGCAGAGGATTCGCACAGGGTGCGGCCTAGTGTGCATTGGTGTGCTGACCATCAGTGCGGAGAGATGCTCAGGTGGAGTTTTGAGGAGTTGGAGGGCTAAGCTGGAAGTGAGGTATAAAGAGTAGACATGCCCCGCTTTGAGGAGGCATTGGGTGCTTTCTGCAAGTAATTGGTAGTTCAGAAACTGATAGCGTCCTCTACATGGATTCGAAATCCTACGACTTCATCATTGTGGGCGGTACGCTATCCATCCCAAAAGAAGCGGCACAGGTATAGGCAATTGGACTGACGAAACCGATAGGAGGAACAGCAGGATGTCTCCTAGCACACCGTCTTGCCCATGCTCCCGCCCGCCCTTCCATCCTTCTCGTCGAAGCTGGAGGGACTCCTGAAGGGGCGGAATTGCAAGCGCCCTTTTACCGATATATGGCGCCCGTCCTCCGACCCGATCTCGACTACGCTTACGAATCTACCCCCCAGAAGCAGCTGAACAACCGCGTTATCCCGTATTCACGAGGGAAGGGCCTCGGCGGGAGCAGCGTGCTCAATTTCCAAGTATATCTATACGGCGCAGGTGAGGATTACAACCGATGGGCCGAATTGGTAGGCGACAAGACATGGAATTGGGAGCATACAGAGAAATCTTTTCACCAGATTGAAGACTATGAGTTCGAGGGGGCGAAGTCGTATGGCCATCTAGCAAACCCCATGCCAAATATGCATGGTAAAGGCGGGCTAGTGAAGGTAGGCTTGCCTCCTGTCCTAGAGCGAGGAATGGAGCCCGTCATAGAAGCCGTCGCGAAAAGGAGTGGAGATGGAATCAACTTGGACTTGAACAGTGGGGACCCGATCGGGATTGGCATCTTTCCTTCGTCGACGTCGAAAGATGGGCGGACGACAAGCGCAACGGCGCATTTAGTCGATGCACCCAGTAATCTGGAGATTTGGACCAATGCGGCCGTGCACAAGTTGACGTTCAACGGGACGAAGGTTGTGGGGATTGAGACTGCCGACGGGCGGAAAGGTGAGTGGAGCTGTGCAAGCTCTTGTCTGGAGACTGACGGATCTTCAGCACAAACGTCCAAGGAGGTTGTCATATGCAACGGGGCAATCGACAGTCCACGGTTGCTTCTTTTGAACGGTATCGGGCCAGCCAAAGAGCTCGAATCCCTGCACATCAAAGTAGTCAAGGACCTTCCGGGGGTTGGAAAGCACCTCCTCGACCACGTAATGGCAATCATCAGCGTCGAAACCGATGCAGGGCAAAACGACCGGTGGGCTTTGGAGGGCAACGAGAAGAGGACGACCGAGGCCAGAGCGCTGTGGCAGAAGGATCGATCCGGCAACTTTGGAGTCCACAACAGCACGATTTGGGGTGGGTTCCTCAAGCTTCCGGGCTATGAACAGTTCCCCGAATACAAAGCTTTGGACAAAGGGCTGCGAGAGTTCCTTTCGGAAAAGACGGTGCCGTCGTACGAGTTCATAGGCTCTGCATTGCTCTGGCCGCCGGACACGGTACTTCCGGAGGATAGCAGTTACATCACCGCGATTACATTCTTGATGAACCCACTATCCGAGGGATCCGTCACGCTGCGGTCTTCGGACCCAAACGACAAGCCCGTAATCGACCTGGCCTACCTCACACACCCTCATGACTGGCGGGTGATGAGAGAGGCTATCCGCGAGACGTCGGAGAAGTTGTTCGGAACGGCAGAGGTGAAGAAGCACATCAAGCGGCAGCTCTTCGGACCGACGAGCCTGTCCGATGCGGACGTTGACGACTTTATACGCGAAGCTGGGACGACGGTGTGGCACGCAAATGGCAGTGTGAAGATGGGCAAAGCCGAGGATCCCATGGCGTGCGTGGACTCTTGCTTCCGAGTTCGCGGAGTCCAAGGACTTCGCGTGGCCGATCTGAGCGTCTGTCCGCTCACGCCGAACAACCACACGCAGCCAACGGCGTATCTCGTGGGGCACAGAGCAGCAGAAAAGCTCTTCGGCGAGTACAACCTTGGGCGGACGAGGTCGGAGCTTTAGCGGTGTGGGCGGACAGTTGGCATCGCTCAACACGTGTTGGCCGGCGTCTGCCAGCATGTGTAGTTGCGTGTACCATGTATCCATCTATGTGTTTGCACGTAGGATTGAAATGAAGGCACTTTTAGTGTTCCCTGTTTCGGGCCAACGCTGCTGGCGACGAGGCCCGCGCGGGTTGCTGGGCCAAATGCGGTCGCTTGTTTGGTGTACGTGCCGGGCATGCGAGCTGAGTCGGATGCCAGCTGCAGACACAGACACAGACACAGACACAGACAGCTACCGAAGCAGACTTGAAGCCATCGCTGCATGTACACATTGAGCAGATAGACGACGACCATTGGCAATATATCCCGTCTTGCAGGCCGTGGTGTGGTAGCGCAGAAACAGGGAGGCTGGAAAGCGCGTGCGATCCAGCCACCACCTGCTGATTTCCCAGCCATTCGAACGGCTCGCAGTTGAGTAGACTACTTCCTCCCCGTCCTCCACGGCCACCCTGTTCCACACCGCTCCTCTGCTATACCCATCAAAATCTTCTTTCGCATTGTTCGTTGGGCGCTGACTGCATTCCACCGTCGCTATCGCATAGCTCCCCAGGCACCTTGCCCCGCCATCCGCCCTCCGCCACCAACCACCAATCTCACCGCCCGCGAGCAGCCTCCGGTCGCATACGGAATCGGCTCTCGGACGGCCTCTCTCTGGCCTGCAGCGACCGCCATGTGGTTTCGGAGCGCCCCCGCCGCGGTCCTCGGCCTCGTCGCAGTCGCCTTGATCCCGTCCGTCGCCGCGAAGCCCTACCCCATCCGCCTGGACGAGGGCCGGCAGCTCCAGAATGCGTCGCAGCTCGAGCGCAGGATCGTGTGCAGCCAAGGCCAGCAGGCCTGCGGTGAGGACGGCGGATACACCTGCTGCAACTCGGGCGAATCATGCACCACCAACAGCCAGAACCAGGCCGTATGCGCCCAGGGAGGCCAGTGGGGGTTCACGACCATCATCACGACGGGCGTCGTAACGCGGACCACGGTCCTGAGCAGCCTCGTCGGCGGCGTCGCCACCCCGCAACCCACGGCAGCCTGCGGCGCGTCGCAGACGAGTTGCGGCTCCGTGTGCTGCGACGGCGGTTACTGGTGCCGCGCCGCGGGCGTGTGTGCCGCCGTGGGAGGGAGCACTCCTGGAGCCTCCGGTATTATAAACCCGTCCGCACCGTCACGTCCCACGAGCTCCACGCTGATCGTCATCACAGCCACTGGCTCACCGACCACCACGGTGCCGTTTTCCACGCCCATCGCCACCGGCGCGAACGGAACGGCCGTCGAGACAACAGCCGGCGGCGGCCTCAGCGGGGGCGCCATTGCCGGAATCGTCATCGGTGTCATCGCGGGCATCCTCCTCCTGCTGCTCCTCTGCTTCTACTGCTGCGCCAAAGCAGCCTTCGACAGCGTCCTCGCCCTGCTGGGGCTGGGTGGGAAGAAGAGGAGGAGGCACGAGGAGACGACGTACATTGAGGAGCACCACCGCCACGGCGGAAGCGCGGCGGCTGGGGGACGTCGCTGGTATGGACAGGGCTCGTCCCGGCCTTCGCGTCCGCCGAAGAAGGAGAAGAGCAGCGGTTTGGGCGGCATGCTCGGGCTGGGTGCCGGTCTCGCCGGTCTGGCCGCCGTGCTCGGCATGAAGCGCAAGCACGACCAGAAGCACGATGAGAAGAGCACCGTCAGCGGTTCCTCGTACTACTACAGCGACTACACAAGTACAAGTAAGTTGTTTCCCATGGATCTACCGGGCGCCTGCTGACGAATTCCCCAGGTAGTGCAAGTTCCGACGACCGACGGACGCGCCACACGCGCCAGTCCTCGCGCCGCTGAGCGGAGGATCTGTTCTCTTCTTTTCCTTGTACAGTACTTTCCAGCATCCGGCGCACGTCCAGGAGCATATGGGGATGGGCGTGGTTCTTGTAGGTTTTTTTTTTCGCCATGGCGTTCTGGCGACTCTGGGAAAACAGTCGATGGGGTACGGACGAATCGATATGGAGGATACGAGACCAACAGCGCGAGATACGAGGGACGGTTTATGTAGATATGGCATTCGGGACTGTGAATATGACCACTTCAACCCACCCAGAGCACTCGGGAGGAAGCGTGAGAGGAACTGCCAAGACCAAAGCTGGTGCGTTTCGCAGCTCACGGTCGATGCCAAACCACCGCCCTCTGCCGCTGTCCCGCCTACTCGCTCTATCCCTCAGCCTATCCTGCTGCCTGTCCTCCTTTTTGCCGCCTCGACCTCTTTCGTCGAGCTGTCGTTGCACCCCGCAGCCCCTCCATCCCCGTCCGCTCGCCACTAGCACCTCGTCCCCTCCGCACGCTTCACGTCAGTCGGCAAGCTGTCGAAGCGCAGGATCTCGGTTTCTGAGCTTGACCAGGGCGGTAAGTGCTCCCGCGCGCGGTGCTTCACCCCGGGGCCGTGTATTTGTAAACACGCAACGCCCGCCACCCCGCCGCCCCTCCGCCCCTCCGCCCTCTGCCTGTGGCTGCCGCTGCCGCTGCTTCTGCCGCTGCCTCTGCCTCTGCCTCTACCTCTGCCCCCACCCACCTTTCACCTCGCTGTATCTCTTCCATCTCCTGCCCCTCTCTAACCCCCATAGGACAAGGACACGATGCAAATAGACAGCCCTGCCGCTGCTGCAGAGCAGCTCAAAGACAAGCATGGCGAGATCGACGAGTCACTGTACAGCAGGCAGCTCTATGTGCTGGGCCACGAGGCTATGAAGCGCATGGGCTCCTCCAACGTCCTCGTCGCCGGGCTGCGGGGTCTCGGTGTCGAGATCGCGAAGAACATCGCCCTCGCCGGGGTCAAGTCGTTGACGCTGTATGACCCCAAGCCCGCCGCCCTCGCCGATCTCTCGTCGCAGTTCTTCCTCCGTCCCGAAGACGTCGGCAAACCACGAGCTCGCGTCACCGTCCCCCGAGTCTCCGAGCTCAATCCATACACGCCAGTCCACGAATACGGCCGCGCCGACCTGACGTCGGACCTGTCGCAGCTGAAGCAGTTTCAGGTCATCGTTCTGACGGATACTCCGCTCAAGGACCAGATCAGGATCGCCGACTACTGCCACGAGAACGGCATCTACGTGGTCGTCACCGACATATACGGTCTCTTCGGCTCCATCTTCACCGATTTCGGCAAGAACTTTACCGTGGGCGACCCGACCGGCGAGAATGTGAACAACGGCATCGTCGCCGGCATAGATCAGGAGGGCTTGGTGTCGGCGCTGGACGAGACCCGCCACGGCCTCGAGGATGGCGACTGGGTCACCTTTACCGAAGTCAAGGGAATGGAGGGCTTGAACGGCTGCGACCCCCGCAAGATCGAGGTCAAGGGGCCCTACACATTCTCCATTGGCGATGTGTCCGGGCTCGGCGAGTACAGGGGTGGCGGCCAGTACGTTCAGGTCAAGATGCCCAAGATCATCGATTTCGAGCCGTTCAGCACCCAGCTCAAGAAGCCCGAGCTGCTGATCTCCGATTTCGCGAAATTCGACCGACCCCAGCAGCTCCACGTCGGTATCCAGGCGCTTCATGCCTTCGCCGAGAGCCACGCCGGCGAACTCCCTCGGCCGCACAACGATGCAGATGCCGCCGAGGTGTTCAAGCTTGCGCAGGGTCTCGCCGGGGAGGGGGACGACAGGATCGAGCTCGATGAGAAGCTGCTCAAGGAGCTCAGTTACCAGGCGCGCGGTGATCTCAGCCCCATGGCGGCCTTCTTCGGTGGAATGGCCGCGCAAGAGGTGTTGAAATCCGTGTCGGGAAAGTTCCACCCCATTGTTCAGTTCCTCTACTTCGATTCGCTCGAATCGCTACCCACATCCGTTGCCCGTTCGGAGGAGCAGTGCGCTCCGATTGGCTCGAGGTACGATGGTCAGATAGCGGTTCTGGGGAAGGAGTATCAGGAAAAGCTGGGCAACGTCAAGGAGTTTTTGGTGGGCGCCGGTGCCATTGGGTGCGAAATGTTGAAGAACTGGGCCATGATGGGCTTGGGTGCCGGTCCCAAGGGCAAGGTTTGGGTCACGGACAATGACCAGATCGAGAAGAGCAACTTGAACCGTCAGTTCCTCTTCAGGCCGGCCGACGTCGGGAAGCTCAAAAGCGATGCTGCCGCGAAGGCTGTGCAGGCCATGAACCCCGATCTGGATGGCAAGATCGTCTCCATGCAGGACAAGGTTGGTCCCGAGACGGAACACATCTTCAACGAGGACTTTTGGGAAAACCTGGACGCGGTGACCAACGCGCTGGACAACGTGGAAGCGCGCACGTACGTCGACCGACGCTGCGTCTTCTTCCGAAAGTCGCTGCTGGACAGCGGAACCCTCGGTACCAAGGGCAACACGCAAGTTGTCCTACCACACATCACCGAGTCGTACTCGTCGTCGCAAGACCCACCGGAGAAGTCGTTCCCCATGTGCACCTTGAGGAGTTTTCCGAACCGCATCGAGCACACCATCGCATGGGCACGAGAGATGTTTGACACCTTCTTCGTCAAAGGTCCGGAAATCGTGAACCTCTATCTCACCCAGCCAGACTATCTCGGTGCTTCGCTAAAGCAGTCTGGAAGCGAAAAGCAGACGCTCGAGACTCTCCAAGCATTCTTGGTCACCGAGAAACCTCTGACTTTCGACGACTGCATCATATGGGCGCGCCAGCAGTTCGAAAAGAACTACAACCATGCCATTGGTCAGCTGCTCTACAACTTCCCCAAGGACTCCACCACAGGTTCCGGCCAGCCGTTCTGGTCAGGGCCGAAGCGCGCACCGGATCCAGCAAGATTCGACCCTTCGAATTCCACACACTTCACCTTTGTGGAAGCGGCTGCCATCCTACATGCCTTCAACTACGGCCTCAACCCTCCCAAGGTTTCCAAGGATCATTATATCAAGGTCATGGATGATATGATCATCACCGATTTCAAGCCGGACCCCACAGTCAAGATTCAGGCCAGTGACTCCGACCCGGATCCAAATGCCCAGCAAGCGGGAGGAGACGACAACGACACCTTGAACAAGATCATCGAGTCGCTACCGCCACCCAAGTCTCTCGCTGGCTTCAAGCTGCAGCCCGTGGAATTCGAGAAGGACGACGACACCAACCACCACATTGACTTCATCGCGGCGGCCAGCAACCTGCGTGCCGAGAACTACAAGATCGAACAGGCAGATAGGCATAAAACGAAGTTCATCGCCGGCAAGATTATTCCCGCCATCGCCACAACTACCGCTTTGGTGACGGGTCTCGTCAATCTCGAGCTCTACAAGGTCCTCGACGGCAAGACGGATATCGAACAATACAAGAACGGATTCATCAACCTTGCTCTGCCTTTCTTCGGATTCAGCGAACCTATTGCCAGTCCCAAAGGCAAGTATGTGGGCCATGGCGGCAAGGAGGTGGAAATTGACCGGTTGTGGGACCGCTTCGAGGTTGACGATATCACCTTGCAAGAGTTCATTGACCACTTTGAAGAGAAGGGCTTGAACATCCAGATGGTCAGCTCAGGCGTGAGCTTGCTGTACGCTTCGTTCTATCCGCCTGCGAAGCTGAAGGACAGACTACCTCTGACGTGAGTTCACGAATACCCAACTGATGGGAATGCAGTGTTGACAAGCTTTAGGATGAGCAAGCTCGTTGAGCACATCAGCAGGAAGCCGGTTCCGGATCACCAGAGGAATGTCATTTTTGAGGTCACAGCCGAGGATACGACCGAGGAGGATGTTGAGATCCCCTATGTGATGGTGAAACTGAGAAAGTAGGAACGCGTTTGCGCACACTGGATGGATGATTGAACATGGTTTTTGGACGGACAAGGTTCCAGGAGCATGAGGAAGGGGGTGAAATGGGTTATGAATAGATGACTGGCATTGCGCCACCGTACAGTGCATGGATAGACAGCAAAGAAAAATCCACCTGACCTCTTTGGACGCCCCGGACTTTGGTGAAGCATATTCAGGTCCTCTGCGTTTCCGATTTCCGAGCGCGCTCGGAACGATGGGCGTGGGGTAGAACGAACGCCAAGACGAGCCGCGGCGGCATCGATTATTGATTTCCAATCTACTTTTCCATTCTCTCCTCCGCAAACCTTCGTTCTGCAGCCTGTGGACACCACGGCAACATGGCGCCCTCATTGGAAGAGCCCACACAAGTCGATCTCGACGCGCCGCCGAAGAGCGCCCCCAAACTCGTCGCGCCCGAACCAGGTACATCTCCACCCCCAGGCCGTCGATTCACGAGAAGACTGACCCCCATAACGCACAGAACACTGCGTCGGCCCCGAATCAGAACAGGCAGGCGTAGCAGATTCCTGCGCCGGCTGCCCAAACCAGAAGATATGCGCCTCCGCGCCCAAAGGACCCGACCCCGACATCCCCCTCATCGCCCAACGCCTCTCCTCGGTCCGGCACAAGATCCTCGTCCTCTCCGGCAAGGGCGGGGTTGGAAAGTCCACCTTCTCGTCCCTCCTCTCGCAGGCCTTTGCCCATGACCCGAACCTCACCGTCGGCCTCATGGACACGGACATTTGCGGCCCTTCCATACCGAAGATGATGGGCGTGGAGGAGGAAACGATACACGTCAGCGGCGAAGGGTGGGAGCCTGTCTGGGTGCAGGACAACCTGGGGGTGATGAGCGTGCAGTTCATGCTGCCGGGGAGGGACGACGCGGTCATCTGGCGGGGCGCGAAGAAGAACGGATTGATCAAGAAGTTCCTCATGGAAGTCCGGTGGGGCGATACCGACGTCCTGGTCGTCGATACGCCGCCCGGGACGTCGGACGAGCACCTCAGCGTAAACTCGTTCCTTCAGACCTCGGGCGTGGACGGCGCGGTCCTGGTCAGCACCCCGCAGGAGGTGTCCCTCCTCGACGTGCGCAAGGAAATCGACTTCTGCAGGAAGGCCAAGATACCCATCCTGGGGCTTGTGGAGAACATGAGCGGCTTCGTGTGCCCGGGCTGCAAACACGAGAGTCAGATCTTCCGCGCGAGCACGGGGGGTGGGAGAAAGTTGGCCAAGGATGAGCGGATTCCTTTTCTGGGCGCGGTACCGCTGGATCCGAGGATCGGACAGGCCTGCGACTACGGGGAGTCGTTTTTGGACGCCTTCCCGGACTCGCCGGCCTGCGCCGCTATCAAGGGCGTTGTGAGGGGGGTGGCGAGGGAGATTGGTCTGCAGGGAGAGGGAGAATGAGATGGCCCGGGAATGGGGCGAGGGGAGAGATTCTGTTTTATGGCGTTCACGGGTGCACTCGGGCGGCGTCTTCATATCTAGCGGGAATGTTTGATTCCCAAATTGATGCCATTTAAATCGAAGGCCAGCCAGGATAGCGAGTGCCATCATTTGTTGCTACATCACCTTCCACTGTTGCCTCGCCATCACCACGGCGCAAGACTCCCATGTAAATTCCATCATCTCTTCCACCTTCCCACACGTCACCCCATCAACACCTCTCAAACACCCTATATAGCCCTTTGAGATTAGCCACCTCCACAACACCCCTCAACAAGCCTTTCGTGCCCACAAGCCTCGCCTTGCAAGCCGGGAAGATGATATTCTCCACCGCGTTACGCACCTTCAACCTCCTCCTTGCGATCTCCGGGTCTTCTTCCGTCGCCCTGTTCTTCCCTTTCTCGCCGTCATCAGGCCCAACGGCCTGCGGAGGTAATGGCAGACTCTCCGGCACATAGAAAGCCGCCAACTCACGTAGAAAAGACCGGAAGCATTCCTGCTCCGACTTCCAGTCCACGTACGGACCCAGCCGAAGCAGGAATTGGGGCAATTTGGCGAGGGAAGGCGTGTACCCCTTGACGAGGAGAGGGATGGTGCAAAGGTCGCCTTCGGTCGTTATTTCCATGTTGAAGTATTCCGCGAGAAGATCGCGGCGTTCGATGAGCTGGCTTCGCACACTCGAAACCACTTCGTCCCAGTCGACCTCGTATGCCGCATCGCCGGCATTCATCTTCTCCTGGTCCGCGGCCACCTTCAGGAGCTCCCCCAGGTCGAGCGGTGAGCTGAATCGTATGGCGCCATAGAAGGAAAAATCCGTCAAGCCGACTTGGTAAAAGTACTCGTTGCAAAGCATGCCGTAGTCGACGAGGAAAAGCTTGACACCGCCCTGGATGACGGCTATTCGCTTCTGCTCGTCTACGATGCCGACAAAGGTGTGTGTTGAGATGATGTCTGTGAGCTCGTTATGCATGGCTTCGCGGACTTCGGCACGGAGTTCTTTGATAGAGGAGAGACGGCATACACCAGGCTCTCTGTCGGTGACCTCGTAATCCTGATCCGAAGCGTCTTGGCCATCGACTCTGTCGACCGAGGGATGAGGTTGCAACATGGAAGTGATCTTTCGAGCTGATGAATCAGTGCGGACGAGATTGTTTTCGTAGGGCTTTTTGGTTGCAGTCTTGAGGGTTGATCTAGATGCGCTGGGGCTGTTGGTGTCGCCTGTCCCGGGTGTGCTCAGTAAAGTTTGCTTCGTCGGTGTGGCAAAGGGCACTTTAGGGTTGTTGGAGAGGAGGGACTGAGTCATGAAGGATCGGCTTGTGTCAACCTTGCTGAGACTTACGCGGATCTCGTCACAGATTGTGGAGATGATCTCATCTTCGTTGAGGAAGTGGACTTCGCGCTTTGTCGGGTGGACATTGACATCGACTCGCTGGGGCTCGATGTCCAGGCTCAGGTACACGAACGGATGGCCACCTTTTGGTAGGAACGTGGCGTATGTTTTTTCGACGTTCTTCTTAATGGCAGATGACTCGACGGAACGGTGGTTGATGAACAATAGTAGCGACGTCCGCTTTGCGCTGTAGTTGGCATTGCTGATCCAGCCATCACACTTGAAGCCCCAACGGTCGTTCTCTGCTTTGAGTGCGACGAGTTCGTTGGCTACTGTGCCACCATGAATCTGACGGATGCGATCCACAGTGCCTGCCGCAATGGGCACAGTGATGTCCGTCGTCGAGCCGCCATGCTTCTTGCACGAGAAAGACACGCCCGAGCAGTGTACTGCGTATCGTCCCACCAGATCAAGCATCTTGGCATACTCTTCGCTGGATGAGCGAAAGGCACGCCGTCGAGATGGCACGTTGTAGAAGAGATCTTCTACCTTGATTCCATTAGCGATTGCGGAAACGAACAAGCTGACGGATGACATACGGTGATCTGGGTTCCATTTCGTCCAGCGATGGGCTTGGGGTCAGTGCTCTGACCTGGCTTCGGACTAGAGAGCATCCCATCCGCGTAGTGAGCTCTCCAGGCACAACTCGACTCCTTCGTTCTCGTCGTCACGCTCAGATGGGCGATATGACTGATGCTCGCCAACGCTTCACCACGGAAGCCGTAGGTACCAATCGAACTGAGATCTTCAAAGGCCTTTAGCTTTGAGGTGGTAAAGCGCTCGCATAGTATCGGGAGGTCTTCTTTCTACCGGGTCATTAGTGAAGTGAATCATGCGTGGAGGGAAATCACAAACATCGATGCCATGTCCGTTGTCGGTAATCTGAAGCAATTTCAGCCCACCATCCTTGACCACGACCTCCAGCGCCGTCGAGCCTGCATCGACTGCATTCTCCATCAACTCTTTCAGCGCGTGCACGGGTGCAACGATGATCTCTCCGGCTGCGATCTTGTTGACGACATCCTGCGCGAGTGCTTTGATGCGTCGCGGTGCGGGAAGTGGCAAGCTTTCATCGCCTTTTCGTTTTGTGCCGCGAGGCGATGGCGGCGTAATTTCCATCTCGTCTGGCATGGCAGTTGGTGAGGTTGCGCATGGGCTCACGCGATCAAGGGTGGTGATGGTATATATGAGGAGGCACGGGGTGCGGAACTGCAGGGGAAAGAGCAAGGTCGCGCGTTCACGTGTTCACGTGCTTTTTCCCGCCATTCCCGTTTTTGTTCCAGTCCTGCGCTTCTCTTATTGAGAACGCTACCATCCATTCACGTTTTCTTATATGATTATAGGGTGAAGGGTGATGCACTTGGCGATGTGATGTGCCCATCTTGCTAGAATGTAATCATATGTCATGTGAGATGCCGTGTACGCGATATCTACGGACCGCGTAGCGAGACATCAATGGGAAATGAACGCATATGCATCTTTCATACTGGCATGCCTCATGGTCCATCACCACTTACTGATGAACGTCTTTAGGAGCGCAACTCGCTTCTTCCATTCACCTTCTCGCTTCTTCCTCTCCAGCTTGAGAGCCACCCACTTGTCTCCGCTCATACCCCAGCGTTTCTTGGGACTTTCCAAGTTCGAGAAACTTCTATCCAGGCCCTCGAGCATCCGCAAAGCCGAGCCCTTCATCTCTTTCTCTCTCCTGTCCCTCACCCAAATTTCTTGGACACAAGGGAGCGCGACCGTCGTCAAATCCTCGAAAAGCCACTCTCGCAATTGCTCTTCACGGTCCGGTTGATGCCAAAAACCCCTTGCACTTGGCTCCTGAAACTCGAAATTCCATCTAATGTTCTCAACACCGTGCTCAGCACAGGACAGCCACCACTTGGCCAGCCTACAGAAGCGGAGGAAATGGAGTCGATGGACTTGTCCGCGGGTGCAGTAGAGATTTCCAAATTGTTGGGTGTAATGCCAGCGGGATACCGCATCAGACCGGAAATAGACACTAGGAGAGCTCGGAATCGTTAATGTCATGCTGCGGTTTCGTGCGAAGAATGCTAGATGTGAAGGAGAAACCTTGTCGACCCAGTAGTGCTCGGATTTTGGCTGGAGAGACAGAACCGAGGCTATGAAGGGAACTCTGGCGTAAAACATGTCGGCGCTTTCGATGCGGATGAGTCTGCAGACGCCGAGGAGAGACGGTGAAAGATTGCGTGGTTTCTGTTGGCGGATGTATTGAGGAGAGTCGAGGTATATGGGACCCCTGGGAAGAGAATATTCATAGATCAACAGCCGAAGCTCTGTAGGCAGAGTAGCCAAAGGGCATGATTTTGTCCGAATAGCGGGCTTGATGGTCAGCAAGCCTGGAGTGGAGCTCAATCTCGAAGAAGGAGAACAGGGTTGATGACTCCTCTGGCGCTTATCCAATCTTGCAGACTTTGCGCTACATTTCGAGGTGGAAGCAACAGTCGCTCGAGCATATCTTGGAGTGGACGGAGGAGGGGGCATCATGGGCGTGGGTTGTTAGAGAAGACCAAGGAGTTGACCGTAATACTCCCGCGAGAGGCAAAGGGTAGTGAGAATCAAGATCAGCCTGCTTGATTATAGTTGAGGAGGCATTGGATGAATGGAGGAAGAATAATGCGAGGTGCATGTTTCGTTGACGTCGCTTGCGACTTACCAAACTAAGCTAGCCTTTTTTTTAGAACGCCAATGGGCGGTGAATCCATGATGAGGAATGATTGTGGTCCATCTCATTCCGTTATGGTCTTTTTCTTTTTCCTATTCACGAAGAGAGGTGCTAACCTTTGCCTTTATCGTTTTCACCCTATTTTCTGGATCGCACATCTGACTTTATAATTTATGCATACTGATGCCTAGCATTTAAGCACTTGAGACGGCTACCGGTACTCTTTGTGTACTTGTCAGATGCGAAAAGTCGAAAATTTACGCTGAAGATATCAATTACTTGGTGTTATCTATATAGGCAATATAGCATCGTACAGGTTTTAGTACTGTAACTAAGGAGAGCGACAGGAGAGTCAGCTAAGGCATATCATACTGGAGCCTATGACATATGTATCCTACTGGATTTCACGCCATGAGTGCTAACAAAGATACCAAGTCTCCAGTCTGACACTCATAGTACGCTCTCCTTGATCTCTTCTCCTGCATACACCTTGCGCGCTTCTTCCGCCACTGCGCTAACCGTCCTCATCATCAACTGCGGGCCCACACTGATCCTACTGACCCCGATATCACCCAACTCCTTCACGCTGAGTCCCCCCGGCCGCACCCTTACCATACTGACATTCAACTTACCACCCAGTTCCTTCGCCGCCTTCTGCACTTCCTCCGTCCGCATTCCCGGCCTCGCTCTCCCACCCCAGATAAACGTCGACGTAGCACCGGCATCAAGATACGCTTTACCGCGCGCAATAGCCTCATCAATGCCGAGACCAGTCACAAGGGCATCCGTCCGGGCATTGACGACAAAGTCAGGTACTCCTGCATCAGCTGCAACCTTCAACACCCTTTTAATTCTGTCTGCAGCCTCTCCGACGTTCCACAGCCCGTCTTTCTCTCTGTTGAAGTCCTCGATGTTGCATCCCACAACACCCACATCAACCAATTTTTTGATGCCCTCTTCCAGCTTGTCTCCATAGCCATCCTGAAAGTCGGCAGTCAGGGGTTTGTTGAACTGTCTGGCGATTTTGGCGATGGCTTCGATGGCGCGGATGTTGATGTCGAGCGTGAGTTCGGGGTCCTCGACACCTGCAGCGAGAGCAACTGCATAGGATGCTGTTGCCAGGGCTTTGGTCTCGGGTAGGGCGGCAACGGATTTGGCAGTGATGGCGTCCCAGACGTTGGCAAGGACCAAGGGATTGCCCGGTTTATGGAGAGCTTTGAGGGTTTTGGCGAGGGTGTTTTGGGCACTCATTCTGATGATGGCGTAGATGGGCTTTGGTTGCAGATGTGGAGTCCCGAGTGTTATTGATGGCTTTGGTATGATTTGATGTCGAAAGGTTGTTCAGCTGGCCTTGCTGGATATCTCCTCACTCCAAGAAAATGAATGCCCATGCTTTATACACCTCTCTTGCCCCTCATCCACCAAGATCAATAACACCTCCACTGTTGACTCGCCGTGATCAACATCCGTCAATATCCCATCAGGTAAGATTATAAATCATCCATATGCACCTCATTGTCATGTATACGGCGGGAGACGAGTAGCCAAACCAAAGCGTAAAGCTGCCGACACATGATGCTTTGGAAGTGGCCACTCGTGCTACTCTGGCGAATACATCTTCAGCCCATCGCATGTACTTGCCTTTTTGGGAATGTCATCACCCTAATTATAACCTTCTGAATACAACAGCGAGTGGTTGACGTGATGACTAAGGTGCGGAGATTTAAGTAGTATTGGTTTGCATTGATTGTCTGACAAAGAGGAACATGGGTATCGATATAACTCCAACCAGACCAGCCCGGGAACAAAGACCGTGTGTTCCATCGCAGATCCAACAATCGGGAGCATACGCAGCGAGGCGATGTGACAAACTCATATCAGGCCACCGCGACTGCGACTGTTGGAGTAGAGAAGCAAAAGGGGTATGGGGGTATCACAGAAGCACCACTCTCCAAGGTCATCATCCATAACTTCATCTCTTCATATCCTGTGTGAAGTCCCTGCTCGTCGTCCTCAGGACCAAGCACGTTTCGCGCAGTACCTCAGATGTCTGGATCGCACTCGGTCACGGTCTCAGGCGCGGGCAGAAACTCCCTCAGCTCCTTCATCCGGTTTCGGCAGTGAATGATGAAAATGGCAATGGCGAGAGAGTTCCATACGTCAAAGCCGATCTGGCCGAAATCGAAGATGGCGACGGTTCGGAGAGAAGGCTTGCCGTCCAGCGCAGTTGGCGCGACATAGGTGACGAAAGCCATGATGGTGTACGACGCAATGACGCCATAGACGACAGGCAGTTCCTCGGGGGCGGCAACGAAGTCGGGGCTGCTCTTGCCGTCGATGTCGTGAGTTTCGAATGCCTCGCGCCATCGACGCTGCAGCTTGGCCAGCTTCGCAATCATGCGACGTTCAGAAACCTTGGAAGGCGTCTTCCGATCGCAGGTGACGATGCCGAAGAGGGAAAGATTCTTCCAGGTGCGGCCTACGCCCGCATCCTTCATCGCCCATCGATTGTACTTGCGGATGGCAGCGCGGATATGGAATTCCGGGGTGCGGATGGGTGCCCTCGTCAGGATGGCGTCGCGAGCCAGGCCTCCTAGAGTGAAGAGATGCTCCAGTGCATGCTGAGCACGAAAGCAGCCATCGGAATCCGGCTTGATGAAGGCCATGCTCTCGTTGGCGGTGAACAAGTCGGTCGGCAGGCTGGGGAAGTCGTTGACCCACGATGCAGGCATGAGCGGCTCGAAGCCGCGCAATCCCAGCTTCTGGAACAGGAACACGGCGTCCTCGGTCCAGCCAGCCTCACGCAGCTCGCGACCTTGGTTCTCGCGTCTCAGCTTCTCGTTTTCCGGATCGCTCTTCTTGCGCTTGTCCAAGTAGTCACTCTCGTCCATGACCACGGTGGCTTCGTTCGCGTCCCATTCCCCCGGCGATGGTTCAGTCGGGTCTGGAAGCAGGGTGTCGCCCTCGAGCTCAGGCGGCTCGACAGACGTGGGAGGCGAGGGAGGCAAGAGGGTCATGTCCACGGAGCTCGCCGAGTCTGGCGTCTTGACGTGACGCTGCCAGCGCGACACGTTGAGCTCGGGCGATGAGTGGGGGGTGCCTTTGGCGGCGGCAGGTTTGACGCGGACGGGGATGGCCGGCAGCTTGAAGGGCTTGTCGCGGCGCTGCTGCGTCTTGTGCGGGCTGATGTACTCCCACACGCGGTTGGTGGCATTGCCGAGGAAGGCCATTGCTGCAGCTGGTGATGAGGGGGGCTTGTAACGTGTCGCAAAGGGATGGTAGAAAGGTGTGGAGGAGGAAGAAGAAGAAGAAGAAGAAGAAGAAAAAGAAGAAGAGGATGATGATGAAGATAAGAAGCAGCAGTCGGCCTTGCTCGCTCCCAGGTGGGCAGCGAGTGGAGCGGAGGTGAAGCTGGAGCTGCAGGTGAAGGTGAAGGCGAAGGGGAGCTTATTGAGCATTGGACGCGGAAGCAAGTGGCTGGGGCTTGGCGCTGGCGTACTGCTATTGTTCCTTGGTATCTACTGCAACAATAGGGGCCTATTGTCTGTATTGTCCGTACCGTACAATAGGGCTGGCGGAGCGGAGCGTGTCTGTGCTTGGCCTGGCCTGACTTGGCCTAGCTGGGCCTAACTTGGCCTGTGAACGGCGGGGGCACATGTATGGGTGCTGCCATGCATAATCTTATCTGATCATCCGAATTTTCTGGGCTACCCCGCGCTCCCTGTGCTGCAGCGGAGCGCGTCTGGGTGACATTTGTGCTGGAATCGTGCCCGGAAGACTGCTGCACCCAAAACACGTGCGCAACATGGCCGTTTCCGAGACTGCTGTCCATTGCGCGGAAACGGGGGTTTCGAGCCAGCTCACCCAGGTTGGGGCCCTGCGCAAAATCCTCACGTCCGAGCAAGAGCCCCTCGCTCGCCGTTTCCGCGCCCTGTTCTCGCTGAAATACGTCGCTGCCCTCACACCGCCGACCGAGCAGACTGTACCCGCCATCGAGGCCATCGCAGCAGCCTTCACGTCGCCCTCTGCGCTTTTGAAGCATGAGCTGGCATACTGCCTGGGCCAATCGCGCAACGACGCCGCCGTGAGCCCACTGCGACATGTTTTGGAAGACAAGGCGGAGGATACCATGTGCAGACACGAGGCTGCCGAGGCTCTTGGTGCTTTGGGCCACAAGGGAAGCCTGGGGTTGCTGAGGGAGTTGAGGGACGATGCCCAGGAGCCTGCTGAGATACGGGAAACGTGCCAGATCGCGGTGGACCGGATAGAGTGGGAGCACAGCAAGCAGAAGGAGCAAGTGAAGCAGAGGTACATCACCTCCGTTGTGAACATTACATTCGACATGCAAGACTGACTGGTCAAGTGACTTCGCATCCATCGACCCGGCGCCGCCGCTGGCACAGAGCTCCGAGACGCCTTCCATACCAGATCTCGAGAAGAGGCTGCTCGATACCAAGCTTGAACTGTTCCAGCGCTACCGGGCCATGTTTGCTCTGCGTGACCTCGCCTCACCGCCCGACCTCCCCACCGCCGTCCCAGCCGTGCAGGCGTTGGCGCGCGGCTTTACAGACCCATCGGCGCTCTTCCGCCATGAGATTGCCTTTGTTTTTGGACAGCTGTCGCATCCCGCATCCATCCCCAGCCTCACCGAGGCGCTCAGCAACACAGAGGAGCAGGGTATGGTGCGCCACGAGGCGGCCGAGGCGCTAGGCAGCATGGGCGACGAAGACGGGGTTGAAGACACGCTCAGAAAGTTCTTGGATGATCCGGAGCAGGTTGTGCGGGATAGCGTGGTTGTCGCGCTCGACATGGCCGAATTCGAGAAGAACGGCGAGGTGGAATACGCAATTGTACCGGCCGCCGCGTAGACTCTCGGCGCATGCTCAGTTGTTGGTGTTCCATCTGTAGAGGATTAGTTAGCAAGCATCCAATGCACGACAGCCACATCGAGCCTTACTTGTTCCCGCACTCGCATTCGTAGAAGACGGTCGTGCCTTCGTCTGCGCTACGCAGCTGCTGCGTGTAGAAGCGCACCTCCTCTCTGCCGCATTTCTCGCATGGCTGGTTGATCACCGCGTGGGTCTGCATGTCGGCTTCGGTGATGGTTTGCACATCGGATCGCTTTGCGCGCAGCGCCGACGGAAAGGCATCGGGTCTGGAGCTGGTGACGATGACCTTGGAAGAGGTATCTGGGCATGTCAGCTCAAGTTGAGTGCCTTCATGCACAGCTGTGCGCAATACCTCTGCATTGTGCGCCGCAGACCCGGCAGGTCAGAATGGCATTTTGCTTGCCGGCCCCGCCATCCAGAAGATTGCCGCAGTCGGTGCAGAAGACAAGAGAGCCGATGGCCGCCATTGTGATGGGGGGTAGTGTGTCTGTAGTCGGCAGTGCTTTGGTCGGCGCTGCTGTGTCTTGCGCCGGGATTTTCGATGTCTGCAAGTTTCCACGGTGGTGGAGAAGCGCTAACCGTATAGGATGGCACACGCGCGATCACATGGGACCGCATCACTCCAGACCATCCATGCGTGACGAGAAGACGCGCGTGGCCTCGACAATCCTGCACTCCCTATAGTAATGTCCTTGAAGCCTATTGCGCAGGCATGCAGTTGACGTCTCACAGCGAGGAACACGCCTTCCTCTACACCACCGCTCACTGGACCACTGGACCACTGCGCCACTGCCCACTACACCACCACTGCCATCGCCATCGCCATCGCCATCGCCATCGCGCCCTACCCCCCAGATAGCGTCGCCCAGGCATCATGGCGGGCTACAATCCCAGCAATTGGCACAATGCCAATGGAGGGGGCCTTGCCTTCCGCCCACCCACAGTCGACGAGGCGCTGCCATATTCTCCCTTCACATCCGTCGTGCCCTTCTCGCCCGGTCAGTAGTCCGCCTTTGCCTACCTAGCAGCTTCACTGCGCCGGGAACACAAGGCTGAAAACCTGTAGACATCATACCGTACCCTGTCGCCGAGCCCCCCACTCCGCCCACAACGCTGTCCTCGGAGCAGAGAACCGCGGCGAGAAGAGCGGTAGGCATTCTGAATGAGGAGATCAAGGGCCCGACGTCCACCGCCCAACACCTGGAGGATACGTTTCGCGAGCTGCGGAATCTTCTCGGCAATCCTCGAGAGATGACGCAGTTGTAGGTGGCACCTTCTCTCTCAGCGCTGTACGGGCACTCACAGTCTCAGTCGCTTCAAGCCGGTGTCGCTGCCGGCTACACCCCCACCAGACAGCCCAACCGACCAGGCCAATGGAACTCCTCCTGCGAAACCCCCCGCGCTTAGCCCCTTCGCGGGCATGCTGTTGAAGCAGACAAACGTGGACTACCTGTGTAAGTCGGGGCGCCCCGGAGAGGTGGACGTGAAAGTAGGGTCACACTGACGAGACGCGACAGCAGGTGCACCCTCTGGCCACCCACCCAAGGTGATTGAACAACGCTCCGAGCATGCCTCACCGTATGGTCCGGCGCGAGGACCACCACAACCCGTCGTTTCCACTCTCAATCGCGCCCCTCACATACACAACGGCGTCCACCACCTCCACCGCCCGCCCTCTACGCACGCTACGCCCGCTTCTCCTGCCGACAGTCAGCCGCCTCGCTCGGGTCCCGAAGTCGTTATCAAGCCTCTGGAACCTAGTGCTCGCAGGGAAGAATACCGTCGTTACGATCAAATGCCCGTCACCAAAGACCCCGACCCGCGCAAACCCGACAATCGCCAAGAGCACGAGAGCATGTTGGCGACCCTACGTCCACAGGAGCGTGAGCTCGCCGAGCAGAAGATCGAGCAACTTCGCAAGTTTGCCAAGAAGCTTCAGCAAGAGAAGGAAGACAACGACGATTCGGAATATTTTAAGAAAGTGTCTTGTCTCGACTCGGACATCACCGTCATGCGGACCAATACTCTGGATCGCCTGTACGACAGAATCATGGTTGTCCAAGCGACAAGCTGCTTCTCGTCCGTGTCTGTCGACACAATTCTACGGATACATTCGCTATGTGAGCCATCCATCACAGCCCTTGACCAATCATCTCCCTTCAGCCAGAGCAATCTGGATTCTTGGCCTGGCGACCTTCAAATGGCATTGTCTGCTTTGAAAGCGGGTAGAATGGCCCTCACGGCCATGCTGGAAGGGTGTGATGATCGACGAGTTACCCCCGAAGATATGATCATCACCGTTATCGAGGCCCTCAAACGAGTGCTTCAGTCGTGCATCTTCACCGTCTTGGAATCGCGCCGAACGGGAGACTTGTCCGAGCTCTTCGCTTCTGCATCCAGCCTCAAAGACAGGATGAGGTCTTTGATCCTTCAGTGCACCAGCGTTTTGAAGTTGTTGGCTCTTCTCGTCGGTAAAGTTGCGCTGACCCACAATGCCACCAATCCGATTGAGTACCTCGCATTGGCTCTTCTGTTCCAACAAAACAGCGATTCTGACAAGGACTCCGTCTTTGGAATCCAGAAGTTTGAGTCGCTGCGTCAAGCGGCAATGGAGGTCCTGACCCAAGTCTTCGCTGCCCATCCTGACCATCAACACTCCATCACTTCGGAGATTCTCAATAATCTCGAAAAGCTGCCTGATAAGGGTGCGAATGCGAGGCAATTCAAATCCGTACACGATCCGCCCATCATGTCGGTGTCTGCACTGTTCATGCGCTTCGTTCAAGTTGCCGCAACGAACCAGCACAAAAAGGCCACAGCTGCCATCCAGCAGCACGAACCGGCCGATGAAGATGAGAGCGACTATGGCTCGGATGACCGCACGGTGCGAAGGAAAGATCCGAAACTAAAAGGCGACGAATCGGCGAGGTCAATTGCCCATCGACTGACAGAGAGTGCCATGGGCATCGCTGCCCGTATCGCTTCAGTACTCTCTGAACGAGCTATGAACATCTCCAAATCAGGAGACAAACCTTTTCGAAACCTCCTGGACATGTTCGTTGAGGACTTTTGCAACGTTCTTGGCTCACCGGAGTGGCCTGCCGCAACAGTACTGTTACAGCAGCTTCTTCGCTGTATGATCCGCATACTCAAAACGGACAAGAACAACAAAGACATGGCTCTCACGATAATGGGCTCCATGGGGTGTGGCATCATCGATTTCAAGTTGCGTGTTAAGCGTCTGACGCGCGAGCTGGATATTTCCCAATCCGACCTCTCTTCCAAGCTCCACCGATTGGTTGAAGACGCTCTCGACAATGGTATTCACAAAAAGGACCTGTTGGGCTTCAAGGGACCCTACCGTATGGTCATTGAGTCTCTTCCTGATTATCTTCGTGTCGAGGCAAATCAATCTGACCCCCACCTGCGTTCCGTACGAGGCTGTTACATGTCGTTTTGGCTGGACAGTGTTACTCAAGATCTCCAGCCATCGGATAAAGATGCTGCGCAACATGATCAGGCAATGACTGATCTGCAAGCTCGTCTGGAGGCTATGTTCATGGACCCGGCTGCCCTTTCTCGAGAGTAGTACGTATGGCTTCTTACTTGCGGTTGGCGTCCCGAAATGATGACTAATTGACTTGTAGTAAATTTCAGACAGTCTCAGAGATGCAGAGCGGACTGGCTGCCGGCGTCATCACTCTGCAAGACGCATTCTGCCAAGTCTTCAAGACTCTTGTCAGCACCATGATAGGTTATACACGAGAAAATGCGGCGACATTGAAATCTAGGGCCATCAAGAACATCGAATCTTTCCTTGACAAGGATGCTCAGACTATTCCTCAAGAGCTTGTCATGGGTGTCATCGGTCTTTTGCGAGACAGCTCGCCACTGGTCCGCGCAGATGCCGTTTCTCTAGTCTCGAAATGCCTGGAAGGAAACCCGGATCTTGAGAAGCACTGCATCGGCGGAATCCTTAGTTTAACGACTGATCCATCAAATGGCCCCAAAAAGAAAGCGATCAACCTTTTGAAGAAGATGTACCAATCCAGTCCGTCCAGCGACCACAAACTCAACATCGTGGCGTCTCTGCTTCTGCCATCACAGGACCATGAGAAGGCGATCGCGGACATGTCTCGTCAGGCTCTTGAAGATATCTGGCTTAAACCCCTCACCTCCGACGCGAGGGCCGACGAGAACAAGCTCAAATTCCGCCGTATCGAGCGTGCATCACTGCTGGTGCAGACTATCCGATTCATACAGGGTCAAGTGGCGCACATTGAGGCGTTCGAAAAGTTCTTCGCCACCGCTTTAGCACGCCAGTCTCCAAATGTGGCTGCAAACATGCATATCTGCAAAGACCTTGTCGCAGACATGGTCGAGGGAGTCATAAGTCCAGACTCGATGGCTGCCGGATGTCCGCAAGAGCATGTCCTCCAGGCACTGAGCATCTTTGCGAGGGTCCGCCCTGGACTATTCAGTGCAGATCAGCTTCAGCTCCTAAAGCTCTATGTCAAGGATCCTGCCACCACAGATGATCTCAACATGCTCCGGCCAACGGTCACAATATTCCGTTTCGTCCTCCCACAGCTGCCGAATTTGCAGACAGACTTCGCGCTCGCAGTGTGGAAGTTGCTGAGCTCAGCCATCTCCAGATTAGCTCGCTTGGCGGGTCGAGGAAATCCTGTCGGCAAGTGCACACTTCAGGACGTCGTCCACTGCATGTGGATGATTAGTCCTTTGATCAACCCCTCTACGAGGGTTGGTATCTCTAGGATGATACAGGTGGTAAACTCCACGCTGTGCCCACTGCATCCATACTCTTCAGCTACGTCGGAAGAGATTGCAAGTCTGAAGAGCAAGATCCTCTCGTATATCATTCTTGTCGGTACCTTTGGTAAGATTTGCAGCTTTGACAAAGATGATGCTGATGCGTTCCGCGCGAGTATCGCGGCCAAGGCGACGGCGCTTGTAGATAAGGAGAAAATCGCCGCTGGCCGCCTACAGACTCTCCTCAAGCCAGGTCGGACTCCACCGTCGTTGATCATGCTCGAGACTGTGCGGCCGTTCACGAAGCAATCCTGGGATTTGACTATCCGCGAACACGCCCTGTGCAGCGTGGCAGAGATTTGCCAAGGCTCACCCGAGTTGTTTCGACGTGAAGAGGTGGGAGCAACATTCAAAGTGGTCTTCGAGAACGACATTGCATCATTGAAGCAAATAACTCTGACCCAGTTTCACGAATTCTTCGTAGGAGCGGAGCGACAGTCTGACGGTGATCAGCTTGGGCTCGATAGCCAGGATGCAACGAAGAGCCAACCTCTACTGGGCACGACTTTCGTTGCCGGCGAAGATCAGGTCATGACCAACTTCCTAGCCCGCACATTTTTCTCGGATATCATTGATGTCGCATTGACGGCAGACGAGGAGCTCGCGCTAATCGCAACGAAAATCATCGCCAGCGTTAGTCGACAAGGGTTGGTGCATCCAAAGCAATGTGGAGCAGCCCTTGTTGCTCTGGGAACATCGCCGAATGCGATGATTGCCCAGACTGCTTCTATCGAGCATAAAAAGATACATGACGCGCATGAATCAATGTTCGAGAAGGAATACATGGCAGCCATTCGAATGGCCCTCAAGTATCAGAAGGAAGTCTACAAAGACCCGCACGGGATGATTGCCTCCACATACAAGCCAAAGATGCTCCATATCTTCAGTGTATTGAAAGCCGGCAATAGAAAGACACTGAAGAAGTTCCTGGGTAACGTTTGCAAAGAGATCAATTTTGATCTTCGTAAGCTTGAGGATCCGGAGGCCGGTAGCGAGACGGTGCTGTATGCACGATTTTGTCTTGAAAATGTGGCTTTGTTTGACGTGCCGAAACTCGAGGATGTCGCGATCGTCACCAATGCGTTGGAGAGCATCGTGATGAAGCTCACCGGGCCGTCCGTCGGAGTCGCAATCGAAACTGAGATGTCAAAGGTCGATGCACCCAAGCCTCAACCCGAAGACCAAGTACCAGGAAGCACCAACGATGGAATACTTGCACCCCCACCTCCAATTCAAGTTTCGCAAGAGAGTCTTCCAGAGGCACGACTTCTCCAACTCACGCGTGCATGCATGATCCTTCAGATGATGTGGGAGACGCGCAGTTTCATTCGCAGAGCTTACAACTTGCATAATTCTACCGGACGTATTCAACACAAAGACTATCAGAAACCAGCCCTTCGAAACAACCTCATCTCGGGCAAAGATCTATGGGAGCGGCTGGATCTCATCATGAATTCCGTTGACAGCCGTGAGGCAATGGCGAAGCGCTGTCATGACTTTGTGGAACTACTCGAGGTCGATAACGACGCTCAGTTTGGCGACGGAGACGACGAGGGAGAGGGAGAGGGAGCGGAAGGGTACGCGACTCCGGATGAAGCTGCCGAGAGCGTTTTCGTGATGCCAAATAGCGGTCGTGGCCGCAAGAGGAAGTCGAGCTCATCACTTGTGAACACGCCGAAGAAGGCGAGAGGACGCCCATCTGGTTCGAAGGCGAAGAAGCAACGGAACTCGAAGACGCCCGATCTGGATGGCTGGGATTGAACCAAGCACAACGGTTCGCAGGAGACTTTTCATACCACAACGGGCAGGTTCGTTGTGGGAAAGCCGACATTGCATCGTACTGGCGTCCTGACCTATGGAGGCTCACCATCATGTCGCATCTTTATACGGCAAAAAGGCGTTGACGGAAAAAGTTCATGACAGCATGGAAATACCCATCAAGGGGGATCTGGTGTTTTTGGCACAACCATTCAAATAGGCCCAAGTGAGTGAGTCACTGTCAGCGCTGCACGGGCTGAGCTGGGCACGTGGATTTGGATGTCTGTTTATCTATCCGCGGGTCACGTATTCAGACAGAGCAATTATACCATCCCAATTCGCATGGTGCGGATATATAGCAGAATCTACGCCAAGCTACTATCATTCATTTATCCGTTCAGGTTGAACCAGCATGAAATGAAGTAGTGATGTCTTGGCGTTAGCCCCGCTACCTGGAGCCAAAACCCCACACTTGGGCAAAAGTTCGTTTGGAACAGCACGGCAAGCTTTCCACGACAGCGGACGTCAGGTATCAGATATGTCGCCAGAAGATGCTCTGGAGCAATTACCTGCAGGTAAGTCTTTCGGGCTTTCTCATGGGCTCATTACCAACGCCTCTCTGTAGAGCTTCTAGTGATATGGCATACGCACCGGATACCCATTCTCCTCTCGGCCGTCTCGCTCGCCGCACTCGTGCACCTGACAATATACTTGCGGAGTAAGAGGACAAAGGTTCCCGCGCCTCTCGAGCGGAAAGAGGTGGAGCTGTTGCCTGAGTGGCTGCCGGAGAACACCACACTGAAACTGGACTTGAACTTGGACAATCATGCCGAGGATGACATTGTGCCCATACTCCCACCAGCAAAGGTGAAGAGGGGCCCAAAGACGGTGAAGGGAAAGAAGGTATCGAAGAAAGCGCCTCCGGTCTTCAACCACCAAAAGGACAAGATCCAACCGCTACTCTTCTTCCAATCGCTCGCGGGCACGACGGAGCGCTACGCCTCCGCATGCGCAAAAGCCATCACAGAATGGACTGCTGGATGCGATCAATCCGCCTCTTTCCTCGCGCCCCAGGTTCACGACCTTTCCTACATCGAATACGACGACTACTTCATCAGCCCCCCGAAAGCAGAGCCAAGCATCAAGCACTTCTACCTTATTCTCCTCCCCTCGTACAACATCGACACCGTCCTCAGCACCTTCCTCGAGAATCTTGCCGAAACACACAACGACTTTAGAATCGATACGGCGCCGTTGAACGGACTGCTGGGGTACTCGGTGTTTGGCTTTGGGGATAAAGAGGGGTGGCCGACGGAAGTGGAGGGCTTTTGCAGCCAGGCGAGGGAAGTGGACAGGTGGATGGCGAGGTTGACGGGGAGGAAGCGGGCGTATCCGCTTGGCATGGGAGATGTGAAGGGTGACGGCGAGACCAGGCTAGGGGAATGGCGGGTTGGGGTGCAGGATGCGCTGGTCGAAATCGCCGAAGGGCGGGGGTTGGGCGAAGGCGTACCGGGCAGTGGCAATGCCGCCGAGAGCGACGACGAGGACGCCGACGGCCTGGAAGATGGCGAAAGCGAGGGCTCGGATCCAACCTCTACGCGTCAGAAGAAGCCCCCCTCCCGCGTTGACGAGATCGAAGACCTGGGATCTATGGTCGACCCATCGTCCTCCGCCTCGCCGATTCCCATCGACTTCACATCTTACAAGCCTTCCGTCAAACCGATCCCCAAGTCAGCCCCCAAAGAAATGGTCCCCACGACCTCCCCTACATACGCCGCCCTCACGAAACAGGGCTACACGATCGTCGGCTCCCACTCCGGTGTCAAGATCTGCCGATGGACCAAGTCGGCTCTCCGTGGCCGCGGCTCGTGTTACAAGTACTCCTTTTACGGCATCCAGTCGCATCTTTGCATGGAGGCTACACCCTCGCTCTCCTGCTCCAACAAATGCGTATTCTGCTGGCGCCATGGAACGAATCCTGTGGGCACGACATGGCGGTGGGTGACCGACGCCCCCGATCTGATCTTCGACGGAATCACGACAGCGCACTACAAGAAGATCAAGATGATGAAGGGAGTTCCCGGTGTGCGCGCCGAACGCTTCGCCGAAGCCATGCGGATCCGTCACTGCGCGCTTTCCCTCGTCGGCGAACCCATCTTCTACCCTCACATCAACGAGCTGTTGGACATGATGCACAAGTCTCGCATCTCCACCTTCCTCGTCTGCAATGCCCAACACCCGGCCCAACTCGCATCGCTCATCCCGGTAACCCAACTCTACGTCTCCATCGACGCTTCCAACAAGGACTCGCTCCGCAAGATCGATCGACCCCTCCACCGCGATTTCTGGGAGCGCTTCTGCGCCTGCCTAGACATCCTCCGTAACCGGCGCTTCGAACAGCGTACCGTGTTCCGATTGACGCTGGTGAAGGGCTTCAACATGGCCGAAGAGGTCAGGGGCTACGCCGACCTCATCGAGCGCGCTCTCCCTGGTTTCGTCGAGGTGAAAGGCGTGACGTACTGTGGTACACCGGCCGCCGGCTCCGCGGGCCTCACCATGCAAAATGTACCATTCTACGAGGAGGTCACCGCCTTCGTGGCCGCACTCGCCGAAGAACTCGCATCCCGCAACCTCAACTACGGTATCGCGGCCGAGCATGCCCATTCGTGCTGTGTGCTCCTTGCCGATAGCACACGGTTCAAACGGAACGGGCAGTGGGCTACGAGGATCGATTTTGATCGCTTCTACGATCTGTACGAGGGGAAAATCAAAGGTACGAGATTGGATGGGGAAGGCAAGGTCGTGGGATGGAGACCAGAGGACTATGTGGGGGGTGAAACGCCGGAGTGGGCGCTTTGGGGGAACGGGGGTTTTGATCCGCGAGATCAGAGAGTGTGGAGGAAGGGCAAGGGTCCCAAGACTGATGATGCGGATAGTGTAGAGAAGGAGGTCAGTACGGTCAAGATATAGTTTTGCAGTTCTTGTGCACAACTTGGAAACACTTTACGGTAAAGATGCAGGCACGTGGCAGGACCAGGCTCTGCCGATTTTGAACGGATGCACACTCATACGAAAAGTTTCACTGGCAACTGCGCACCTCGATCATCGTGAGAAGTAGCGAAGTTCATCCACGAGGCTTTGATTTGCAAAAAAAAAATCATAGATACACGAAGATTGACCCGGGAAGATGTTCAGAAAACACATATATATTTTCCTAAAAACGCCAGGCAAATGAGCTGTCCACAGCGGAGGCATGGAGAAAATGCAGAGTATACCGACTTTTCCGTCTTTCATACCGTCTACTCTTCGTCCGACTCGTCTTCCGCAGTCTAGGGTCAAGTTAGCCATTATTCCATAACGTCAAGGGTCCCATCACTTACGTTGTCGTGGAAGTTCGTTCCATGCGTTGTCTCCTGAATGTAACCAGCGCGAATGACGAAGTCACCAAAATGCTCCCCCTCCTCCCTATCCTTCGCATAATGCCTGAGTAGCTCCTTCATGATCTCCAGAATCTCGTCCTCTTTGATCGAGCTCCTGTATAACTTATTGAGACGCTGACCGTGAGATCCGCCGCCGAGGTACATATTGTATGCGCCGTACGCCTTTCCGACGAAAGCAACCTCAGCGAGCCAAGGACGGGCACAACCGTTGGGACAGCCAGTCATACGCATGACGATGCTGTCTTGCCGAAGACCGGCTTCTTCAAGCGTACCCTCTAGCTTGGTAATGAGTTCAGGGAGGTACCGCTCTGATTCTGCCATTGCGAGACCGCAAGTTGGGAAAGCGACACAGGCGGAACTGGACAGACGCATGGCGGAGAACTCGGTGTTATCAAGCTTGTACTTCTTGAGCAGCTCTTTGACTTCAGGAAGGTCCTCGTCTGCAACATTCGATAGAATCAAGTGTTGATTGCCGGTAAGGCGGTACTCAGCCTCGCCCTTGAGAATCTTGGAAAGTGCGACGAGGCCAGTCTTCATCGGGAAGTCCGCGGTATCCTCAATACGTCCATTTTCGATAAAAAAGGTGAAATGGCTAAGGTTGTTCTCGTCCTTTTGCCAGCCGAATGTGTCAATGTTGGAATCGAATTTGAAAGTCTTGGGGTCCGCAAATTGTTGGCCCCAGAGCTCTTCGACCTTGCCACGGAAGACATTGATACCCATATCGTCTATGGTGTATTTGAGGCGAGCATGCTTGCGGTTCTTGCGGTCACCATTGTCACGCTGGATGAGCATGATCTTCTCACAAACGATGTGAGCTTGGTCGGTAGGAACGTAACCAAACATGCTACCGGTGCGAGGATAGGTCTTCTTGTTGTTGTGCGTCACACCCATACCACCACCAACTGTGACATTGAAGCCTTCGAGGTCGCCATTCTTACCCTTGATGGCAATGAGCCCAACATCGTGCGCGTAGACATCGGTATCGTTGTGCGGCGGAATAGCGATGGTAATCTTGAACTTGCGAGGTAGGTAAGTGGGACCGTATAGAGGCTCGTGGTCTTGGACAGCTTCGCCAGCAACCTTGCGCTTCTGCTTTGTCTCTTCATCTTCAAGCCAAATCTCGTGGTAGGCGGAGGTCGAAGGAAGTAGGTGGTCGCTGATCTTCTTAGAGATGGCGTGGACCTCCCTATGGAAAGCAGAGTGCTCGGGAAGGGAGCTGCACATGACGTTGCGGTTGATGTCACCACAAGCGGCGATGGTAGTCATCAGAGCCTTGTTGATGCCTCGCATGGCAGGTTTGAGCTTGCCCTTGACAATGCCATGGAATTGGAAGGTTTGGCGAGTGGTGAGCTTCATTGTCTGGTTTCCGAGTGTTGTGCTGATTTCGTCCATCTGAAGCCACTGCTTCGGCGTGGCAACACCGCCGGGTAGGCGGCATCGGATCATGAACGAGTAGGCAGGTTCGAGGCCTTGCGCCTTGCGCTCATCTCGGAGGTCACGGTCATCTTGCATATACGTTCCGTGGAACTTGGTAAGCTGCTGATCGCTGGCGGAAATGGCACCTGTTGATTGATCCGCCAGACCTTCCTCGATGGTGCCACGGAGATAGTTGGACGCGATCTTAATGTCCTCGTTGGTAATGGGCGGTGGCTCATCAGGAATGCCCCCAACCTTGTCGACACCAAGCGCCTGCCAGAGCTTGGGTTCCCATTCCGAGTACGCCGTCTGATAGGTATCCGGGTCCTGATCATCACCAAGACCAACTTCGGCCAAGGCCTGCCCACCAAGAGTAACGAGACGAGCATGGAGATCCTTGGCTGGCTTGTTGTAGTAGATTTTGTCCTCCTTTCGCGGCCAGTAGTGGCTATCTCCAAGACCGAAGACGGCGAAATTAACAGTGGCGAGGTCCAGATCGGTGGAGTCTTTGACGGCCTCCCAGAATGCTCTACCGTTCTGAGGAAACTCACCCTGACCGGCTACACTGGTGAGAAGAACGACGTTCTGCTCTCCGGAGAAGTCTTCAAGGGGATAGTCATCCATGGCCATACAGATTGTCTTGAGGCCTCGGGCCTTGCCACGTCGGGCAAGACGCTTTGCGAGGTTTTCCGCGTTTCCATTGTCGGAAGCAAAGAGAACAGTCATCGGATCTCCAGCAAGGCCTTCAAGCAGCTTGCTGTAAGCGTCCTTGGCCTTCTTCTTCTGCAGTTGCCTGACCTCTGTACCGTAAGAGCCCGAGAGATTGGCAGAGAACTCAGGGTGCCTCTTCATTAGCTGAGACATGTAATTGTCTCGCCTGAGAAACTCCTCCAACTCGCTCTTGATGCGCTCAGAGTCGAGCTGAAAATTGGGCTCACCCTTCTCATCGCCTCGAGGGTCCCAACGGTACAGTGGCCAGTACCCTACATCCACAGCTTTCTTAGTCTCTTGCAGGACGGTGAGGGGGGAGTCGTTCTCATTTTCGTATGGGAGGTAGGCAAGCACCACAGAAGGACCATCGAACTTGTCGGCTTCGATCATAGCTTCCAGCACTTGCGTGTAGGAACTATAGACGGCGACGGAGGCGACGTAGGCATTGCCAAAGTTCATGGCATAGAGACCGATATCCTTCTTGCGCCTGGCAGCGTCTGCGGCGGCTCGCTCAGAGTAGGGTTGGGAGTCGACGATAAGCATATTGACGTTGGCACCAGAGGCAAGGACGTGGTGAACACCGGAATTTCCCAGGTCGTATGCCCATGCGTCCGACCCTATCAACCACGAGGACTCCTTGTAGAAAAGCTTCTTTGAGTTGAGGAGGTCATTCGCGGCGGATGAGCCGTCGTTGCTTAAACGAGAAATGACTTCGGGGGCCAATGCGTTCGCCTTGATGCTATCCTCCGCATCCAAGGCCCACTTGGAAAGCCACTCCAGCGGAGCCTTGGTGACAAAAGCGTTGCTCTTGGACGCTGCTCGAGCCTCGTTGATGAAGCGGGTGCGGTGCTCCTTGCGAGCAAGAAGAGCGCCAAAGCCGTACTCGGGGCTGGAAGAGATTTGGTTCGAAATGCCGGCATGCTGTGCACCTAGCTGGTTTGCAATGAGAAGTTTATCGCCAAAGACTTGATCCAAGATCTTCACATACGCGTTCTCCACAGCGGGCCTTTCCAGCTTCAAGTCCTGCGGCTTTGGGCCGTCCAAGTTGCCAATCTGCAGGTTCTGGACAGGCGTCTCGCTCGTCAGGTTCTGGAACACGCCCCGCAAGGCTTGCTGCACCGTTTTTTCGTTGATGTAGCCCAGCTGGTAACCGACAATCATGGGCGAGTTGGCGCCGCTTGATTTGAGGGACATCAGCAGGTCCAAGAGCAGCGGCCCCCACTTGGTCGTCTTTCGACGGACCTGTTCGAGTACGGCAATGCGCTTGATGGAGCGAGGGAGAAGAGGAGCCAATGAAGCACCCAACCAGGGGCGGTACATCCTGGCCGTGATAATACCGGCATTAGCGTACGTCTCGGTCTCTTCAACGCCGTCAATCTCCTTGGCGAACAATGAAGTGTCGGCGCCGAAGAGGAAGACGGCAGCTTCAGGCTTGGCAGGCCCGGTGTACTCGAAAGCATCGTACGACCGACCCGTGGCCTCCTTGATGTTGGCCCAGATGTGGGAAGCGAAGCGGTAGATGTCGTCGGAAGATATGGGCTTCGACGCCAACGACTCCACCGTCGTGGCGGAGGATGCAGATTCAGCGCTTGCGGTGCTTGACTCTCGTCTCGAAGAGCTCGTGGTGGAATCTGCCCTTAGGCTGGTTCTGTCCGGTATCGGAAGGGTGCTCGTCGAGGCTGCGGGTGGGGGCGGGGCGCCATTGAGAGCGGCCAATTGGCTGCGGGCAACCGAGAGCGTTGCACTGCGGCCATCGTCTGCGTACAGCGAGGTTTCATCGACATGCGCGCTCTGGAATGCAGCGGCAGCGTCCAGGTCAATCACGCTTCGCACCAATTCCGGGTCCTCGTGCTGGATCTCCCTGTTGAAGGCGACGGAGCCCGAGTCGAAGAAATGTATCACACCCTTGCCCGACTTGATGGCCAGGGCGTGGGCAGTCAGGGCGATGTCCTGAGCCTGCTGTAGCGAGTCAGACTGCAGGAAGGTGAAGCCGCACTGCCTGATGGACGTGATGCTCGAGAAGTCGGGGAAGCCGGCGGGGTGCACCGAGACATGAAGAACAACCGGGTACTGGGCGAGCTTGTAGAGATGGGGGATGGATGTGACCAGGATGGACGATGTGGTGGTCACCGAGGTGAGGTTGCCGGCGCGGATGGGGGTGAAGCACGAGAGCAGCGGATCCGCATTCTCTTGCACGGCAATGAGCTGAAGGGGAGCGTGTCAGACAATTCGCTCCGAGGTGAAGAGCGGGGGGTCAACGGCTGAAGTGCAATACCTCTGGCTGCTGCTTTGCGACGATGCTCGGCGCATTGTCCCGCTGGAGCTGGCGGAGGGCGCCTGAGAATTCCGAAGAAGTCGCCAGTGAGGGTTGGACAGAGATGATGACATGGCTGGCCAGGTGGGCGATGCGGGCCACCGCCTCTCCAGCAGTGGTGATGGAGCCCATGGCTGTCAATTGCCAGGCGGGTTCAAGGAGAGGGAGGGAGCGTGTTCGGAGAGAGGCCGTCTTCGCCTGGTCTATTTATCAATCCGTCCATTTACCACTTTTTTCTTTGGAGGCGTGACAGATTGCCCCGGATTGCCGCGGATTGGCCACAGATTGGCCGAATGAGAAGCGGCCGACATGGCGTCATCTTGAGCCCTGCAGCGTAGGCGAGCCAGTCAGCGCGCGCCGTTTGTCATGCGGCTATCGATAGCGATAGCGATACTGTACCTGCACCGCCGATGCCGATGCCGACATGGACTGTTTCTCTTCCCCTCCGTCTGACCGGCCACCATTCGTCCTCCTGCATCCCTCTCTTGGTCGACCCGTGACGTTTGCGAACTCGGTCAAGCTCTTGTAGACGGCCGGCGTCTCATGTCGAGTCTGCAGCCACTGCGATGACCGCCGGAGACTCCTCCGCCTCTGCCTCTGCCCCCGCCGCTGCCCCCGCCGCTGCCCCCCTCGTGTCCGCAACCCCGCTGCCTGCCGAGCCCTTCCCGGAGCTCTGCGCCCGCATACACGCCCGCGTCACCACCTTTCTAGAGGAGAAAAATGCGTCGGAGCGCATCAAGAGCCTGCAGGCCCAGACGCGCACCTCGCTGCGAGTCATCGCCGAGGCCCTGGAGCGGTACAGGTAGGCCCTTCCACCCCACCACTTCACCTGCACCCCCGCTTCCGGGAGGGTGCTGACCGCCGCAGCCTGCCAGAACTGTCCCTCGCCTACAACGGCGGGAAGGATTGTCTCGTGCTCCTCATCCTCTACCTCTGCGCCCTCCACAGCAAGCGTCTGGCCGCCGCGGATCCCAGCGCGAGCCCCGACACGGCCATCAAATGCGTCTACATCCAGGCCGTCCATCCCTTCGAGGAGGTCGAGCGCTTTGTAGAGTCGAGCGTCAAGATATACTCCTTGTCGCTGTTGGAGTATGCGAAGCCCATGAAGGCTGCCTTTGCAGACTACCTGCACGACACGCCGTCCGTCAAGGCCATCTTTGTAGGCACGCGCCGGACAGACCCGCACGGCGAGCACTTGAAGCACTTTGATCCGACGGACCACGGCTGGCCGGAGTTTATGCGCATCCATCCTGTTATAGACTGGCACTATGTAGATATCTGGACGGTGAGTTGGCGTACAAGAGCCCCTTCCCCCTTTCCACCCCCTGACATGATCAGTTCATACGTCATCTCAATATACCGTACTGCGGCCTTTATGACCGCGGCTACACGTCACTGGGTGGCACCGACGATACCCAGCCAAACCCGGCACTCGTCCAGAAGCCGTCCAGCCAAACACCGAACGGGTCCACCAACGGCACGAATCCCACATTCAAGCCCGCCTACGAGTTGATTGACGATTACGAGGAGCGGTTGGGACGCCAACATTAAATGCCATGTAATTGTAGATGAAAATCGAGAATACCGACGTTGATGCTGCCACAAGGCAACCCTATCCGCATTCATGGCGACGTAAGAAAGAACTTGACTAAACAACCCTCCGGCTTGACATGAGGGGGCGAATGTACTCATAGGTCGAGCCATTGGACTCGAAGCAAAAAACGGGGTAAGAGTCGCTTTCACTGCAGCTCAGTTGGCTACAGTCTGTTCAGTTAGACATCACTCGATAGTGCATTCATCTCAGTTCCATCGACCGAGTCAACGTGATTGATTCGGATGGGTTTATGCGCAATGCTACAGCATACACTCTGCAGGGTGAGATCACAGCCAGTTTGTATCCTTGAATGGAGACGAACAAACAAACCATACTGGATCTACTGTACCGTCAGCGTAGGCTAGACAAGGATACTCTGTAACTGGGGGCACCCATGCAATTCAGGCGTGTGGGGCGGGTACCACCAAGACTGCACTTACCCGTTCGGGCCGCAATGAGCCCATGTCACCTTCTATTTGGGTCTAGCTACCTTCCGCACAGCTTGTCCTCTCTCATCCGTGGGCAGGCGGGTGGTAGAGAGAATAAGGCTATCGAACTTGATGCCCAGGGTAAAGTTTATATTTCAAGAGTTATCAATGACTACAACATCATGGGGCCTCACATACCCGGAAGCTTCGTCAGCCCTGTGGAAGTCAGCGCGCGCTCTTTTACTCCACCAAACCGTCTGGACTTACACCCGAGCGTCTCCTCGCCGATCTGGTCCTTGACTGTGCACTTGTTCGCCTCCGTCATGGCTTGTTTCTTGATGCTTCCGCAGCCATCATAGAAACACTCGCTCTTTGCCTTGGCCCTCTCGAGACTGTCTCCCTTCCATCCGAACATATAGTCCGCATGTGTCCCCTTGCCGTTGGAGCCCTCGAAGCTCCAGACAAATGGATTCGGCCCGGATGTCCACATGCCGTTGAACTTGCTGGTATCCCAGACCGTCTCGAATGTGACCTGAGGTACACGGACAGGGTGTGAGGCTGGGCAGGCAGGCGCGTTGGTGAAGCCGTCAGATTGGACGGTGTTGTACATGTGAGATTGGTGATCTGGAGAATCGAGGCTCTTCCCGTCCCAGCACCTATTCGTGATGTAAGTCGCAGCACGACCTATATGATAGGGGTACTAACGCGGGGAAGTGATGCGTAGTGAAAATCCCGCCCGTGCAGGGCTCCGTAGGGAAGTCATCGATCTCGGGTCCTCGATTCTGACCCGTCAGACACTGATATCGGAGCCCAACGTGTGGTTTGCTTCCTTCGGTCGGACTGCCAACAGTCATGCGGAACCCTGGCTTGAAGGTTGTGATGGCTTGTTGCTTCAGGTTATCCCTTGAGAGATCGAATTGCGTGTAGTAAACGGTGAGGCCACCGGAGGCGCCTTGAGATCCACCTAGAAGGGGCTGAACTGGGAGCACGGGTACGCGGTGGTAGGAACCGTTCGTCGGGTGCTTGAAATACAGCACAGCAGTCCTATGCTTTCTAAGTGTAACTCTTGCGTTCAACGTACGGTGCCAACCTTACCAGTAGTTGCTTTGCATTCAGTCAGTGCCTCGTTCCAAAATTCACGGAGGTGGTTTATTACCTAAAGTCTTCAGACATCTGGCACGTTGTGCACGATGCCCTCTCGCCGACGTCCCCAGTCATGGCCGCGTTGAACGCATTTCCACCTACAATGTGATGTACATGGGCTGACGGGACTGAGTCAGGCTGGACGACTGGGTCGAGTCGTTGAATCGTCAGTGTACTGCAGGGGAAGCGGAGACCAGCGTAGGCGGGAGCGATGAGCGCGAAGGCTGCGGAAAAGGACTTCATCGTGTCATGCACTGCGTAGACTCTCTCAGCGATGCAGGATATCTGGCTATGATGGAGGAGTATTATTTCCAGTCTCCACGGTTGACCTTAAAACATCACATCTGCAATAAACTCATCGTATCGGCACATGTTGGACCTCCAATAACTTGAGTCCTTGTGCTCAATTTGGCATATTAAGAACCTACGGTAATGGTCTTGATCTACTGGTGCGTGCTTGGAGGGATGGCGGATTAGCCCAGGTTATAAGATATTTTCGGCTACCGGCAAATGTGCGTCGGGTGCTCTGGAACAAATCTGGACCAGTTAGATATTAGGGTTGAAATTATGTAGATGGCGACCAATCATTTATTTCACCGACCATCCTGTGCTTTGAAGATGACGGTGAATCGTTACAATGAAGAGCCTTTGGGCATAGTATGAAGATAATTGGTAATACAAGGATCAAAGTAATCGTATGCGACATTTTAATCAATCTCAGAGTCACTTCTACTAGAACTAACCGACGCTAGCTCATCGTTACCCGCCTTCCCCCTTTTCGTGATAATCGACTCCGGTGACGCATGTCTGGCGCCCTTTATTTTCGGCGAAGGAGAATTTTTATTGAAGGAAACCTTCGGCCTTTTATCCCCATAATTAATATAGTCGACCTCAGCCTGGGTAAGTTTCGACTGTTGCGTCCCAAGACCTTTTGTGTTGATAAACATGGTTTCGGTCTGTGGAACGGAACTAGTTCTATCTGCCTCGGAGCCTTCATCCCCGGAGAAGGTAGAAGATCCAGAGGGCGGCGATGACGCTTTCTTCGTTGCGAGTGCGAAGTGCTGTTCGATAGACTCAAGGTCTGGCCTCCATGGCGGGCTCTTCGTATATTCGATTACTTCCTCGAAATCCTTTCCAGTCTTCTCAGCCATCTCCATAGCTTTCTCCTCGTCCTTTTCCTTCTGCTTCCAGCCTAAACGTTCTCTCCTCCTGGCCCGCCTTTTTACACTTAGCAAGAGGTCCCCAATATCGGCGCGCTCTGACGGTCTGAGCGCGGAATCTTCTTGGGTGCCTCCATTTTCGGCTGCGTCGAGCTCGTTAGCATTCTCGAATGCCCTTACCGAATCATGCCTGGATGTAAGAGCATAGTGTTAGTAACAGGCATATAGTAATTATGAATCAAAAATACGTACCATTCGCGCTGACCACCTGCCGCACGGCCAATCCAGTAATAGCAGCGTGCCTGCAGTCCGTCACTTTTCAATTCACGCGCAACATCTAGGGCGTGATTGGCATGTTTGTTTATCTTGGAGTACTCGCGGTATGCGCCGGTATTGCTTTCCCCCGGGCGCCGTTCTATTCCGAGAGCAATATGAGCAATGGTTTCGCATGTCATAAGAAGCGTTCGAACGCGCATGACTTTGATGCGGACAGGTAGAGAGTCTTTGTTGCGGATGATAGGCGGAAGAGGATCAGGCGGTATATCAGCTCGAATCTCTCTCGAGGTGACGGACACTTCATCTGGGTCTCGGGGTGCACGCCATGTCGTTAGTCGGCTTGAGGATTGTAGCGTGTTATTTGGAAAATTGGGGTGCTCCGGTGCTCTACGATCAGATATTTTATCCGGATGAAGCCATACGTAGACTTGGTAGTCGAATGGGGTGAAAGGTAAAGGTACCTGGTTATGGTTGGCGATCGTCAAAGGTTTCCCAGCGTTGGGAGACTTGCTCGAGTCTTCATCATCCGAGTTCCTCGATGATAATGGATGTTCCTCGAAAAGTGAGTTCGTGCACTCCTCTTCTTGCTCATCGTTACCAGTCTCTTCCTCATGAATATTTCTATGGCTGCTCTTTGGCCTCAAGAACTGCTGCTGTGCAATTTCAGCATCCCGTTCTCCCTCCCAGGGCTCTTTCTTGTCACCAAGCAAACTGGGCACAGCTGGAATACCCTCCAATGGCTGTGATAGGTTGACATCGCCTTCCCACGGTCGTCTTTTCTCCTCAGTTATTCGCTCAGGAAGTGGCAGATCATCACGAAGGGCTAATAACCTCCCGCCTTTTGTTAACCGTTCCTGGACCTCTTTCACCTTTTTGGATGGCTCTGTGCGAAACCGTGGTTCATCTTGGAGTGCTGGTGTTTGGTTGTTATTGGGCAATTGAGATGAGTCACCTGAGGGAACAGTCTGTAGAGATGAGTTATCGACCGGAACGAAACTTCCATCTGAGCTGGTTGATATATCGAGCGAGCTCCCGCGTTCATCTCTGTACTCATCCGTCATTTTGGCGTCTGTGAAGGTCTGATTCTAGACAAGAATATTAAGGCTCGAGCTTGGGGCCGGCCCTTTGGACGATAGTTTTCTTTATTTAAATTAGCATACGCAGAACGTGGTCGAATGCGGACAAAGACGTCACCAACGAAAGTGTATGGAATGTCAAATTTGAGATAATCAAAACAGCTCAAACAAAGAGTCTACCTCGGTTGTCGCAATGGTGAACAACAAATGTAATAAGCGGCTTTCATGATCCTCGCTCCCCACTTGCTGTTTCTAACAATACGGAACTAGTTGACGCCGCACGATGTGGCCCTTGATGTGACCCAGCGACGAGGCAGAGAAATAAGTTTCGCCTTGTTGACATGGAGACGAAATTGCGAGCTCGTGTTCCGTTGCTTGAACTGTGGGGTGTTAGGGGGAGGGGAATATGCAAGGTGCATCAGACGTCACCTCGAACGATGTCCCTTCCACATTAGAAAGGTAGCCTTCGCTCAGTGAACGATTCGACTCGAAGCCTGACCTGCGACTGGCACTGAGTTGTTCGTCGTAAGAATCGTGCAGGCCAACATCTTTTGCGCCCAGCGACCCACTGTCTGAAGGGACTTTGCTAAGGATGTCGCGCGCCTGCTTTGCCATGCTTAGTTGGTAGTAGCACAGGCTACGCTTGGAGTGGATCGTGGGGATGTACGAATGCAGTTCGTTCAGGCGGTCGCACAGCTCCAATGCCTCGCTACAAGCCGCCAAAGCATCGTAGAGCAGATCGGATTTGCGCAGAATGTCGCTCTTCAGCAACAGGCCCTGCATGCGGACATGGGATGTTAAAGAGCCGCGCAGTAGACGGTCTACCTCCACGAGGGCAGTGCCGTAGTCGCACTGGCTGATGAAGTGCTCAACGCCGCTAAAGCAGCTGCTGGGCGGTCGAAAGATGATGGCAGTGCCGAAGCATTCCTGGTCTACTTCGTCCTGATGGATGGAGGTTGAGTCTAAACGTGCCTGCCGATGCCGTTGCCCAGTGCGCTCGTTTTCCAGCTCAGCCTGTGTCGCAATGCAGATGTCCTGTAACTCGTGCAGCCGTGCCGTCTGCGCCTCAAATGCAGCCCTGGACACATTCAGTCACCCAGCGCAATGCAGAGAGGAGGATGGCTGTACCGATACTGGTCGGCTATCTCTCTCCAAGTGTCGCGATCCTGCTTCAATCCTCGCACCACGTCCTCGATGTCGCCCGCGATGCCCACCATCCTATGCTCGGATCTGGCGGCCATGTCCACTGCTGCAGACAGTATGGATGAATGGATGAGTGGATGGGTGAGTTGTATGGATGAGTAGGTTCGATTGAGGTAGGAAGCAGATACTGAGAGAAGGGAAACTACGCCCGGCCAACTCAAATGTTGAGTGCCACAGCCTAGCTTCCTGCGCAGCACATTTTTTTGAACGAAGATACTTCTCGGATACTTGTCGGCCTGTTGATTTCTGCTGCTCCGCCCGGCTTGATTTCGCGACTTTCCTTGCCGTGCCCCAGCCTTCACTTCGGCACGTGGAAAGTATTGCTCCGTCACGTGCATCATCAAATCCGCAGAGAGATTTTCTGCTAGCTAGCGTATAATATGCTTGCCTTCATCTTACTTGCCGGTCATGGCCGAATGTCTCATAAGTACGCCCTTCGCAACTTTGATCCATGGATGCTCTCCATTGGTATCAGTGTAGTTGTCCGCTTTGAGCAGGCGCTTCCTCGTCGTGTCGCTCCTTACCTTGAAGTTGGCTAAGTATATGTTAACTAGTCTCTCCAGCAGCTATATGCTCTCTAGCGAGTCAAATGATGATGGACGGTATATGACAAATACTTGAGTGGACTGGTGATCGCATGATTTCAAGCAGTCCGTGCGAAAAAGGTGTTAGGTATCACATAAATAGAGACTGTTTTCACTTTCCAGTCAAAGAGATTACACAAGGATCCTCGCACCGCTTTTGGCTTCCTCGTCGCTTATAGTCGCGGCTTGGAAGCCTGACGAGCCAACTAGTCGGACTTTTCTACATCCTCATCGCGCACGCTGGGTCAGATGGTCAACCTGTCAACTTGACCACACTGTGTGTGCTGCGGCTATGGACATTGTGCTTTGGGAATAAGCAAGACTATTCGCTCGCCCGGTAACCCATCACAGCGCTACCAAAGAACAACTCTACCACTGGTCCATCAAGTACATGTACAAATGGAACAATAGCCCCGACTGAGTGGTTTCAATATATGATGGTGTATGTATCCGTTACGCACCCCAAATCAACAGTGTTCATAAATGCAACGGCAACGTCTGGGAACAGGATCCGAACCACGTTCTTGACAGCTCTGTGCTCCATTCGTGCCAATCATGACCAAAAACAGCTAAAAGATGACATGTTCTCCAAGCCATCAATTTTGCAAATCGTATGAGGCGCTCTTGATGATGTGTAGCGCACTATACTTCATCAACTGTCAACTGTGGGTCGTCGTATTGAGTACTAACTATGCTAACCATAACATCTCAACTTGATCGACGCCGTACGTGAATGCTCTTCGATTAGCAAACAATTCATCAACTTACGTACCACCAATTTTACTTTGTGCCCGTGTAGGTAGTGCAACCTGAATCTGCAAGGGCAACACAATTTTAGTCCTGGGACCAAAGGGAACACGAGGTATTCTCGACAACAAGTATAGATAAGTCTGTCCTGGCTACATTCCTTCGATTTTCAGTATAGACTCAAGATAAGTGTCTCCAAAAGGCATTACCAGACCTCCAATATGCACGCCCTAACCCTCGTCCCGATCCTCTTCGGGCTCCCCTCCCTGTGTGGCCTTGTCGACACACAATATCCCCACCTCATTGTCCCAGTTGACAAATCTCGACCAAACGTGGCCGTCAACACGCAGAAGAACTTCGACATCGAGCGCGACGTACGTTTTTTACCCATACTTACCCATCCTCGCCCCAGCCTGCCGCTTATATGATTCAAGCTAACCTCGCACAGATCTATACCGAATTTCTCTTCGATGTACCCATCTCCATCGCTGCATTTTGCAATCTCCGCCTGACCATCAACATGGACCCTGCTCATGGAGCTCCATGGAAGCTCTGGGGTCCTCAGGAGCCCTACATCTTCAATGTCTCCACTATCTCGCGCCCCATCAACAAGAATGCCGACACCTGGAATAATCACCCTGCCATCAAAGATTGGGTTGCGACCTTCAAGGTGTACAAGAACGGGCATGTTGAGAAGAATGGTGGAGAGTTCTTGCCGTGCTCTAAGGGAACTACTGCCGAGTTCATTGCGCACCCGGGGAATCTAGAGAAGGAGGGTGGACTCACGTTCTATGAGTTGGACGAGCCGCTGCATGGATTCACGTATGAGGCGTTTGTGCTTGATGTGCCACGTACACTGAACCCTACTAGCCGGGGATAGATGAGAGGAGTATCCTAGGCTCTATTCAGGGAAAATTTGATGATCAGTAGCGCCGGAGCTATTCACCAACAGCGAGTCGGCAGTTGTTAGTAGTCATTCGATAGCTAATAATCCCATAGTTGAAATAGAGGCTAAGTAGGTTCACTTGTAAAGCACGTGAATAAGTATGTGAATATGGTACGATATATAAACAGCTACTACCTCCTACTA
>JAGQEM010000020.1:0-207392 GCA_019202945.1 Corynespora olivacea
TTGGCTTTGGAGAAGGCGGAGGCTGCTTTCCTTCATCGCCACGGGCCTGAGGAGGCTGCTTCTTCGGGGTTGGCTTTGGAGAAGGCGGAGGCTGCTTTCCTTCATCGCCACGAGCCTGAGGAGGCTGCTTCTTCGGAGTTGGCTTTGGGGAAGGCGGAGGCTGCTTTCCCTCATCGCCACGAGCCTGAGGAGGCTGCTTCTTCGGATTTGGCTTTGGGGAAGGCGGAGGTTGCTTTCCCTCATCGCCACGAGCCTGAGGAGGCTGCTTCTTCGGATTTGGCTTTGGGGAAGGCGGAGGTTGCTTTCCCTCATCGCCACGAGCCTGAGGAGGCTGCTTCTTCGGGGTTGGCTTTGGGGAAGGCGGAGGTTGCTTTCCCTCATCGCCACGAGCCTGAGGAGGCTGCTTCTTCGGGGTTGGCTTTGGGGAAGGCGGAGGCTGCTTTCCTTCATCGCCACGGGCCTGAGGAGGTTGCTTCTTTGGAGTTGGCTTTGGGGAAGGTGGAGGTTGTTTTCCTTTGTCGCCTCTTTCCATCAGAATTTGCCTGGAAGCGAGGTTTTCGAGAACAGCGACTCCATCCTCGCCACGTGACTCCTGCAGGTTGGCGTGCGGAAGGGCCAGCACAATTGGGAGCAGAACAAGGAACTGCGTGATGTGCATCGTGGTGAGGGTGTTTCGAAAGCTTGTTTGATGTGGGTGGGTATGCTTAAACAAAAGGAATCAATATACAGACAATGATGGATAACGAAGATGAGAAGAGATTGTTTGCGTTATAGACTGTTTGGCAAATGTTGATGATGGCATATATACGTTTTTGCACTGTGGGGAGCTGACGACATCTCCTCTATGCTAGTGATACTCGCGCTGCACACTTCTTCACACGGGTTGTAGTCGAACCATAGTTGACATAGTTAGTGCTGTTATGACCGATTCCCACCCAGGTCTATTTGTGAATATATGACCGTAAGTGGATTATTCCTAGCAATTCTCTGCATGGTTAGCTTGTGCCAGAAAATTAACTTCATCTAAAAAAGACACGCGGCAGAGGAGACGTGTATTCCCAGGAGGTTGGTACTCGTGCGCCCCGGTAGTACTGGAGGCACATCTTTGCCGCTGACCTTCTTATTCGTTGAGACACACTTCCAAACCACTTAATTGGTTAATCGAGGTTGGGAAGTCCACGTGACCCCTTGATCACTGTTTTTGATGAGTACGTTGCGTGCTCAAATGCTACACGTAATCTTGGCGTTGATAGGTCATGTTAGAATCTTGCTAAGGCTAACGCTAACGCTAGGCCTATCGTGTAACTATGGCTTCAAAGCATACTGTACTGTGGTAACCTGGTTAATATCTCTTTCTTAGCCGTATACTCTAAGGGAGCTTTGCTTATCACTACCGTTAGTAGTAAAATGTAAAATGCCTCATTACGTAGGTCCTAGCAGGCTAGACTAGTCGTGACGAGGATATGCTAAGAACAGTAGCTCCCGCAAAGACTCTAACTCATGGGTTACATTGAGAATCCGGGAATAGACGAATCTCGAACTCCAAATAATCCCTAACCGCTACGTAAGTACTTACGCGTGGATTGTTGCTAGCTCACCCCAAGTCAGTCAACCCCAAACTGTTAGAGAATCATTTCCTGAAGAAATCGTCTGAATAGTTGTTACGCCGATTGCACAGATTAACCGCACCGAAGATATCCCTAGACAGAGTAGCGCTTAACCTGAGTTTTGCAACATAGTAACCACTCCGTGATATCAGGAACAGAACATACAAAGGAATGTTGACAGCTCCAACCGTGCCATAAACACTAAGTGTAAGCTGAGTAATCCACCCATTGACAGTATCTGCTAGATGTTAACTCATATATTAAAGGAGATAAAGTGCGCCCCGAATGATGGAGTCAAATCATACTCTGAGAAGCGCAACCCGGGAGAGTATGACGCCTACGGTTGCAAGGAAGAGAGTAAGAAACGTGACTCAGGAGAGTACTACGCGTACACGTTCAGCAAGGACGATACTGAGACTGGGGTGTGTCATATTTCGAAGGAACTGGGGATCAGTTTCGAGGCTCCAGCGATGTCGAGACAAGGAAGACTAGAGTATGCAGAAGGCACTAGTTGTTCACTCGCTCTGCTGGAACACTGCGCGTTTCGTTTGTTGCTTTCTCATTCCGCCTGTTGTGCTGGCTTTGCTGATGGCGGAATTTTGTCCAACTGTTTCAGTGTTGCTCGTTCATTCAAGCACTGTTCTGACGTCAATCTTAAAACGACTTCGCAGCTGCAACTACCTCGCATTCTCGAGTGCCATGTTCCCACTTGCATCCCCATCTATACTCTCGAAGGGAAGATTTCTGGTAATGAAGAAAGAGTGTCTTCGAAGCCTGTATACCGATTCCATTGTGCGGACGTAGCCGCGTCTCAATAGCTATCTGTATTATCCCTTGTTCAGAAAGCAAAGAATCCCAAACGCCCACCCGCCTACACCTTCCAACTCAGACTATGAAAGAGTGTGTCCCTATAGGTTAAACATAATGTGCCCCAGAATGTTCATTCTACCGTGAAGCAGATCCAAATCAAATCCCAAACCCCCAAATCCCAATGCATTTACGAATCGTCGAGATCTGTGGAACGCCGGTCATAACGTTCATTTAATCTCACATTATGTTACAGGTTTTCCGGAAAGTCAATCACACCGTAAAATCCAAAAAGTCGTCCAATGAGGAGAAGTCATCCATTGCCTTCATCTCGAGCTCGAATTGCGAGCATTCGTTATTTGGAAGACCGTTGAAAAGCTCTTCAAGCTCGTCTCTAGGCTCAGCCGGAGAAGTCGGTGGAGTTGTGAAAGGATTCGACTGAACGGATGATCGAGATGGTGTTGATGAGCCTTTGAGAGGACTTGACTGGATATGCTTGACGTCACTGCCTGCAGAGCCGGATGAGCGTGGGCGATGATCGGCAGGTGACATGGGAGGTGTGCGGTGGTTCTGAGATAGCTGCTGTAGAAGACTCATGGACGCTACTTCGCTGTGATAAGAGCTCGAAGAGGCGAAGCTAGCATTCATGATGTTGGTGTTTTCCTCGAAAGGGCTCGAGGCGGAGTCGAAACTAAGGTATTGTCAGCGAATATGAAGACGAATAGCGGAACGGATAAACAAACCTGAAAGGATCCACTGATGAGTTTAAGGGTTCAATGAAGCTCGAAGTCTCAGAAAGTATATTCGATAGAGGCTGGGCTTGCAGGTACCCTTCAAAAGGAGGTGAAGAGCGCATATCCGACCCAGGTGAGTCGGCCGACACCGATGAGGGTGCAGAGGCTAGCGCTCGCCGTGTCTTGTTTGCTTTATCTACCCGATCTTCTATGTCCGGTCGATTCTTCTTCGGTCGGCCGCGTTTCGCTTGTCTTCGTACTGCATCAGCAAAACCGCCTACACACATGCCCCGCTGGCGATGGCGAGTAAGGGCATCTTGTCGTGCAAAGCCTGCACCACAAGGACACTTGTAGGGCTTGCTTCCGCTGTGGATCTTCGCATGTCGCTTGAGGTCGTGCTGGCGAACGAAGCACTTCCCACATCCATTGCACTTGAACTGCCTGTCACCGAGGTGGGTCTGAACGTGCGAACGAATATTTTCCCGCCTACCAAACGCCTTGCCGCAGTCTGGATACAGACATACCCACTTGTTCGAGGCCGGGTCTTGCTCGCTGATGTATCGCTGGACCTCTTCTGGAGATATGCCGGTAAATTCAAGGCTCGCATCAACCTCTAATTCTGGTAGAAGCGTTGGCTGCGAGAGAGCACTGACTGCCAAAGGTAGACCATGAACGGAGATGGGCGAGTTTGATGTAGGGAATAGTGGAGGCTGAGAGAACATCATCTCTCGCGTTGAGCTCTCTTCGATGTCTTCTAGAAACATACGGGAGGCTTTTTGACGGGGCGAGGATGTTGGCGATGGGGAGAGAGCATCTGATGTGTAGTAGGATGAAGAATCATAGCCGACATCCATGTCAGGGTTCTCAAAGTCAAATGTCATCGCGCTTGATGTCGGCTGCAGATTGATGTTGGCCATGTTCGTGAGGTTTGGCGGTAGTGATGCTGGATTGAGTGGTTCATGACTGGGTAGTTGAGTAGGTTTCTGCGGTGTCGCAGTTGGTGTTGGAAGGATGTTAATAAAGACCTGCCCATCAGAGCCATATATTGATTGTATATGCTCCCGGAGTTCCTTTAGTTGTCGGTCTGACGGTGTTTTGGTTAGAGAGAAAGAAGACCGCTGGGGAGACTGCGGGCGGAGCGTCCGGTGAGGAGTCCGTGGTGACTGAGGAGAGAACTGTACTGGGGATTGCAAAAAGATGTCCTGGGGGCCCGGCTGGGGCTGGCTGTGCGGTTGCGCTACTTGCATAGTATGCTGTGGTGGTTGTCCTAGGTTAGTATTACTTACCGTACTATCCTGCTGCTGGAAACATGTCGAATGGAGAGGTCCCGGATATAACTGTTCCGGGACGGAGGGTGCAGGGGCAGGTATGCGTATGGACTCAAGATCTAAGCCTCGCATGTCCAGACTCATACCCGACCGCTGTTGTCGTCGTTGTTGTATGTCAGCAGGGGATTGTCGTACTTTGGGCGTCTCGAATGCTGCCGGTGTCGAATTTTGTCGTCGGTGTTGTGTTCTTCGGCGTTGAATGCCCGAGGGCGCAGTTGTGGACAGCATATTGTATGCTCGTCGAGTCCGGGTGGGTTGTCCAAGGAAGGGTTTCCTGTTGTGTCCGAATCTGAGATGAAAGTCAGCATTTTTAGCCACAATGTCCATCCACGAGAGGTTCCGCATACCTCACGCAGTGCAAGCGGCGCTCCGCCGGGCGGGTGGTATCTTTATGGTCTCCTCAGTACAGTACAGTCTCTCAGCAACCTGCTCAAGTAAGCTTTGGGCCGAAGCCTCTCAAGTGTGTTTGTGCGGGTAAGGGGAAAAGTCTCTAGATCAACTCCAGAGAGTGCAGGGTACGTGGAAAAAGTGGAAGATGCAGCTGGAAGTTTATGCGGAGTGAAGATGGGGTGGATAAAGATGACGATGCGCAAGTCCGGATGCGGGAAAATCAACACAGGCCTCGGACGCGGTTACCCAGCAACGGAGCCGCCACAAGCACGAGCCAAGCGTCAGCCCCGCGCTCAGCGCCACAGCCCACCCGCCAGCCAGCTCGGCCCGGCTTGTCCGGGTTAGTCAGCCCCGCTAAGCTAAGCGCACACTACATTTTGTCGCCCAAGAGCCGCATCACCACCCCAAAAACTTCTGCACGACGACTGAGGAAGACACCCGATTGTCTAGGTACGATGCAGCCATTGCGCACCTGTCGAACTCTACTGACTCCCTCCAGGCCGCCATGCAGATCTTCGTCAAGACCCTCACGGGCAAGACTATCACCCTTGAGGTGGAGTCTTCGGACACCATCGACAATGTGAAGTCGAAGATTCAGGGTATGTTCGCTCCTGCATCTGGTGCGTGAAGCCGCAGCTGACATGCGACAGACAAGGAGGGAATTCCCCCGGACCAGCAGCGTCTCATCTTCGCCGGCAAGCAGCTCGAGGACGGCCGCACTTTGTCCGACTACAACATCCAGAAGGAGTCGACTCTTCACCTCGTGCTTCGTCTTCGCGGAGGAGCCAAGAAGAGGAAGAAGAAGGTGTACACCACCCCTAAGAAGATCAAGCACAAGAGGAAGAAGACCAAGCTAGCTGTCCTCAAGTACTACAAGGTCGACGGCGATGGCAAGATCGAGCGCCTCCGACGGGAGTGCCCCACCGCTGAGTGCGGTGCCGGTGTCTTCATGGCCGCCATGCACAACCGCCAGTACTGCGGACGCTGCCATCTCACCTACGTCTTCGACGAGTCAAAGTAAAAGGATCGGGGGATGCGACACGATGGGATATATATGATCACGACATGAACGGACAACATTGGTGGACTGAATAGGTCTATCAGAATGTCGGGCATCTAAAGACCAATCAACCTTGTCAACGAATCTCTTCAATCTCTGTCTCTTTGTGATTGTGCAACGTGAACCTGTGACGTGAGTGGTCGATATCACTATGCAACTGCTGGAGCGCGACGTGCACTAGTGTTTGTTCATTTCTCCAAACCCATCAGCAGGAACGCCAATCGTAGATACAGTGAAGAAGATCGTTAAAACTCCATGGCGTCGCCCTCTTCCCTTTCCCTCTTGATGCCATTCCTCGCCTTTTCCTCCTCCAAGAGGCCCGCAACAAACGTCTTGAAGTGATCCACATACGGCTTCAGGCTCGTCTTCTCCCAATCTTGCATCTTCTTCTCACCCTTTTCGCCCTCTTCACTCTGCCACTCGTCGATTTCCTTTAGCAGATCCGTGACAGTCGGTACACTGAGCGGGTCGAAGTCATCTGCGTTTTGAGGATCAATTGGCACACAGATTCGCCCTGTGGCCGGATGAACAACGAACGGCGACTTGAGTAAATGGTTCATCTTCTTGGACACATCGGCATCGAGACGAGGGTAGGTGTACTCGAGCACGATATCCTGCTTCGCCTCAAGGAGCTCTTTTGAGGACTTGGACAGCGCACCCGACTTTGCGAGACTGTCAATGTCGGCCCATTTGGAGGCGCTGGGTCGCAGAGGGGAAGAGTCCCACTTCTTCTGCAGCGCTGTGCGGAGCGTGGCGTCCGGAATCAGATTGAGCAAATGCTCCGCTTTCTCCTCGACCGCCCAAGGGTCCTGCTCCGTCAAGATCGTGGAATGAAAGTGCTCTTTTAGTATGTTTAGACTGCGCTCTACGTGAGGATGCAGCGGTCGTTTGACATTCACTTTCTTCCCGCCTTGATCGCCGCCTTTCAGTAGCTCTAGATACCCCGATAATGCTCGTCGCTTCGAGTCGTCCATCTCACGTGCTCGCTTGTCACAGACCCAAGCGTGGGCACCACGTCGGCCAGAGTAATTCCACAGGATGTGATTGAAGCCGAAGTCCTCTCTCAACGCAACATCCACCACCTTGATGGCCATTGTGATAAACGCCCAGCATTTTCTGCAGATATTGGCTCCTGTACAGCACGTCCGGACATCGTCATAAGCGTCCATATCGATATCGAACACCACCTCTCTGGAAATCGGACGGAATGCGCTTGCCTTGCGCAAGGTCTTGCGGTCGCGCGGGTTCGTGGAGTAGATGGGTCCGATGTCAATACGGGGAGGCACATCTTTTATGCATGCCTTTCGCATCAGGTCCGAGGTGGCATACGATTGGTAGCGGACTAGGGCATTGTTCTGGAGTGTAATGGCAAATTCGCGGTGTGCGAAATCGTTGGTAGGCACAGCGGAGTGGTTGAGCCACTGGAAGAAGTGGCGGAAAGGAAAGAGACGTTGGTAGAAAGCGCGCATAACATCGGGATCTGAGAAGGAAGACTTGTCGGAAATCTTACTATCAATGGTCAGTACTGGCTGGCACGGCGAAGACCGGGAGCATACAATGTGGCCGCCGGCTGTGAGGACTCGTTCTCCGACTTGAACTGAGGCGCACTAGACGCAAACTCCCCGTCCGAGTCTCCATCGTCAAAAAGCTCTTCCAGCTTCACTTTCGTCGTCGTGTCGGCCTCTGCGGGGGTCGGTGCATCGTCCATTGCGATATCCTGCGTGTCCGGCTCGTCCTTGATAGCCACCTGCGAAATAGGGTGCGACGAGCCTTCCCCGGGCGTAGATTCGGGCGTGACTGAGTGCGGCATCTTGAAAGGCTTCTTTTTCTGTTTCTTTGCAAACCACGTTGCAGCACGACCGAAGCGGGTCGAACGCTCTGTGAGTCGCGTCTTCACGGTTCACTAGCGCGTCGAGCTCGCGTAAAGAGACGGCAGAACTCAGAGCGGTCAGGGCACCCTTGTCCCTCCCTAAACTTAAAGATGGCACGTCATTCCATGCGATCAGGAGCACTGGGAATCTTATTTCTATTCCATTCACTCGAGCATGTTTTGTGTCCTTCATCGACTTCAAAATGGGGGTAGAGGAGATGGTTGATGCAGATGGATGGATCTCGGACGACTCCAGCTTCTACGGTACGTATCCGGCTGGATGCAGATGGATTTCTACCGTGACACGGTACTCTACCGGAAGCGTGCAGCAAAGACTTACCTTTGGTTACAATTACCTTCTACTACGTCTCCTACGCCAGTCATATGAGAAGGGTACTTCATTCGCCGACATAAAATGCACCCTTGTCTCTTCCACCTTCAGCCTTACTGATCTCAGCCCCAGGTGACCATGACAACCAACAACGATTGTCCCTGCTTGGCCAAGACTACGATACGCGTTCATTCTGGACAACCCATGCAAAGGACCTGAACGTCATTCTCGCAAAGAATCGGACAATGCCACCCCTAGAGCCACCCTCAAAGCCTACGGTAGAGCCCTTCAACCCCGGCGAGGGCAGAATCGACAGCTGGCAAGCAGGTGAATCGGCAGATGAGTTTGTAAAGCGTCTACCTCCTTTTACTACTTCTGGTCTAGACTGGATATGGGTCCATAATCCGTACGCTCGAAGCAACGGCAAGTTCGCAGCACCAGTATTGGTTGAAGAGTATGTATTTCCCGGGCGAAACCCCCTGTTCCTTCTTCTCTTGATTGCTGAGGCCATTGCGGGGTATTCGCTCTATTGTCTACGCTTTGCTGACTGGTATGCCGTTCCTTAGGTACCAGGTTCGTGGACGCGAATTGCTTGCGGAGAGTCTTCAGAAGAGAGAGGACATTCAGACCAGGGGTTCATGGAAAGATAAAGCAGCCGTCAAACGACAACTGGGAGAAGAGGCGAATCTTCTGCAACAACGCATTGCCGATCTCGCTGTTGAGAAGAACGTCATTGCTGGCAAGGTAAGGAGACCAATTCCCTAAAATATCTCTACCAGACGGTTCTGATGGTTTTGGACAGTGGATGCTGTTTCCAGATCCGAGCGATGTCAACCGGGTATGGCGTCTCGTGGTAGAAGCTGTCATTAACAATCGCCTTGGACCAACTGCAAAGGTTGCTCCAGACAACGGGAAAGATGGCGAACGTCTGGTCTGTGTCTACACTGATGACTCTAGAGACATGGAAAGTATCCGTCGGGTTCTTCAGGAGCTAATTTCCATGGGCGTGGCTGGCGTTGAGCGAACCATCTACTACAAGTCGGATTCATATACACTGATCGGCGTCTATCAAGAGACAGCAAAAACGTACGGCCTCCGGGCGAGCTTGTATTCGAGCCACGAGATGTCGAGTGAAGCTAAGCTAGCGAATACAGCGGCTCCTCGGAAACAGAGAGGACAGTCCACCCCCAATGGCAATGGGGACGTCAAGGTCCGCAACACCATGAAAATTGACTGCCGGCGCCGATCTTAATGGCTCGGTCTTTCACGCAAGCTCGGTTCAACAACTGCGGTTAGGCGGGGAAGGACGGCAGGGTGCGATTCTTGCACTATGATGTAACGCTTAGCTGAGCCTCCTCTTCTACTCTGTATATGATCCAATGGTCAAGGTTCGCACATTCCACCTCACTTGCAGTCTAACTTTGCGCTGCATATATTCATTCATCGAGAGCTTTTCAACCAGCTCAAGATGAACAAAGCATCGAAATCTCTGCGTCTTTGGATACTCTGCCAGAATATACAACGTAAGAGAAACCTCCCGCAAGCCACATCCAGATATTTTGCGCACTGTTGCCAAATCCATCATGTATTGCAAATCCTGCCAAACGTAATAAGCAGGCTGCAATGCATTTCGATTGGTCCTATAACGCGTTACTTTGGTCGGATTAGACTTAGGAAGCTTGAAGAAGGATTTCTATTACTCGATCAAAAAACTATCTCACCCAGCGTCGTCGGTGGACCCTTAGCCTCGCTGGGCTCAACGACAGCGCATCTCCGCGGCTTCCAGGAAAATTTGCAGCTGATCGGTGATTTTCGATCCCACGGATGCAGCCTCGAAATGTTCCGGAATATACTGGTAGAGTGAGTGCAAACATTCACCTGCAGTTCGGTATCGTCAGCAAAATCTACAGACCGGTCGTCTTCGGCTAAAGCTTTCACGAGCTGTTCTGAGATTCTTGTCCAATACTGCTCTACAACTGCAGCGAAATTACAATCACTACCCAATGGGCCAGCCTATCCGATCCAAAAGCAGCTAGAACAATGCCACCCGCCTACCTCCGAAAGAGTACCGAAGTTGCAACTGCTGCGGTGAGCCGTGAGGCGGTCAGCGTTTACTCGATCATGACGGTTTCTATCGAGTAATGACGGAAAAATGTTGAGAGTTATCGCTAACTGATCAACCCCGGCGCCAACTCCAGCGTCCAGAGTTTCATATCGACCTCAGCTCTCCACAACAACATCAGCAACAAAGACGCAGGGCATGAATTTCCTTTGGAAGGACGATGCCGGAAATTAAGAAGCTGGTCATACAAAAGTGGTCAGGAATAGTAGACGTGGATGGAAATTTAACTGGAGCCCTGATCAACTATGTTCGAGCTGACGTGCGCCAGTTCCTTGCGCTGATCCGATTTCGGCCAACAAGCAAGATATGCGGGTGGACCCTGCGCTATCTAATCGTTATCTCGCAGTTTTGGCTCCACACCATACCGAAACGTCACCAACGTGCCAAACTGACCCTGTCGACGCAATCGGATCAGACATCGTGGCCAACAAAGTCATGCCGATTTTGGTTCAAAGGAGCCCTCTCACTGCCTACAGCCCTGCCGTCTTCATCGATGTTGTATTCAGCATGGCTGGGGGAAGAGCGCAGCAAATTCAGGAGCCAACGGCAACCTGTATGCGCTGCGAGAACGGGCCCATCTCGATAGCTCCAGGTATCAGCTCGCCTAGCAATTTCTGTCCAGCAAACGGCGCCACTTAGGCCTGACAATCCCCTGACGCTATTCCGAGCCCTCGTGGAGAAAGTGGACCGTTGCATCGGCAGGGCATGGCTTAGCCATGGCTCGTATCTATTGCCATGTTGATAAGGGTGCCTGTACCCCAGATTCTTCTTTGATAGATCTGGCCGGTTTTCCCCAGAATTTTCTTTGTTCGTTCCGAGACGGAAGATTTGTATTTTCAAAGCCGCCTTCTCTCCCCCTTTCTCCTCGATCAGACTCGCAGATTTTCTGCAAACACCGATCGTGCTCTTATCTATCGTCCTTATCTCCAAAACGCCCGTCTCCCACACTGGTGGAACTCGCGTGCAACCTGTAACGAGGATTCCGAGTTCCGATCGTTTGTTTATAGCTCTGACTCGCCCACAGGCGGAGCCGTACCTTATTTTCTCTTCTGCCATTTGCGTCCACTCCTTACCGTCCTCGTTGTGCACTTCGATATACACTTCCTCGACATGGCTCCACACGCGACTACCCCTCCACCAATGCCACACGATACACCCTTGCACCCCATCACTGTTCTCGCATCGTCAAGAGCTGTGGTGGCAGGGAAGCTTACTGAAGCCACAATCGTTGTATCCAATGCCACGGGCAAGATCACTTCCATCTTCCACTCCGTACTTCCCGCTACAGACTTCCCCGATGGAACTGCCTACACCGACTACTCGCCCCACATCTTGCTTCCCGGCCTTGTAGATGCTCACGTACATCTCAACGAGCCTGGTCGAACGGAGTGGGAGGGATTCTGGACTGGCACTCGTGCTGCCGCTTTTGGAGGCGTGACGACTGTCGTTGACATGCCACTGAACGCTATCCCCCCCACCACCACGGTAGAGAATTTGAAGATCAAAGTAGACGCCGCTCAAGGGAAGTGCTGGGTCGATGTTGGCTTCTACGGAGGTGTAGTGCCCGGCAATGCCAGTGAGCTGAAAGGACTCGTGGACGAGGGTGTGCGAGGCTTCAAGGGCTTCTTGATTGACAGTGGTGTATGTTCCCTTCGGTTTGCCTGCCGGAAAAGAGCTGACATGGTCAAACAGGTTGAAGAGTTCCCGGCCGTCACATCCACAGATATCACAAAAGCCCTGCTCGAACTCAAAGACTCGGCGACAACCCTCATGTTCCATGCTGAAATGATCCCACCCATTACCGACTCCGTAGGCGACGACGTCCAACGGGCCAATCCACCTCTCGTCCCGACCGGTCCTCTAACCCACTACTCGACGTTCCTCGATTCACGTCCACCGGCATTCGAAACCTACGCCATCGCCGAGATCCTATCCCTCGCACACCTAGCCCCGGAGCTTCAACTCCACATCGTCCATCTCTCGGCCATAGAAGCCATTCCCATGCTTCGCGAAGCTCGTGCAAACGGCATCAAGATTACTGCGGAGACATGCTTCCACTATCTCACCCTGGCTGCCGAAGGCATCAAAGAGGGAGACACGCGACACAAGTGCTGCCCACCCATCCGCTCACAAACGAACCAAGACGGACTCTGGACCGAACTCGTACAGGACCAAGGCGACGGCATCATCCAAACCGTCGTCTCCGACCACTCACCCTGCACACCCAACATCAAGCTCCTCCCCGCCGAATTCGCTCCCAAGACGTCCAAGAAGAGAAACGCCAATCACTCCGAGGACTGCGAGAGCTGCGAGAGCTGCGAGGGTTCCGAGGGAGAAATGGAGGGCCCGGAAGAGAAGGGCGATTTCTTCAGCGCCTGGGGAGGCATCTCAAGCGTCGGTCTCGGACTCCCCATCCTGTGGACCGAAGGCACCAGACGCGATGAGAACTTCAGCGTCGAAGAGATTGTGAGGTGGTGTTGTCGCAACACGGCGAAGCAGGTGGGCTTGGAGAAGAGCAAGGGGGATCTTGGGGTCGGGTTCGATGCCGATGTTGTGGTTTTTGACGAGAGTGCAGAGTTCCAGGTACGTCGCAACAACAACAACAACAACGACAACAACGACAACAATAACAATGGGTTTCCCCTATCCGGATAGAAGACTGACCATGGACAGGTGGAGCCCAGCACCATGCTCTTCAGAAACAAAGTCTCGCCCTACGAGAACAAGACGCTCAGGGGAGTTGTTCGCGAGACGTGGTTGCGTGGACAGCGGATTTTTACTCGTCAAGACGGGTTTACCGAGAAGGCGGGTCCGACGGGGAAGTTGTTGCTCGAGCCGAGGAAGATTGGCAAATAAGGGTTGCACTTGACACGGGAAAATGATTTGACGAGCATATTTTACGGCCTGGGAACATGGCATGGAGGATGGGACGGAATGGCATTGTGCAGTCGAACCATTCGACAGGCGTTTGGGTGAGCATTATATCATGTCAATTTGCATATGGATGTTGTTGTGGACGTTTGAGGGGCATCTCATCGGCGTACATTCCTGGGCATATTGTAGTTTTCAGTGACGGTGCATACAGCTGAAAACAGTGCGATCGATTGCTGATGTATCTCCTGCGAGAGTTTGAAAAGGTGTTCCTATTTAAGACAAGAGTGGAAAAGCCACGCCCACTGCACGCTGACGCCCCATCACAGCTTTTCCTTTACTAATTATACACGCTGCCATGGTACAATATCACCTCCAGCTCATCGTTCCATCGCCTATCTGTTGGCCCGCTTCTCCTTGTCCAAAGTCGACTGGGTGACGTTCAAGCCCAGGCCTCCGGCGTCCAGGTACACCTTGTTCTGCGACTGCTGCAATATCTGCGCAATGCTCTTCGCGTTCTCAAACTCCCTCAGATCGACATAGGACCTCGACTTCTTGATCGCATCACCAATGAGCTCGGCGGATCGGGCTTCACCCTGGGCGCGGACAACCGTGGCTTGTTTCTCCTGGCGAGCTTTGTCGACGACGAAGGCGGCGCGTTGGGCTTCTTGTTGGGCGACTTGCTTTGCTTCCACGGCGGCGGTGAATTCGGGGGAGAAGGCGAGGTGCTGAGGTTGGTTAGCTCGCTGCCCGCTGGATGCATGGCAGCATGGGGGGACTCACCGTAAGAGACACATCATCCAACATGATGTTGAACCTCGCCGCTCTCCTCACCAAGTTCTCCCTCACCAGCCGACTGACATTCTCACGCTGGGTGATCAGCTGACTCGCGTTGAACTGCGCAACCACGCTCTTCAGCACTTCGTTCACAATGGACGGCAGCACCCTCTCGTCATAGTCCGTTCCCAGCGTCCTGTAGATCTGCGGCAGGGCATCGACGCGCGGCCGTGAAAGCACACGGCAGGTTATGTTGACCATCTGCAGGTCCTTGGTGCCGGTAAGGGAGGCCACATTCCGCGGCTTCGCGCGCACATCGTACGTGATGGGGGTCTCGAGCCAGGGGAGTCGGAAATGGGTTCCTTCGGCGTAGATTTCCTTTTGCACGCCGCCCAGACGGGTGTATTTGATTGCGCGATGGCCTCCGTCGACTGGGTGGTGTTAGCCTCGCTCCGGTTTCTTGTGCCATGTATCGCGCGTACCGTTGAACAGCGCATTGTTTGCGAGGAAGATGCCACCGCCGACCACGGCAAGCGCCGCGATGCCTCCACCCAGACCCTTTGGTGCTCCTCCACCGGCGCCTCCGAATCGGGCGGTCCGTCGTGTGAGTTCGGTCTGGAGGCGGTTCCACGCTTCCCTCGGATCTGGGGCAGACATGCTGGCGGCAGGGTTCAAGTTCGGGGGGTGCTGTCGGGGGTGATGGGGGGATGGGGGATGGGGCTGGTGACGAGGTGGACGAAAAGAATGGTCGGCGAAACTGGAGGTCCGCACGCAATGGTACTACCCATGCCAAGAGATGGCCTGGCCCTGGAACTTTTCGGCATGCAACTGCTGCCCGCCGCCATTCAACATGCACACAATGGACCACATCGCTGGCCGGCCCCATAGGTCGTAGGCTGGCACGCACCTGGGTGGAATATCCCACATGCTCGCCTTCGTCTTGGTGGCTTGTGTGCACACACACGTGCAGATGCATTCGCTGGAACCGCTGGTCACACCCCGGAATCCGGAAACCTATCTCTGAAGCCCCGAGGGAGAACACACCTCCAATCGTTTCAAGCTCGTGGCCCTGCCGTCTCTCAAACAATGGCTCTGAGCTCACCAGAAGATCGTGTTTCCGGCGCGCACGGATCCGGCCAATCAAGGGCTAAAGCACAGCTGTCCAAATGCTCTCCCTCCGGACAACATCACTTTCCCCCAGAGAATAATATACTTCTTTCTCTCCCCGTGAGCTGGCTTTGCGACGGTCTGTTCATTGGCCTTTCCGAGATACCCTTTTTCACTTTGTTTCGCCCGGTCCTCTTCTCTTTTCATTCACCGCGCCTCGAGACGGAATTGGCCACATCACTCACTCTGCCTGATCGCATCCGCATCCGCACCCCACCACCATGCACATAACATCGTCGACGCTCCGAGGCGTCGCCTGGTCCGCGCTCGCCCTCTCGACCGCCCATGCCTCCTACATCGTAGACTCGCACAGTTTTGGTCAAGACGGCAAGGAAATATCTCCGAACCAGCGCACAATTCCCCACTTCCGCCTGAGGGGTGAAGGATGGGACCCCGAGATCCACACCGATCGCGCCATTCTCACGCCCCCGTGGCCCGGAAACAAGCGTGGTGCGCTGTGGAGCGAGCAGCCCCTCCATCATGCGGGCGACTGGGAGGCTGAAATGTCTTTCCGTGTGTCGGGTATGGAGAGGGGAGGTGGGAACTTGCAGATCTGGTATACAAAGGACTCGCAGAAGGACAGCCCGCCTGCGAGTTTGTATACGGCGCCCAAGTTTGACGGGCTGGTGCTGGTGATTGATCAGTATGAGGGGCGGGGTGGGTCGGTCCGAGGATTCTTGAACGACGGAAACATGGATATCAAGGCGCATTCGGATCCAGATACCTTGGCTTTTGGACAGTGCGATTACCCTTACAGGAACTTGGGAAGACTGAGCTCCATCAAGCTCAAGCAAGCCAATGGCAACTTCGAAGTTACCGTGGACGGCCACCCGTGTTTCTCCACGAACAAGGCAAGTCCATCTCCGGCCACCATGCTTCCTCCCATCTAATAGAACCACCAGGTCAAGCTCCCCGACGGCTACCACTTCGGAATTTCCGCCTCCAGTGCCGAAAACCCAGACTCCTTCGAGATCCACCGCTTCATCGTCTCGACCACAAATGCGCACGCGCGCGAAGACCAGCAACAGCACCCCGACTCGCAGCAACACCATGACCAGCAACAGCAGCACTTCGACCCGAATATACAACCTCCGCCTCGCGTCCATCACCCGTACCGTCAAGAGCGCGAAGCCCGCGAGAAAGCCCGCCACGACGCCAACCCCAACATCCCACAAATCGTCGAAGACGTCTTCGCCGCGAACATCAAGTCGCAACAGGACCAGTTCGTCGATTTGCACAACCGCATCCAGGTCATCACCCACAGACTGGACGACCTTTTCGATATGCTGGACACGTACATGGCCGACCAAGACGAACGCTTCAACCAATTGATGGGTCGAGTGACGCCAATGCATGACCAAGTCAGCGCGATACAGAGAAACGTGGAGAAGGTGGAGCGTACGACCATGGAGACGTTGAGGGACTTGGAGAGCAAGGACTTCAAGGATATGCTCAACCAGATTCACTTTTCCATGGAGAGGGGGCATAACGCTATTGCGAACAGCATTCCGGGACAGATGGCTGATGGTAAGTTCTTGCTTGCCCCTCCTCAAAAAAAAAAAGTACAGATGAAGAAAGACCATGGCTAATATGGGACAGCGGTGGGCAAACACGGTCCCAGCATGACGACTTTCCTGTTCATCGCCGTGGCGATGCAAATTATGGTTTTTGGAGCTTGGAGAGTGTACAAGTCGAGGCGGCACGGTGCGCCGAAGAAGTACCTATGAGTGCCTGTGCTCTCCTCCCAACTTGACATCTAACACAACCTGTACCATCGCGCTTTTCTTTTGTTCGTGTATCGACATTTCCCGCTCGCCTGCGGCATATTCGGCGTTCGGTGGCTAAATCATACATGGTTTTGAACGAACTTGGCTTCGTTTTGGAACGGGTATGCGGTGGAGCGAGCAATGAAACTACAATGTACAATTACTTTTGAGTGATATACAGAGCTATACCCTGTCCATGGAAGATTTCCGACGGTTGCGCAATGCAGGCATATACAAGTGATGAGCCCCCGGTCTATTACAACATGGGCTTGATGTCGTCTGCGACCTTGAAATCGGCGCCTGTCTTGGACCTGATCTCATCAACAGTCACGCCATCCGCGAGCTCGATCAACGTCAAGCCCTCGGTAAAGTCGACATCAAATACGCACTGCGCACTCGTTCGTCAGTATTCTGTCTGCTGTTGGTGTTGAATTTCAAAAGGGCCGACGTACCAAATCTGTAATGATCCTGCTCACGCAAGCCTTCCCGGTGAGCGGGAACTCGCACTGTTTCAAAATCTTCGGCGTGCCCTTCTTATCCGTATGCTCCATCGTCACCACGACCTTTGTGGCACTCGGGTTGCTCACAAGATCCATCGCACCTCCAAAACCCTTCACCTTGCCAGGCAACATCCAGTTGGCCAAGTCTCCACGGGCCGATACCTGCATGGCTCCCAGAATCGTCAAGTCAATCTTTCCAGCACGGATCATACCGAATGATTCCTCAGAGCCGAACGTCGACGCGCCAGGAAGAAGCGTGACGGTTTCCTTCCCGGCGTTGATCAGGTCGGGATCCTCGGCGCCTTGTTGCGGGTAGGGGCCGAGCCCGAGGATGCCGTTTTCCGATTGGAGCTGCAGTTCGATGGATGGATCGACGAAGGAAGGTGCCAGCATGGGCATACCGATTCCCAGGTTTGCATACATCCCGTTCTTGAACTCCTTCGCCGCTCGCCTCACGATTCGCTCTCGCTTACTCGCCGTATCGCCTTTACCCAATGCACCAACGGCATCCTTGGGGTCCTTCGCGTTGACCACCTTCTCAATGTTCTTCTCGGCCGTCGACTGAATCACCCGATCGACGTAGATGCCAGGAACATGTACCCCGTTTGGCGCCAGATCTCCCACTTCGACGATATGCTCGGCTTCCACGATCGTAACCTTGGCATTCCTCGCCATGGCACCGTTGAAGTTCTGCGCCGCGAAGCGAAACTGCAAGTTCCCTAGACGATCCGCTTTCCACGCCTTGATAAACGCATAGTCGCCCTTGATCGCCTCTTCCATGACGTACGACTTCCCTGCAAACACCTTCACATCTCTCGGCTCGCTATACTGAGCGACGCTCCCATCCTTGTTATGTTTCAACGCCAACTCGCCAGTCTGCACCACGGTGCCAAAAGCGGCCGGGGTATAGAAGGCAGGAATCCCCGCACCGCCAGCTCGACACCGTTCGGCCAAGGTGCCCTGAGGAGTAAGCTCCAGCTCCAGTTCGCCCGTCAGATACATCTGCTCGAGTACCTTGTTCTCGCCCACGTACGACGCGATCATTTTCTTGACCTGCTTGCTTTCGAGGAGGAGGCCGAGGCCGGAGCCCACCACGCCAGCATTGTTGGATACGGCGGTCAGGCCGGTGATTGAGGGCGTCTGTTGCACTTGGTTGATCAGGGTATCGGGCACACCGGAAAGGCCAAAACCACCGCAGAGGAGCACACTGTTGGATTGCATGTCTTCGATTGCGGCGGCGGGGGAGGAGTAGACCTTGTTGATTTCATTGCGGCGGTAGGTTGTCGAAAAGCTGCGGGAGAGGTTTAGGTATGTCTGTTTCGTGTCAGTCCGCGGTGGGTCTGGCGGTGGTGGTGGAATTGAAGTGCCTTTGTCGAGCTCCGCGACAGCTGTGAAGCTATCCGGAAGGCGCGGGTTATTGACGGCATTGGATCCGGCGCTCTTTGGACTCGGATGGATACGACTGTGCGCAAGAAGGTCTCAAAGTCGGAAAGCGACGACGGTCACCTGAAAGCGAGAGGAAAATGGTGCAAAGAATGAAGCTGTAACTAAGGAAGCTCGACCATGACGGGCAATTGGCTTGGCTTGGTTTTGGAGCTTCGTTGGGTTGCGTCGGCATTGGAAAACGGGGCGGAAATGTTCCCGCTCCCGCTCCAGATCGTTCTTTCCCCACACCTGTCGCATCGTCTGAATGCGGTTAGTCGAGTGGATGCTACTCAACTGCAACTGGTACTTTGCACATGTGTTCAAAGGTGTAGCAACCGAGGAGGAAAAGCACTCCTCTCAGTAGCAATATTTCCGATGAACCATCACTCGGCCCACCACCTGTAAGCTGGTGGAAATCTCACGAGTTGGGCCCCTATATATACTCTAACCCTATCTATCATTCCGGCCTTTTGCCCACGATCCTACGAAGCAAAGCTCATCAGGTACGTAACACATGAATCGTCGTTACCCTGAAAAACACCCAATGTGCTCTCTCCTCCAAAGGGACGAAAATAACACCCAAGGTTCAATCAAGACCAAGTACCGAATGGACAAGCAACCAGTTTACAAGAAGCGCTTCCAAAGCACACCCAATATCGTAACGTAACAAATGCAGCATCGACATTGTTTTCCCACCTCACTCGGTCGTCCCACTCTCATTCACTTTCGGTTTCCAGAGTTGCGTGGTGTTCATTCTGATCGAGTTCGGGCGCGAGTTCACTTGCACCTCGCCTCCAACTCTCACGCCTTTGCCCTCTCCCTCGCCATCCTTGCCTGCACCAGGACCATCTTCATCCTTGCTCAACCCGTTGCCGTTCTCACGCATACCCCCATCCCCTTTCCCTTTCACCGCCCCACCACTCTCCTCCGCCTCTGCCAATGCCTCCTTGACCATTTTATTCGCCTCGTCCTGCAAGTAAGGAATCTCTTTCCCCTCCTCCGGCTTGCTCAAATAACTCTCCAATAATGCCTTGAGCGTCTTCGCCCTTACAGGCTTGGCAAGATAATTGTTCATGCCCGATTCGAGGCATTTCTCCCTATCGCCTTGGATGGCGGAAGCGGTCATGGCGATTATGAGCACATTACGAATATCGGGGTCTTTGTGTTTGCGAATCAGGCGTGTTGCTTCGTAGCCGTCGCAATGAGGCATCTGGACGTCCATGAGAACGAGGTGGAAGGGTCGGCCGTTGTCGCTGGCTCGCTCGAGGGCGTCGACGGTTTTGAATCCGTCCAGGTAGGCATCGCACTTGAAGCCGAGCTTTTGCACGAAGGAGATTGCGATGCGCTGATTGATTAGATTATCTTCTGCAATACAGACTCTCAGTTCCTTGCGCGGGATTGTGCTGAGATCGATGCAAGGTGTATCTTGTTCGTGACCATTGTTCTCTTGGCTGGAGAACTTGGCCATGGGATCTGGATCGCGCGTCGCAAACTCTCTCCTCTGGGCATCGTCCTTTGGTACCTTTTGGAAGCGGAGGGAAAAGGAAACTGTGGTGCCGACACCTGGCGTTGAATCGAGCCATACGCGACCTTCCATTACGTTCTCGATGAGTGCTTTGCAGATGCTCAAGCCGAGACCTGTTCCACCGTAGCTTCGAGAACTCGAGCTTTCGATCTGACTGAATGGAAGGAAAAGTTTCTTCTTCTGTTCTTCCGGGATACCGATACCTGTATCGATAACGCTGCAGGTGACGTCGATCCAGCTATCGCTTTCGTTATCAGCAGTAGCCTTAACAGTGACGGAGCCCCTGGGAGTGAACTTGTAGCTGTTGGAAAGCAAATTCATGAGGATCTGATGGAGACGAACAGGATCTCCCATGACCAGGAGTTCAGGATCAAGTTCGAGCTGTTCCACAGTCTTGAGGCCTCGCTCGGCATTTGTGTACGACAAGGCTCGAACGACCTCCGTAATCGTTTCGTTGAGCGATAGCGGCGTGGAAATGACGTTCATCTTGCCAGCCTCTAGCTTCGAGTAATCAAGCAAGTCATTGATGATGCTGAGAAGGGTATCGGCGCAGACTCTGATGGAATCTGCATACCCTGCCTGCTCTCCGTTCAAAGGGGTAGCCTTGAGCAGCTCGGACATACCGATAGCTCCGTTCAGTGGAGTTCGTAGCTCGTGCGACACGTTGGCTAAGAATAAGCTCTTTGCTTTCGCTGCTTCTTCTTTGAGCTTCATATTCCTGATTGCAATGGCTTCGGCCTCTTTCGCCTTGTTTTCTGCCGCTCGAGCTTGAGCCAACGATCGCTTCTGCATTTCAAGCATCGCCTCGTTTGACGCACTTACACGTTCGACTTGTTTGAAGAGAAGTGCGTTCGCAAGCGATATCGATACTTGGTTGACGAGGAGACGCAGAACGTTTGTGTTACGTTCGGTAAAAGAGTTGGGGGGACCCTCCACATAAATAGAACCCATAAGGTGTTCCGAGTGTATGATTGGTATAGAAATCACTGCCTTGCCCTCGGGGTTCCTCTCCAAATAAGCTTCGGACACATTCGAAAATCGATCGTCTTCCAGTAGATTCTGACAGAAAACTGTTTCGCGGAACCGGAGGGTGTAGTGCGTAACTTGTCGCGCTAGCACATCTTCGACCGTATCCAAAGATTGACCGGCAGGATACGACGCAACGCCGCCGGTAGGATGCCCTTCGAGCTTGTCATTCTCATTTGTGGCCACGCACGCCACACTCCATTCTATTTGCGCGTCCTCAATGATAATGCCACACAGCGAGGAGCCAGTAGACTCAAGAATAATCTCGGCCATCTTGGCCATGAGTTTGTCGAACTTGAGTTCGCTGGACAAAAGTTGACTGCTCTCGAGGATAGAGCTGAGATCGAGCATGTCTAGACCAGCGGCTGAAAAGCCATTCTGCAAATCATGCTGCGATTCGTGCCGCTTCACTGTATTCGGCGCCAGCCAGTCTTGAGTTCGTTCCACGGCAGTTTCTGTGCCCAGGAAGCGGGCTTCCTGGTCGTCGTTTTGCTCCAATCGGAAGGATGTATTCCCCGTATCGATTATGGTAGTCTGCACGGCGACGTCCATGGTGCTTAATGAAGCCGTTCCTTTGAGTAGCCATTCATACTTGGCAGTCAACTGGCTGGCTTTCCCAAATGCCGATATCTTACGATATGTTGAGATACATTCCTTGAGCATGTGACGAGCAGGCCTCAGGGATTTCTTCCGGATGCACCATTCGGCGTACAGCTCAAAAGCATGCGCCTCATCCAAGGTAAAGTTGTGCACTTCGCTATGGTCCAGTGCTGCCTCATAATGCGATAATGCTTGCTCACCAATCAACTCGGATATGCCTGTCGTGAGCAACGAGATCCAATGTCGGTAGTTGACGTCTGTAACAACACAGCAAGACTCCAGCTTGTTGATGGTCTTGCGCACAAATTCCATCATCCGTTCCTTCTCCGAATGCTCCGGCTCTTCTCTGAGTAGCGCCGTATATGCGAGAGAGAGGTAGAACCAGGTAGAGTTGACAATCCTCTGGCACCACATGCTATCCAACATGGGCAGCACCTGCTCGCCAAGGGCAATAGCTTCGCGCCAGTGTCCGTACAAAACCAATGCAGGAACTTGTGAGGCCAGATAGAAGGATTTCGGGCGCTTTGGGTTGCTCACGTTCTTTTCGATGAAATCGAGATATTGTGCGCTGTTGTGTCCGCTGTCGGAAAAGATCAAAGATGGATCGTGAGTGCCAGTCTTCCCTTGTATCGCCCTGGCAAGTTGTCGGCAGGACACCAAAATCATTCCACCACGCGTATCTCGGTCCCAGTTTTTGAACTCCAACGACTCCTCCTCGATCCAAGCCTCCACATCCGCTGCATCTGTTGATGCCATGAGCTGGAAATGGGCAGTGACACCCAGGTTTAACAGAGATAGAATTCGATCTCCGGCAGCAAGGGAAGCGTCCATTCCAGCTGAAATCCGTATCAGTTTCACAGAGATACAGGTGTAAATGGAAGGAACTTACCACTGAGATCAGCAAACAGAGCTGACATCGGCGCTTGCAAATGGCCCAAGAATAAGCTCATCAGAGTCTGCCCACGGCCGCAGGTGTAATGATCTTCAGGATAGATGTCGAACAAACGTTTCGCAATGGATCCACACTCTATAGCAAACTCTATCATGTTGAAGCGGCCTCCAGCGATTGAGCCCAGGTGAACGTAGCCGAGAGCAACTTGGGAAACCGTTCCTCGACTCAAGTGCAGATCGATCAGCATCAGTGTGGATTGATAAAAGAGAAGACTATTGGACCAGAAGGCTGCCCCCAGCAATTCGACGGCGATGGGACCTAGCGTCAGCAACATGCGATCGTCGGTTGCGAGAGGTCGCGAAAGTAATTCCTCCTTGTCTAAGCTCTGCAGACGAGCGCAGACTTGTTGAAACTGGGCATCGCACTCCTCCCAAGTCGTGGGCGGGATAGGCATGCCCAGCAATGAGCAACAGTCCCTTAGCGACTGGAAGGCGCCGAAGCTGTCGCCACGCACGGCGTATACACGGGATTGAAGAATGAATGAAGATGCCATGTCGCAGGCGTCCCGCGCATGTTTGAAGGTGGTTCTGATGAGAGAGAGGGCTTCGTCTAGCATATTCTGATGCCAATAGCACTCTGCGGCACGTACGAAAAGCTGCAGCGTTTCCTGATAGGACACATCCGGAGTGTTGCCATCATCGGTCCAAGGATCGTCCTGAAGGAAAAGTAAACAGTGTGCGTAGTAGTAGATGCCGGTAGATCTAGCTCCTGACTCGCATGCTGTTTCCGCAGCCTGATACAAGACATCCCTAAAAGCAGCTCTTTCGGTCTCTCGTTCCTTGATCATCTCGGCAGCGAGACATATATGTCGACTTCTCATGTAGAGCGCCTTAGGCCCAACGACAGAGCCATCATGAACTTCCCCGTCGATTATCATGTGTCTTGCGATCATATAATGCATCATCGTCGTATCCCATTCGTCATGCACGGAACTGACAGCAGCATTGAGGTATCGATCATGGCTGAATCGAAATCTATCCTCGTCATCCGCAGCCATGAGAACAAAACTCGCAACCGCAGAGTTGAGTGCAGTCACCGCACAATCCCTGTCTCGTAGAATCGGGACTCTTGCAGCATCTGCAGGTGCATTTTTCGCATTCATCAACTTTTTTATCAGTGCGAAAGAAAAGCTGCCGCCGAGTAAAGACGCCCAAGCTACGAGTTTCTGGGCATCCGGGGGTAGCTCCCGAAGCCGCTTTGTGATGAAATCGTTATTAATCGAGGAACCATAGTTCGGGCTTTCGAATACCTCGAAAATTTTGTCGAGGTCAAATCGCTGTAGCCACGTCAGCGTACGATGAACCCATGTGCTACCCAACAGCTTGAACCTACCCAATTTCCCTCTTTCCAACAATAATACACGCAGTGCTTTCGATAGCATGTATCCAGGATTTCGCGGATGTAGAACAAATTACCACGGGACTTCTCTTGAATGACGGCCACCAATGGAAGGATATATTCCTTATCGCGGTGCATCGTCTCTGCCACGTATTCGGCGGTCTGCTCTTCCGTGAAAGGCGAGAGTTGAATTTTTGTCGCTATTGGCAACAGGCTGCGTAGGTCTCTGGGCAATGTCTGCTCGTCTTGGTAGGTGAAGATCAGCACCAGAGGGATCTTCGCTTTTTCGATATGGCTGATCAATTCAGCACTCTCCGAATCAGAGTTCTGCACGTCCTCGAGACTCCATATGCAAAGCTTTTGGGTCGCCAAAAGACGCAGGATATCGATGAACATACTCATGAAGCGGGAGGCCTTGGAAGATCCACCACTTCGCAGCCATGCCTCTGCTGTATGATTGGAGGTTCCACAATGAATGGCAGGTGAAGATGCTCGCCGCTGGCAGTCATCCTTCGGAGTTGTCTTGGTGTCGCGCGGTTGAGGTTGAGGGGTTTGCGGGGTATCGCCAGCCGACAGAAGCCATTCTGGCAAGTCAAGGTACGTGTGCAGGACAGACCACACGCCCGTGTTCTTGAGATAATTTCTTAGGTTCGTGTGAAACTCCTGAATCACATAGTAAGCAAAATGACAGAATGCAATACCTCGGCAGAGCTGAGACTCAAACAGCGAAACAGAAATCGAAGGTTCGTATTATTCGACGTACCGTACTGACATCCGCTTCGCTGAAGATTTGACGGAACAGGCTCGACATGAGCCTCAAAATTGGCTCAAACGGCGCCTTTCTCGCCCCGTCAAACTTGGCCGATGCGAAATACCCAGCACTACGAGCAGTGGTCTGAATACTTTGGACAAGCCTCGATTTCCCCAACCCTGTGGCGCCTGCGATGGCAATGAATTCGCAATGCGCTCTTCTCAGTCGTGAGTTGCGAGCATTTGACATGGTGCGGAGAAGCGAGCTCCCATCCGACTGATTGGAACGCGAGAGTGATAGCGAGCCCTCTATATTGGTATTGGAAGGCCCCCGGCTAATGGAAGCTAGGTGCGGTCTAGTTTCTGATGCATCTTCTGGGTTGGAGCCTTCCGATTTGGGGACGCTGTTCTGAGACTTTTGGCGAACGGGCCGGGTCGCTTCCATACAGACGGGACCAGCGCTAGGACCGGGTGGGCTGTTAATGCGGCCATCAGAGCCTCGCGAGCTTGTGCTATCAGACAAGATGTCATCGAGTTGGTTCATCTCCATGCGTGGATCAGAGTATGACGAGCTTGAGCTGAGACTGTTGAAGGCCGCTCCAAAGACGTTGGACACGGTGCGTCGACGCTTCGAAACGCGCTCGATTACGTCTACAATGACCTGTCGTTCCTTCTCCCGCCCGAATTGCTTCAGAGGGAGATTGAAGAAGCAGCTGATGTCTTTGGAGCCAGCCCGGAAGCTTTTTAGACCCTCACCGTCACCCTCGGACAGAAGCTCGCGAATCTTGATGAGGTCGAATTTGAGGCCACTGGTGCTGTAGTATCTCTCCTCGATGTTCTTCTGTGTCATGCGCTGTATCACGCCCGACAAGGCTTCCGGTATATCGATCCGTTTCGAGGACACCGGGGGTATCCGCCTGTTCAGTACATTCTGCATGACATCCAGAGGGGTAGGCCCATCGAATGGCGTCTCTCCACAGAGCATGGAGTAGAAGAGAATGCCCAGACTGTAGATGTCCGTCCGGCTGTCCGGCTCTGCGGGCATTCGTCCCGTCTGCTCGGGCGCGATGAAGGCAAGCTTCACTTCCACGCCCCTCTCTTTGCTCAGAATGTTCCAACCCGCAGAGGTAAGGCCGTTTTCAAAAGCCCGTGCCCCACTCCCAAAGTTGATGAGTTTGACCGCGCCATTCTCCGCAAAGTGGAAGGCGTCGCCTCGCAACTCTCCGTGGACGAGTTTGTGGTCGTGGTGCAGGATCTCCAAGGATTCGGTGGCACCCACCGCAAAGTCCAAAAAGGTCAGCAGCGGTATGCCCTCGACCTTGGATTGAATTGGACCGAATTTCCATTGGTCGCCTTGATGGGTGACCTGGTACGCATTTGGACCAAACTGGACCAGCTCCTTCAGGTAGTTGGGGCCCGGGGATTCCACTATGCTGGCAGCCAGCGGCTCGGTGTTTCCGGGCTTCGCAGGCAATCTGATGAACTCGATCGGACGTACGAAGTGGCGGCCATGGGGGTCCGACTTCCGAGCCACCGCCTGGGCAAGCTTGAACTCGCGCTCGAGGCGCAGGGTATGGGTGGACACGCGGCATACCACGACGCAGTCGCGGGCGGGGTCGGCGACGGCGGAGATGTGGGTTGCGGTGCTGGCATCACTTCCGGAGGATCTGTGGCTGCGATTCAGGAACGGGCGGCTTGCCTCGGGCGAGTGCGAGGATGATGTTGAGTTTCCGGCGCTGCGACCGCGGGGGATGGGCCCGGTGGCCTTCTGGACGCCCGAGAAGTGCCAGTTATCATAGCTGGAGTGGAACGGTTCGAAGTCGGAATTCCACGTATAGTTGGGCAGCTCGACCAGGCGCGACAGCATCTGCGAGAAGCGCGCACTGCGGCCTGGATCCTCTTCCGGGGCAGCCATGCGTGTGGGTTGGGGCGCCCCAAGCTCAGCGCATGTTGCGGGTTACGGGTCTACGGCAGAGTCGCGGCGGCCATGGCGTGGTTCGAGGGGGAGAGTGCAGAGGGACACAGAACCGTGAGCCCAGCCCTCAGCGTCAACATTAGCAAGGTCCATGCTCGCTGACTGATGGGGGTCCGCCACCCGCTACTGTAGACATGATACGTGATACTACGGGATCCTAATGGGACGGCGATACAATACAGCGGTATAGCACAGCGAGTAGCTCCACCTCCGTCCTTGTCCCCGCCAGGCGAGACGATTCGGGCCTAGCCGCCGTCGGGAGCAACGCCGCCGGTCGACATCAGACGTTGCGCGGACGGGCTGCAGTCTTCCTCTGCATACGCATTCACACCCACCACCAGCAGAAGCATCGCCCGGATCCACCACACACCACGCACGCCGCACACCGCACACCATACACCGGCCCTCTCAATGCAGCACAATGGACTCGCCGCCCAACGAGCACGCCTACACGGGCGACCCGCCGAAGGCTCGACAGCTGCCCTCCGACCTGCCCACCTCGCTGGACGATAGACGGCCCATGTCGATCATGGGCGAGGAAACCGAGATATACGATGCATGGCAGGGTGAGTGGCCCGGCACGGCCGATGCAGGACCGTCTGACGGCGCACACAGGGCAATCACAGTTCCTCACCACGCCCATGCCCGCCCAGCCCCTCAGCTTCAACCTCTCCCTCGACGATCCCAGCCTGGGCGACGAGGACATGCAGGCCCTGGAAGACAGCGACAGCCGGCTGGTGCAGATGCTGGCGCACCAGGCCCGCCTGAAGAACGACAACGCCGGCGACGAGGCCAAGGTGGTTGCTGACGACAAGCTGTCCCACGAGGAAAAGCGCGAGGCCCTCCAAGGTCTGTTTGCCCTCGCCGCTTCGAACGGGGAGCTGGGGAGGGTCAAGCGCTTGCTCGATGGCAAGACGCGCGAGTACATCGACGTCGACGCCGTGGATGCCGAGGGGACGCCGCCGCTCGTCTATGCCAGCTGCTTTGGCCACGAAGAGGTCGCCGAGATACTCATAAAAGAAGGCGCCAGGGTGGACGCCCAAGACAGGAATCGTTGGACGCCGCTCATGTGGGCCATGACGAACCGGCACAAGGACATCGTCAAGCTGCTGCTCGGCCATGGCGCATCCACCGACGTCAAGTCCTCTGCCGGCAGGACCGCATTCGACTTCGTCGAGCCGAACAGCGAGATCTCCGACTACCTCAACGAGAGCGGCTACAACATCGGCAATGCGGGCGTGACGGATGATTTCTACAATTCCGGTCTGTCCTCGGATCGGTTCGAGCAGGAGATGCAGGAGAACGACATGAAACGGCGGATGATGATGGAGAGCGCCTTCAACCTGGAAGTTGACATCGGCAACCTGGGCCTCGATGAGCAGCCGGAGGTGGGCACACTCCCTTTTGACCATGTAAACAGCGCTGACCAGCCCAGTCGCCCGAAGAGGTAGAAGAGGGGCAGGAGTTCGTTTGGGATCGCTGCCTCCACGACCAGATGTTCGTGTTCCAAGAGAACGAGCTGGACCGCATCCTCGACATCATCATCGCGAACATGACGCCACAACGCTCGCCCTCGCAGAAACCCATCCCCGCGAACATCCTATTCCTCAGCGCCCGCTACGCGCATTATCACTCGGGGACGGAGCTGTTGGAGATGCTTCTCTCGGCGGCGATGGACAAGGTCAACGATGTGGTGGAGAAGCATCAGTGGGACATGACGGTGCTTGCGTTCTGGATATCGAACGCGACACTGCTTTTGCACTATCTGAAGAAGGACAGCGGCCTTGCCGTTGCGACCCTTCAATTCCAGCTGCAGCTGTCGGAGCTCATCAACGACATCTTCATCCTTATTATAAGAGATGCAGAGCGTCGCATGGACAAGTGCTTGGATCAAGCCATGTTGGACCACGAACCGATGCCTGGCTTCGAAGACGTGACATTCCAACACGAGTGGAAAATCTTCAAATCCAAGCCAAAGGCAAAACCCGTCGAACCGCTTGAAAAACGATTCCGCCCGCCCTCTCCAAAGCAGAGGATGAAACCCTCCCCGCGCAACATCACCTCCCTTCTTTCATCAACCCTCTTCGTGCTGGATCTCTACGACATCCATTCAGTCATCGCCGCTCAGCTGCTCTCCCAGCTCCTATACTGGCTATCCGCCGAGATTTTCAACCGCATAATGTCGGATCGAAAATATCTTGCCCGTACCAAGGCCATGCAGATCCGAATGAACGTATCCACACTGGAGGATTGGGCACGTACCAACAACCGCCAGCCGGAGCACTATGAAAACGGGTCGATGACGTCCACGGGCGAGAATACCATGGAAGCCACCCAACGCCATCTGGAACCTCTCGTGCAGCTCCTCCAGTGGCTTCAATGCTTCTCTTCCCTTGGGGAGGACTTGGAATCTCTTGTCGGTACGTTGCAGCAGCTACCACGCCTATCCTACCAACAGCTCCTCCATGCTGCGAAAAATTACCGGCCCGAGGTCGGGGAAAAAGGACTTTCGAAAAGTGCACGCAATTACATTCTCCACCTCCAAAAAGCTGCTGCGGAACGGAGAGCTGCGCGGGCCAAGTCGCCAAACATACAAAAGAAGGGGGTAGACTCTACACCGTCAACGCCTGTCAAGACCACAACACAGCCTGCCCCTGCGCCATCGCCAGCACCCTCGAGAGCATCCGAGGATGAGCAGGAGCAGGACGATGCACCGGACGATCTACTCGTCGATCCCTCATACATGTTACCTTTTCACCTTCCCACTTCAACAGATATGCTTATCACATACGGCGCCGGGTTCGGCGGAGTAAACAAGGAGCGAGAGAGAAAATACATCCCAACCGTGCCGCCCGAGTTCATGTCCAAGCTTGATCTCAGTGGTGGTAACAAGAATGGCGGCAACCTCTACGACGACACCCGTTGGGACGATCCAAGCTACGGGTGAAGAGCAAACGGTGTCGCGTGATCTGTGCTAAGCACGAACGCTGACAGCAGAAACAGGATCTTGTACCACTTTCGCCGTGTCAAGGAGTGCTTGTTGGAGCGGCCTAAGCTGGTGAAGAGGCCAACGAGACGCTGGCTCTGATGGAGAGAAGGCCGTACCTGCAGCGGAGACTGCAAGTGAACGCCGAAGGCATATTTACTTCCATTGGGAGAACGTTATAGGGATAGATAGAGGCGACTGTTTGCAGGTTGGACTTTCAAACGTGTTACCATCATCATCATCATAGCAAGCACGGCGCATACTCTTTTGACTAGGTATTTTGTTCTCCCAAAACTGCACAGGTGCCAATCTATTTTTCTCGGCGTTTACGAGAGAACGACCACTACTATCCGCTGTTCCCTCGTATCTCGCTCGTCCTTTCCGAAGACGTGTTTCCATCAAGCAATCTCGCAAGATGTGTCGGTTTCTGTTACTCGATAATCAGGCACGCTGTGTCTCCGCCGCTATCTGTCGGTGGCTCTTGCTGCCTTCGGCGGCCTCCGCACCCCACTAGTACCCCGCTATAAACGGTGCAGTTCCCCAAGCTTCCCTAATTTTTGTGGTACCGACATTCTCCTTCCTTTGTACATTCTCAAGTCCAAAGACCAATTGCCTTGCTACACCCAAGCAATACTCTCCAAAAGATACCACCAGCCATGGAGATCCGTACCCTCTCCCCCGAAGACGTCCAGGATACCGCAACCTCCGACGCGCGCAACATTCCCATCGACGAGATAGATTCCACCTTCAAATCAAAATACACAGGTGCATTTCCAGTCCTTCTATCCACTCGGCCTTTCTAACAACTATCCTCCAGACCTCATCTCCGCCCCCCTCGGTTCAAAGGTCCTCTCCTTCTCCGACGAATGGTTCGCCAGCGCCTCCAACCTCCTGACCCCCACACCCCCCATCCGCAAACCCGGCGTCTTCACTCACGCCGGCGCCTGGTACGACGGCTGGGAAACGCGCCGCCACAACGCGTCTCCGTTCGACTGGGTCGTGATCAAGCTCGGGGTGGCCAGCGGCCGTGTCGCCGGTGTCGAGGTCGACACCGCCTTCTTCAACGGGAACCATGCCCCCGAGATAGCGGTCGAGGGGTATTTTGCGAAGAGCGAGGACGAGGAAAGGGCGTTGGAGAAGGGGGGGTTTGGAGGGTGGGAAACGGTTCTGGGGAAACGGGAGTGTGGACCCAGCCAACGGCATGGATGGGAGCTGGGGAGCGTCACGGACAAGGCGTATACCCATGTTAGGTTGTTGATGTATCCGGACGGGGGGATTGCAAGGTTCAGACTTTACGGCATCGCGGTCCCCGTCTTCCCGCAGTCTGTGGATGCCGTCTTTGAGCTCTCGGCTACGGTCATGGGCGGCGTGGCGACGTCTTGCTCGGACCAGCATTTCGGTACAAAGGACAACCTTCTCCTACCGGGTCGAGGCAAGGATATGGGTGACGGGTGGGAAACGAAGCGAACAAGGGGCGAGCATGTCGACTGGACGATCGTGAAGTTGGGGACGAAGGGAGAAATCGATCACATTGTGATTGATACGGCGCATTTCAGGGGCAACTTTCCGCAGAAGGTGCAGGTGTTTGCGGGTGAGTTCGACAAAGAGCCGGAACACGATGATGCGAAGTGGGTGGAAATACTGGAGCCGCAGAAGAGTGGACCGGATAAAGAGCATGAGTACAAGGCAGAATTGAAGGGGGTTGTCGGACAGGCCTATACACATGCGAAGTTGGTCATCATTCCCGATGGAGGAGTCAAGAGGTTCAGAGTATTCGGGAAAAAGGTGTAGGTATCAATAACAACCATGATTGTGACGCATATATGTGTTTGTAAAGCTCCCATTGTCATTATTGGTCGTCAGAGGAAATTATCATTAGGCTTGCGTCCATTAGGTGCAAGCAGCAGTTTGAGCCTCCTGTCAGCCTTTTGATCCCAAGCACGCCAAACTAAAACCCCCATCACCGAGGCAAAGGCCAAGTCCTCGCCCCAATTTGCGGAAGACCTTATACATGAAGCCGTATAAAGTTTTTCCTTGGGTATGTCTGCCCTTCGAAGCGCCGTATAGAGCTCATTTGTCGTGAGTCGAGAGCAACTCTAGTCCTTCTGATGAACCATGAACTTGGAGACGCGGTTCTCATTCTGGAGGACTTGATTGAGCCGGGCGATGAAGTGCTCTTGGAAAGTGCGGGTAGGGTCAACCTTGGATTCGTCCAACGCCAGCTGCTCCATCTGCTTGATAGCCCGGTCTGCGTAATCCATGACCTCCTCAGCCCAGTTGCTCTTCTCCACCACCCCTTCGCTCGCGATGCTCCTTATTGATAGGCAGCTGCTACCAATGGTACCTTCACCGCCAACCGGATCGCTTGCTGAGGCGACAACGGTGGAGGAGGTTCCCTTCTTGTCCGGATCCACGACAGGAAGCTCGTCGCTGGTGAAGTTCAGGAACCCCTCCATACGCGGGTTCACCTTGGGAGGTCCTAAAGCAATCGGTAGGCTTCCCAGTGAAGGGGGCAAATGTGAAGTGGCAGCGGCATTTCGAACTTGGGAATTTGGAGAATTGGTATTACCTTCGTGTTCACCAGCGTCCAGGCTTCCGGTTTCTCCATCGTTGCCTTCCCGTGTAGAACCAACGATAGAGTGGCTACTCGATGCGGCGTCACTGTCCTTACGGTGAGTGGTACGCTCCTCAAGCTTGAGTTGTATGAGGCGGTCGCCGATTCCGCTTAGACCGCGGGTGCGTCCGCCCTTGTAGACCGAGGGAGCTGGTGAGAAGGTCTCGGGAGTGTTGATCGGAGGGCTCGGGAGCATGGCCGAGTCCGCGCTCTCGTTTAGACCCTCCTCGATGGGTGCGAGGATCTGGCCGACAGCTTCCTACAGGCAGAGTATGATTAGACAACCCCAGATTATGACCAGTGTAGACTTGACTTACGAGGTTCGTGCCAATGGCCTCGTCGATGCTACCAGAAACATCCGTGCGGGGTGACGCGTGGGGAGGGGAAGGAGCGCCAGAGCTCGAGCCCACAGACATGACCTTGAAGGCAGACATGTCGAGTGGAGGTGGAAGATGGAAGATGGAACAGCCGAGTATGATATACTGCCAAGGATAGCAGCAAGCGATCGATCTCGCCAGCGACCGCAGCCGCAAAGATGGAGCGAGTGCGGAGGAAGAGGAGGAGATGGGGAGGTCCGCAGGGAGCGCAAGTTATATAGAATAGCTGGCAAGGGCGCGGCGACGGCTGATAAGTAGCGAATTGAGGTGAAGGCAGATTGCAAGCGCATGCGCCCGTGACAGTAAGCAAGCGTTTGCACAAATTTGCCCAGCGAAGCACGCGTAGTTCGTAGTGCGAAGGGCGCAGTGGTGAAGGTGTTGGCGTTGGTGTTGGAGGTTTGGGATGTGGACCTGGGGTATGCTCCGTCGTGCCTTCCTCTAGGGCCACGCACCCGCACCCCACAAAACGTCTTCTATTTGCAAGCAACTCAGGGGCTCCTCCTATCTTCTTCGCCGTCTCTTGCTGTATTCCGCTGGCGTATGATATCCATCTCCCCAGATGGCGTCCTAAACACCGAAGTGCTCGACGGCAGGTCGTGCAGCGCAATCGACTGCGTTGTCTGCGCATCCTGTTGGCCGCTAGTCCTCGTGAAGGTCGGTGACAGGCGGCTGTCACCGTCCACGTGTCCCTTCTTCTGTTGGAGTCTCTTCTCGATCCAGGGCAGGAAATTATAGTATCCTCCGCACGCGAAGACGCCGATCCAGAGGACCAATTCAGTACCATAGATGATCAGCCCAAGTACATCAAGCTTGGGTTGGAAGAGTAGCGAGAGCAAAGAGAAGAGGTCACCGGCAGCATCAATGCCAACGAAGAGAAAAGAGATGCCCCGAACGGTCCGATGCAAGTATATATCCCAGTAATGCCGGAGCACGCCAGCCGCAAGGAGTATTGCTGAAAGGACCGCCATGAGAGCAGGCGGCCATTGAACATCCCTCTTATTTGCGACACGCAAGGCGAGGATGAGAGCGGCCTCCATTCCGCCCATGATGCAGGCGACCGGAACTACAAGGGCGAGAGAGCGGCTGACGGACCATTTCTGCCAAGGGATCAGCTTCTCATGATGCATTGACATGTCCAGGAATTGGATAGTGCCCACTCTCTCATAACAGTAACACTGGATCCAGGTGATCAAACTCAGCAAGGTTAAGATCTGAGGCTGGACCCTCAACGCAATATTGAAGTTCTCAACGATGTTGTATACACCGAGAGGAACCCCAGCCCAAGCCCAAAGCATCATCATGGTTGGCTGCAGTCCAACTGCACTGTGTCCTCGCCAGTTGATCCATATTTGTGGTAGTAGCTGTTTCCCCTCAGTTGCTTGCTCTTGAACTCCTCTCCTACAATCGAAAGGGAAGACAGACCTGGACAGACCAGCACACCTGTCTGTATCAGTGCCACTCTCGGACGGACAATGAGGGGAAATCATACAGCACCAATCGTACCAAGCACGTTCGCAGCAACAGGTACGTCCATTGCCAGAACCTCTTCCGACCGTGAATGAGATGAAGTCGCAACCCGCCTTGCACGGACAAGGAATAGCGACAGGGGTTCTGCGCCACTAGCCCCATACCCTGCACGGGCGATCATGAACTTTTGGATTTCCAAGCATTTGGGTTTCTCACATTTCACCCATCACATTTTTTTGGATTGTTGTATTGGGAGAAAAGGAAGATGGCGCCGGGAGCTGTAGAACAGACGGAAAAAGAGCAGACAGGTGCTGCGCTGCCAGCAGGAGTCAAGTTGGGGCCGGATGGCAAGCCGTGAGCACTTGCTATGGAGCATCGCGATGGTCTTGTATGCATGCTAATAGACTGCATTCTAGCTGCCGAACCTGTACCGACGTATCTTCCTGGATGGCTATGGCAAAAGGCGCCTCCAGAACCAAGAACCCCACGCCGACCCCCGCCGCTGCGACCGCGACCGTCCCTTCCGACTGCCCACCCGACGTCGAGCAACTCGGTCGCTCGTCCTGGACCCTTTTACACTCCATAACCGCCACATACCCCGAAAAGCCTCCCATATCCCTTCAATCCGAAACTCGTACCTTCATGGGCACATTCGCAAAGCTATACCCGTGCTGGCACTGCGCGTCGGACTTCCAAGAATGGATGCGCAAGGACGGGAATGCGCCGAGGGTTTCGAGTAGAGAGGAGTTTGGGAGGTGGATGTGTGAGGCGCATAATGCTGTTAATGTCAAGTTGGGGAAGAAGGAGTTTGACTGTGGGAGGTGGGAGGAGAGGTGGCGGACGGGTTGGAGGGATGGGAGCTGCGATTAGAATTAGAGGGTGAAGAGACGGGTGTATGATGTGTGTATATGATATGGCACGGTATGATTTGCAGCGACCACTTCCTTCCGCTCCATTGTATATATCTGGGCATTGGGCGGCGTTTTCGAAGCTGCCATCTCAGCTTTTTGGGACAGGACCAATCAAGACTATACTATAAGGGAACACTCAGCATCACATGTAGGGCAAAGCATACACGCTCTTCTTCCAAGCAGCACTGCAAAGATACTTTTATTGACATGACTGCAGGCATCACGAGGACTTGACAGATCATGGCACATGCATTCCTCAAAGATACAGAACCATCCATCCCATCAGCGTCTTCCTAATCAGACTCCACGCACGAAGCCAAACGAAGCATATGACAGCCCCCCACCCGCCGCTCCGGGATAAGTCGGCTTAATGATGCGATACCACCTATCACGTCACGCTTCCCAATCATTCCAAGATCAATGCTTCCACATGATATGAATCTACCCTTCTTCACCACACCTTTCTTTCCATCCTCATACCTGCCTTCTCATCGCTCGAAATGACCAAACACTACGATGCAGGGACATCAACCCACGTTCACACATGGATCCATCCCGTACACCTCAATCTCCCCGACACATCCACTTCCACTTCACTTCCCACCTCATCCCCCAACTCTGCCTCTTCTCCCACCACCACCACCACCACATCCGATCCATCCCCAACCACAACCTCCACCAACCTCGCCCACCTCGACCGCGACGCCGCCGTCGCCCTCGGCACCCTCATCGTCCTATTCATCATAGCACTATGCTGGACCCTGCACACACACATCAAGCACCTCCGCGCCCACCAACGGGACCTCGAAGCCCAAAGGCGCGCCGCAGACGGTAATGCAAGCTTGGGCGGCATAATAGCGCGACGGGATTTCAGGGTGGATAAACAGGATTCGGTGGAGGGAGCAAGAGGGTGGTGGCCTGGAAACAGAAGGATGCCCGGATCGACAGAGGATCAGTGGTTTGCGGATGGGGAGATGGGGAATCGGACCAGTGTGTCCACGCTACCGAGATATGAGAGGAGGGAGAATGGCTCGAGAGGGAGTAGGGGGAGTATAGCCATGATGGGGAGAATCTCGGGAGGAGAGAGACGACAGAGTCGAGCGGAGAAGGATAGGCGGTGGCGGTCCAGCGTAGCACGTTATGGAACGACCTCCCAAGCTGACACCGAGGAAAGGGAGTGTCCAGACAATCTTCCACCTCTCCCACCTTCACCGACATTGCCATTTCGCTCCTACAATGACATGATGGCCCGTCAGACCACACTTTGCCGTGCTTCGATCCGAAGCAGCCCAAACTTCACGCAAATGCAAAATGAACACGGCAGAAGTGAAGGCACAATAGCTAGTAGATTTAGGAATGTAGCTTGGGACATGGAACCCAAGTCCCGTGGTCTGGATGAAGGTGTGATTCCTCTAGTACGTAGACACTCCACGACTGTGGATCTGACAGAGCCTTCTCCGACGACTGAGTGTAAGGATCGGGAGTTGGGGAAAGTGAAGGACAGCAGCTGACTTTGGACTTGAATCTATTTCAATATAATTAAGAAAAAGGTGTGGTTTCATTGCCGTTCACTACTCCTGGCTGCCCAATGCAGATATCCGTTGTATTGAATCGGAAACGGTGCAGAACCCGCATGCAAAATGGAGTGGTCCAAATCGATAAGACATCGTTTAAACCAACCAGTTGCCGAAATAGCTGCATATACGTCGTAATGTCCAGATTTTGTCCGTCTAGCCGGTATTACCATGAATATTGTGTTGCCACCATAATGCGGCAGTGGCTGCTCGACAACGCCTTATCGCATAATCTCCTGGTAGATGAGAACTAGAAACGTTAGCACATGGCCAATGCGACTCTAAACAGCGCACTTACGCTTGAGCTGCTCCTTGGTCAAGTTGTCCTTGTTCTTGTCAAAGTCGAAAAACTCCTCGGGAATGGGGTCAGCGGTCGGCTCGTCGTCCGGGTCATGGTACGGCTCGAGGTACGGGTGCTTCAGGGCATCTTCCACGGTGATGCGCTTGACCGGGTTGAATGCAAGCAGTCGCTCCAAAAGATCCAGGGCAAGATCAGAGGTCTTGGGGAACATGGCCTTCCACGGGATCTTCTTCTTGAACGGAAGCGAGCGGATGTACTCTCGGGCACGGCGGGACTTGATGCCGTAGTAATCCTCCATAGTTGGCGTACCGAGCACATCGAGGATGAGAGTCAGCTGGTGATGGTCTGCGAAGTGTCAGTAATTGCAGAACCCACGAGTTCCGGTTTCCTCACAGTCCTTGCCAGGGAACAAAGGCTTGCCGCTCAACATCTCGGCCAAAATGCAGCCGACACTCCACACATCAATCGCCTTGGTGTACTCTTTGAACGTCAACATAATCTCCGGTGCTCGGTACCATCGGGTGGCTACGTATTCCGTCATGAAACCCGAGTTATCCTCCGTCGAAGCCGCAGATCGCGCGAGACCGAAATCGCAGACCTTGAGATCGCAGTTGGCATTCAAGAGCAAGTTCGACGGTTTGAGATCACGGTGGAGGACGTTCGCTGAGTGCATCGCTTTCAGCGCGCGAAGAGTCTGGTAGATGAAGTACTGGCAATGGTCGTCCGAAAGTTCTTGTGTACGAATGACGCGGTGCATGTCCGTCTCCATGAGTTCCTACACGTTGTGAGTATTCATTCCGCGCCAAGCCGGAGAAAAGTACACACCTGAATGAGGTAGACTTCGGTGAAGGTCTCGTAGTTCCGAGGCTTCTGGATATCGAGAATCGAGATGATGTTCTCGTGATTGAAGTACCTCAGCAGCTTCATCTCTCGTAGAGTCCGCAGACAGAACATGGAGTGGTCGAAGGGTGTGATCTTCTTGATGGCGACCTTCTGGCCTGAGGGTTTGTGAAGCGCAGAGCTGGCCAACGTCAATACGGTCTCCCACAGTCAGTATATCGTGGATTCTCACCAGACGACACCGTAGGCGCCCTCTCCAACCACATCCTGGATGTCGTACTGCTCCGACACATTGAAGGAAATCTTCCTAGAGCTACCGCTGCTCCCTTGAGCTGCGCGAGACATGGCGACGGGTCTCTGGCGGTCTTGCGCTGGTATTGGTGAATCGAGCGGCTACAGATAGGCGGCTTTGTTGTGCCTCAGATGCGGGATGCGATCGAGCTCACGAAGCTTCTCGACGAAAACCTGCTTTCATTGTTCGTTAGCGGGACAATGCCGTTCAAATAACCCCCATTGTTCTCGTCCAGGGGGAATGGTTCGCAGCAAGGTGTTTCCGCATAGTCGGGGTGAGCTTGCATGGTTCTGAAGACGCAGCCCCACCACCATCCCTTTCGGAGCAAGAGAGTGGGAGTGAATGCCATACAAGCTCCCCAACCGCATCGCATCGCATGAACGGGTCCTCGCGCCCACTCTCCACAGGAACCGCCACCGCTTCCCAGTTCGCAACAAATGAACAAACGTACCGGTCGATCGCCAAATGACGTCTTGAACCTACTCGTCGACTCGTGGCACGTACTGGCGATGGCACCGACGAAGGGTTTCCTCTCGCCCCAAGTGGTGAGCTACAGGCTGCGGTGAGGAGTCGAGTCGTCTTGGAGGGCGATACGTGGGGTGGATGGTTTACGGGCGTTTCACTAGTCCGTGGACCCCACTGTGTGCAAGCGCAAAGGGAGCGGACGGCGGCGAGCACGAGGTCGCAGGTGCAAGATGGCGATAGCACTGCCTGAGAGGGGGCGGCGACCTCAGGTCTGCGTATGCGTGGGTGCGCTGTGCTGTATGCCAAGTCAGCCCTGTCACAGTGCAGGAGCGACGGGGCGCAGAGGGGAAGAAGGGGCGGTCGGAAGGGGGCGACGCACAGCAATTCGTTCTCCTGCTCCGGTTGTGTTCTCGCTCGCTAGGAAGGCGCGCAGCCGTAAACAGCGCAACGGAGTGGGAGGAAGGTGCGGGCGGTGTTGTTGCCGTGGTGGGATGGTGGGGCTTGCTTCGAGGAAGGCGCGGAGGGCAGACACAGCAACACCTTCACACTTGTCGCTGCAGACGATGTCGACGTCGATGTCGATGTTGATGTCAATGCCGATGTCGATGAACAGCAGAAACGGCGGCAACAGAGGCTCGCGTCTACAGTGCACAATTATACGTCCTGGCCTGGTCGTAGTGCTAGCCGCCCACGCCGTGAGGCCCGCCAATTGGCCGCCCGCTTGTGCCTGTCTCACGCTTTCAGCGACTTTCATCTCGAATCACCCCAGACACGCTCCTGTGATCTCTGTCATGCACCGCCTGTCAACCTCTGAGCCGCCGCATCCCCCACCAGGCCTGTGTTTCGCCAGACATCACCAGTCCCGATTAGGCAAGGCCTCTTGGGCTCACCTTCCACCTTGCCCATCGGTACGCCCTCCAGCTGGCCCTCCACATCCTCAGCGTCTCACTCCAAAGGCAGACCGCGTACAGCATCAGGTAGCTGTCAACTGTTACAGCTCTCCCGGCCACGTCACCTGCCCACAGCTATCGCTGCTTTCCGACCCCAGAGTCAGCCCAGCATCGCAGGGCAGCATCTGAAACTCCCGCGAGCAATCGCTGAACCACACCCTTTGCTGCAGGGGCCGAGTTGCACCTTTGCAACCTCTGACCCTAGCGGGTCCGGTGCAAGACCGAACAGGCATGCGGCTATAATCTGTCCCGAGGCCATTGGATTTGCCTTTGATGTGATAGCATTGCATCTCATCGTCAACCAACCACCGCAGCTATATCCCTCATCGCCATGGACTTCATGGAAACGTCGCCGGCCTCGACGTGCCACATCTTCGTATTTCCAGGTTTTTGGGGGCAGTACCTGACCTTCAACATGGAAGGAATCGACTTTCTAGAAGCGTTCTAGTCCCCTCCCGAGCGCCATCGCCATCACATTTGGAATTTTGCCGTTACCGAGATCGATTGTTGCTGACTCGGCCAACGAGTCCAGTCCCGTCCTCGTGGCAACCCAGCCTGCAGCCTCAAGACCCATCTTAATGCTGTAACCGGATATCTTCGTACCTGACACTCGAACCCCTTCGAAGCCATTGTCCGTTTGTGGGTGTGAATGTTATTCCTCCTTGCAACACTCGCGCTCGCCGGACGATGCACCGCGGGACCACGAAGCTAATTTGGGTCGGGTGCAACTATAACGAGCAATTTTGTTAGGCCGCCCAACATCACGCTTCTGCCGGTTCCTCCTTCGGTATGGATGAGAATAGCACGTTGCTTCGGTGGCGACCGTTGCAGTGATATTGAACACAGACATCGGACGGATCCAACAATCAAGGAAACCTCGGACCAAGCCTTCCTGTCGTGAATCCATCAACCGAACACGCGGATGCAGCCGGTGACCAAATACAAAGCTGCAAGGTCCCGTCAACCGTTGGGAGGCCGAACTACCTACCTCTGTACCTGTGTGACGTTTCCGCGTTTCACGCAGCTACTCTGCCTCGTGTTGTGTAAGACCTCGGTCACCTTCTCCTTTCTTAGCAATTACCGCATGTATCGTGGGATTAATTCGACCCAACAAACACCTGTACATTCCTCGATCGATAGACTGCAACAAGGAGTGGAGAGTACTGTCCGACAACCGCAGATTACAGAAAGGTAGGTCGGAAGGTAAGGCAGACGTGGTATTTGGGCACCGACAACTCGCCAACCGCTTTGTAACGTCAGCGTCATGTACACTGCGAGGACTCGATATCGGATCCGAAATGGTCATTACGATACGTCAAATACCCGCACTTGAACGCTATAATACAATAACGTACCGAGTCTTGTTCTGGTTATACATGAATTTTCCAGCACTTCCGAAAGTCCGACAATTATCCCAGTAAACTCCGTTGATCCTTGTCATTATCCACCATCTTCGAACGAGATGAAGTGTCTTATGTTCTGCTCTGTGACCAACGCCCATTTGCCATCAGACCCTGATCCTTTCCATCAATACGGCGAATCACGAAGAGGGCGAAGATGGCGTGCCCTTGGGCGGATATTCGTGGCCTTCCTTCTCGACTTTGGGTGTGCATGTACACCATTGCTCGTGAGGGACATTGTCCATAACACCTGGGATGTGATTTCCGCAACCCCACCAGGTCGTCTTCTCTGTTTGTCAAGGTAAGCCTATGTTCAAGAGGATCAGGATTACGTCGGATTGGGGACTATTCGAGTCTTGGCGCATTGAGTGAAATAGGGAAGAAGAGCGGTGATGCGGATGTAGTTGGCATACCACAAGACTCGCAAGTTGCTCGACGGCACATCTCGATGGACAATCTTAGTCTGCAGTTCGTGTAGGTACGCAGGTGTGTGTCTTGGCAGCTATCCGTATAGACTCGTGCTGCTGATTCAACGACCGAAGAAGAAGAAAGAAAACGCTATGCAGCTTTGCAGAAGAATAATTCCGAAAGGTCTTGTGGTCCGTAAGCTAGTCTATGCAGGCAAGGCACGGGAGCTGTTACCATCGAATATATATCCCTCTATAAATCCTCACTTCCCACTCCCATCTTAAACGCCCAAACCCACCCACCTCGCCGACGTCCAAGGTCGCCGACGTACTCGACCTAAAACACCGCACCAACGCCGCAGACCCGCGAAGGCTTGCCCTTGCCATGCAATAGCCACACGCAGCTATGACTTCATTGGTCGCTAAAACACGCCTCTCCCGCGCGACCCATACCTTTGTTCATGGATCATGTGGACGGGTGCTTTCTAGTCTGGGGGTTTGGTTGTAGAATGAATGGTTCGGTTTTTATGGGGTTAGTTTTTTTGGGATTTGATTAGCGAGCTATTAGGCGGTGTACCGTATGCGGATTAGGTGTTGAGGTGGGGTGGAGGGTTAGGGGGGTTGGTTTGGTCGGCGAGGTGGAAGTCATCTCCATGTAGATGGATTGCGTCGCGTGTAGAACTGCACGATGTAGAGAAACGGATGGCTTTTTCCGCCCTAAAATACGGTGGCTAATGTAGTTCACGATGATGACTGTGACGGGAAATGAAGTAATCGTCGACCAGAAAGTAAAACGTGCACTCCAAATATGTTATTATATCAGCCTTCCACGTGCGTACTACGTAGACACACGCTCTATAACTACCGAACCAACTACACGCCGCAAACCTTTTGCGAATGCTAGTAAGAACATGTAAGCCTGATAGGGAGACAAACGCCCGAATGCTCTCGTGAAACACTAACACAGCCGGCTAGTGGTATCTATGCAACAACTTCGCCGATCTTATAGCGTGCGTGCATGTATATTGATTCACCGGTGTCCAGAAACGGGGGTTGGTGCTGCGGAAAGTGGTGTTCTTCCTTCGGGTCGGACTTTTGACCTAGAGAAGGATTACGCGTGCGTACGTGCATCTCAACGTCGCCGACGTCAATCAACTCCGCGTCTGTGTGATGCAAAAAGATGACGTGATATTAGATCAACGTTTAGTCGAAACTGATTTTCGTAGCTTTCTTCGTCGGGTCAACCTCCTTGTAGAAAGCACCGTAAGCACCGTGCTCCTTCTTTTTGACCGTGGTGCCGAACTTCATCAGGTCTTCAGGGACAGCCTGGTTCGCGGCTTTGAGGACGTTGATCAGTCTGTCATGTATTAGTATCTCGCGAACCAACCTTGGAAAATAAGTATACTCACGCTCCAGAAAGTCCCTTGTCATGCTCCGTAAACAATGTAATAGCCAAACCCTCCTTACCCGCACGCCCAGTTCGTCCAATACGATGGACGTAGTCCTCGGCCGTGAGCGGGAACGTGACATTGATGACGAGTTTGACAGCCGGAATATCAAGACCTCGGGCGGCCACATCGGTAGCTACCAGCAGTGGAATTTTGCCTGATTTAAAGGCGGCTAATGAAGCACTACGCTTGTCCTGTGTGAGATCGCCGTGAATACCACCAACGCGGAAGCCCTTCGATCTGATGAAGGTCTCAATACGCATCGCTTCTTTCTTGTACAGACAGAAGACAAGGATACGGTCTTCCGAGTTCTTGCCCGATTGGTACTGCTTGAGGAGTTGAAGAAGGCGGGTTTCCTTGCCCCGAGGATCAACAACCTCGACTACTTGCTTGATGCGAGTGTTGGCGCGCAGTTCGCCGGAAACGTTGTCGCCAATGTTGATCCTAACAGGTGACTGCATGAAGGTGGAGGCAAGCTGCCGCACAGAAGGCGGCCAGGTTGCCGTGAACATTAGAGTCTGTCGCTTCGTCGGCGTGCAGTTGATGATGAGGCGGATGGCCTCTTCAAAACCCTTGTCCAACATCCTGTCGGCCTCATCCAGAACGACATACTCGGCCTTGCTAAGATCAGCAGACCCATCGCCGATCAAATCGTTCAACCGACCAGGCGTGGCAACCACAATAGAAGCGTTACGAAGAGCTGCCACTTGAGGATCTTTCGGAACCCCTCCGTACACACAGACCACCTCGAGGCCTGCCGGAGTAGCTAGCTGAACCAACTGATCATGGATCTGAACCGCGAGTTCGCGTGTAGGCGACACGATGACCGCCTTGACACCTTTCTGCTGCTTCTTCGGCAGAGACGAGATGAACCTGATGCAGGGCACACCGAAGGCGAGCGTCTTACCAGATCCGGTCTCTGCGACTCCGACCATGTCTCTTCCAGACAACAACGCAGGCCAGGTCACGGCTTGTATAGGTGTAGGAGCTGTGAACGAGGCGAAAGGTGCTCGCTGTGACTTGTCGGTCACTGGCAAATAATCGAACTTGATGATCGGACGCAGCTTGCGCGCAGAGGGGAGGGGATCATCAATCGTGACAAACTGTGTAGCAAGATAGGAGTCGATCTCCGACTGAGGAAGCGCTGCGAGTTCCTTGTTCTCGACGTAGCCAGCGTCGCCGATCGGTTCAGGGCTAATTGCGGACGATTCGACTGCGGAAGCGGTGGATGACTCGGCGGTACCGCCAGACTTCTTCAATTCCTTAAGCCTCTTCTTCTCCGCCTTCTCTGCCTTGCGCACCGCCTTTTTCGCCGCCTTGTCATCGGCCTCCTCTTGCTCAGTATCTTTCATGACAACATCGGGGGTGTCGCTGCCTTTCTGCTTCTTCGCCTCGTTGGCGTCCTTGCGCGCCTTCTTCGCGGCCTTTCGTTCCGCTTTCGAGAGCTTCTCCTCCTCGGCAGCCTTCTCTACACCCTCACTGTTGGCATTGTTCTCCTCTTCCGCCGCATCCTTGCCGTTGGTCGCGGGTTCGATGGCGCCGACCGCAGCAGCTTTACGCTTCTTCTCGCTCTTGTCTTTCTTGCTCTTCTTTCTAGAGATGCTTTCCGGCTTGACGGCAACTTCCTCGTCGGCAATCACTTCGGAGATGGCGCGTTTGCCCATGGTGGTTATGGTTACTTGGGAAGGCGCGGGTTGCGAAGGGTGGAAAAGCGAACTCTTCCGCGACGACTTTTTTCACCGGGCGCTTATCGATAGCAGCACGCGCTAATTCACGCATGGTGTGGGTCTAGTCTGGATTTGGAAGACCATGTGCTGAGGCAGCAGGACGCATATGCATGGACACAATCTCCGACAAGGAGCAGATGTTCAGGAAAGTCAAGTACATGTTAACATATCTTTATACATTTCCATCGTGTAAAATTCAATGGCGGCATGCACCTAAACGCCTTGCCATGCTGTGCCCTGCCTTCATTATAGTTAAACCATCCTAAATCTCTTACAGCTGCCTCGTAGTATCGCCATTTTTCCTCTCCCAAAACTCCAACGTCAAAGCTGCCAGGAAGCAAGGAATCTCCTTCCTTCCCTCCACCCAGTACACGATCTGATCCCTGATCTCTCCAGCAAACACCGACTGCTCGCCTCCGCTGACTTTCATGGTACCGTTTTCTCCGTCAAACACGATGGAGTTCTCGCAATCCTCATCCGCAGGCTTGAACATCGACGTGACCTTGACGCGACCGTTGGGCATGAAATCGAGCTTCCAGCCCAAGATGGAAGCAACGGCTTCTCGGAACTCAAGAGACTTTGCGGTCCATATTTGCTTGAGACGCTTGGTCTTCTTCTCCATGGAGGCAATCTGGCTGCGGGCTTCGGAGAGCTCGTCTTGTGTAGAAGTGAGGACTGCGGCCGAGACTATGTTATTCGGGGCGGTGCCTTGCAGCTGAGCAAGCAACTGCGCATTGGCCTCACGCAGTGTACGAACAGTACTCAGCTTCAGGGCTTCCGCATCGGCAGTCGGATTGGCCTTGAACTCGAGTACACGTGTCCGCGATGCCTCCCTCAATTTCTTGAGTTGTGAGTGTTGGGCTTTGTACTCGTTTTCTATGAGCTTGATACGCTTCTGCATCGCGGTATTGTCATCCTGCAGCTGCCGGTTCTTGCGACGGAGCTCGCCGACACGCTCATCTGTGTCGTCGATGTCGAGGGGACGCTTTTGTCCAGCGGCCACGGACAGAGGCTGCTGGATGCTACCGAACTCCTTCTGCAGCATCTCTACCTCTTTGCGGTATTGGTCAACGAGATCTTCCAGCTCTTTGAGACGATCCGTCTTGGCAGCATCATAAGACTCCGGCTGCAACTCGCGCTCCTCTTCATCAAAAGCCTTGATCTGTGCGCGGAGGAAGTCTACTTCCTTCGTCATGAGGACCTTTTGGCGTTCTAGTCTGGCACGTGCCTTCGTCTCGTTTGAGTTTGGTGCGTTGCTGTTCGAGGTCTTTAATTGCTGGAGTTCGGCTTGCAGTTTTGCTTTCTCATCCTCCAAGACTTGGATATTAGACTCTTTGACGGTGAGTTCGGGCTGAATCTGACCGAGGCGGTCCATGAGCTCTGTGTTTTCGAGGCGCACTTGGAGAAAGGCTCGGGCGAGATCCTCGGGTGTCTCGAACCGTTCGCCAGACTCTGCTTCGTTCTCTAGGTAGGATGTCCAGGAGTCGCGTTCGTCCTCCAGATGCTGCTTCCGGCGCTCCACCTCGTTAAGCTGTTTTTGGAGGTCATCTACCAAACGAAGTCTTGTCTGCAGTGAGCGCTTCTCTTCCTCGATAACCTCAATGGCCTTCTGCTTCTTGCGGTGCTGCTTAAGTTCCGTATTCTGCTCCCGAGTAAGGGTTTCCAGCTTTTTGATGTGCGCAACCTGCTCGGACAACTCTTTCTTGATAACTGAGATTGTTTCCACATCGCCGGTGACTGCCTTGAGTCGCAGGACTTCTGCTTCCAGCTCTCCTACTTCCTCCTCTTTCTGGGCCAACTTTCTCTGTGTGTTATGCATTGCATTGACCTTTGCGTCCGCGTCCGCTCTAATGTCTTCCACCGATTCTTTCAGCGCCTTATGCTCCGTTTGCAGTATCGTGTATCGATGCTCGTTTTGTCGTTGTGTCGACGCAAGCTCCTCCCTTAGCTCATCAACGTCCTCCTGCAGCTGTTGAGCCTTATCCTGTGATGTCCGTAATCGTCGCTGCAGATCCGATCTCTCGTTCTCGTTCCGTGTCTGATTCTCTGACAACTCCTTCTGCAATGCCTCGTACTTCTTCGCCGTGGCGTTGTTTGCTGATTCCGCTTGTTGCGCCTTCTTGTGCTCTGCATCGGCGCGGTGTTGCAGGTCTCGGACCTCGGTATCCTGTTCTAGTTTTACTCTTTCTTGTTCTTGTTTGGCTGTCTCGAGCTCATATCGGAGGGTGTTGATCTGCGCTCGGAGGTCTTCGTTGACCGGGTCGGCGGATACGACGGTGTGCGGCGCATTTTGCGAGGTACGGAAAGTAGTCTTGAAAGTCTGGTGTAAAGGCTCGCGGACTGGCGGCGGCGATTCTGGGGCGCCGGAGAAGAGATTGAAGGTTGGCTGGTTCCTTGAAGTCATTGTTTGGTGCTTCCCCCCGATTGGCGGTTGAGCTGTTGATTGTTTTTGGGTTATGCACAATTACACGGCGCTGAAAGTGTCGTTTTTAGAGAACCTCTCTCACCATAGTGTAGGTTTATCGGCGAATTCGCTGTTGTTGTGGGCGCAATCATGTGCTCTGTTGAAAGTTGTTCTTGTTGTTTTGGAGCTCGGTTTCTGCTTTGCCGGAAATGGACTAGTGCACTTTCTAAGCTTCACGGTCCCACGTGCCTCTAGAGCTGTTACCACAACCCAACTGTCCTAACATCGGAAACAACGCACGACCCTTGGAAATGAGATTGATCTCAATGTCACTTCTTGATTTGATCTGTACGATGTCCTCGTTACATATTGTATAGACTGTGCTACCCCTCTTCGCAACTTGGATACGTATCACTAAATAATATGCTTAGACCCTCCACACCCACGTCCGTCCTATTGCTGCTGGACAACTTCCTCATTTTAACATTACGACACCCAGTATTGTCGAATTAACCAATTTGTGACGTACTTCACGTCTTGTGAAACGTCGTCTCGAGAACGTTCTCGAGCCTGGTTGTAACACTCTTCGTGCGTCTGACAGATGTAATTGTCGTGTTTTGCATATTCGAAGATGCCATCTGCCTTCACGAAAAATTCTGAATGGGTTGCACTCATAGTGGGGTCTCGATCGCGTGTGAAGTAGACAGCATATCTATCCATGGTTAACAACACTGGGAGAACCTGAAAAGAAGAGGATTTACCCCCGTAAATATGCCTGAATCCGCTCCCTCTTGATCACATCCACGACAAGTCTCGCAGATATAGCATGGTCTGAATGCTCACCATTGAGGACCCCATCGTTCGGCACTGGAGCCTTGAAGTCCAGTACTCGAATGTCACGTGGATCGCTTTGTCTCAGCACACTAGCGATGAGATCCATCAACGACTGCAGTGTATAGGTTGATTCGCCATCCGACGTGGCGATCGAACGAATTTTGTTCTGGTAAAGCTTCTTCAAACTTTGACCGTGGGTCACCCTGTGTCCGCCTCCGTCCGAAGCTCCATCCGGCAGGCGCAGATAGAAAATCTGAAACGTCGGAGTATCCTTGAGGCTCCGCATGGCCACATTGTAACCATTGATTCCAACAAGGGTTTCTTCCCAGACGTCCTCGTCCGAACCGCCAATCATGTATGCGTACGCCGCTTCCAGACCGTTCTCAAGCGAGCGCGAGAAATTGCCGCCGATGCCTCGATTACCGGTGGTAATAACGATAGAAAACACGCACTTGTAGACGTAGAAGTCGTGGAAGAGGTCTGGCTGCTGATAGAGAAGGCTGTCAGACGGGTGCGCGCTGAAATAGATGGAGCCGCTGCTCGTTCTATCAGTCAAATTGCGTGTTACATGATAGAGACCTTACCCTTTGCAAAATCGTCCCTTCGAGATTTCCTCGGCAAATGTGAGTGACCCAAGCAGTATAGCTAGGAAGGAACGAAAAAGATTAAACGTAAACATCTGGGCCGACTGGACAAGTGACACGGTCATGGAGCGAACGTTGGATTGGACTGAGATATCTGCGGAATGGTAAGCCCAAGAAGAACTACAGAGGCGACTTGAATGTTTATGCGTCGATATTTGCACAGAGTCAGCGCTCTTGTCACTTGCCAAAGAAGGTAACCACGAGGGTAGTGAAGGAAGGTGAGCTCAATCGGGACTAGCCGAAGCTTTCACCAAACGATGCTATCGGTCTTCAGATTTTATTCTCTCCAGTGTTTTATTCATTCCAACACGACGCGTTCAGAACTGCCTAGGTAGCAAAACCTTTTGATCATATCGTGCTCGCGTCCGCGAAGAATGTATTGAACAAGTCTCAGTCTACCAGAGCCTAAAAAGCTTCCCCTATTCTGTATCAGCATCTGTATTTTTAGAGTGTCAAATAGTAATAATGTTAAGGAGGCTGCAGAGCGTCTTGTAAGTTTATGTGTCTCCCATATGTAGTTAGCGTTGCTGAGTGGGGCTCCAACATCTAAGCTGCTGGCATTGTTCTTCCACCACTTCTCGAAAAATTGAACGCACTAGGAGTGATATTGTTCTAATTCAAGCCGTTGGCTGTGTATATAGCAAACCAGTAACCAGACTGGCACTACCTCACGACACAGCCCCGTCCCGAAACCAACTTCATCTACACCCTCAACTGATGCCCCGATGGTCAAGAATAAACCTCCGTGATCTAAACTTCCTCAATTTTTCCCAGTCGGCGAATTCTCGCCGGTCCCCTCCTGCTTAGAATCCTTCCTTGCAGATTGATCCGACAGCATCGCCGGCAAGACGCCAGTTGCGATAACATCAAAGTCGCTCGGGGCACAGGTCGCAGGAGAAGCATAAGGTCCACTCCCATCCTCCTTCTTCTCAGAAAGTATGCCGGCTTTCTTGTCAGCCCAGGCTACAGCTTCTGTGACCGCTTCCTTCACGCCCCTGGCGACATTTTCGGCGACTTCGAGTGCAGATGTCGTGGCATGCGGTATAACACCCTGATCGCTGTCCGTGGGTATTGTCTTGGGCTCGACATCTTGGGCTTGTTGTGCTGCTTCGGGAGGCTGACGACCTGTGAGTCTTGTATACATTTGCTTTCCCTGGCGTTGTATCACTCACCAACACAGTCTTCGTCTGGTTCTCCCGAGGGCAGCCTTGGTTTGTGTCGCTCATGTTTGGCTTTCGAGATGTTTTGAGGATGTCTCGCAGTTGCTTGTGTAATCAAGGACGTCGTTGTTCGCTCGCGGATAGAGAGGTTTGTTATTGGTTTATGTCGCAACCCGACAAGCAACGTCATTGGGTGAACGACGTTGTGGAATGAGGGAAACAACCACACTTCACTCTTCACAGGTGCAGCAACAACTCCACGTTCTCATCACATCCACCGGCCCATTTCACCTTCTCTAGATAATGCAGCCGGCTTTTGGAAATCCAAGTCAGCATTCCATGCCAGCTCACTGCTGTTCATGCCTGAGATCAGTAAGTGAAAAATACTTTTCAGCAAGCAATACTGATCTTACCAACGACTACTTATTGCATGATATCAGAAGTACTCCAGATGATACGTAGACGTTGTCGCTTCTCATCACCTGCTGCACAAGATCACATTTCAAAGCTAAACATGGGGAGCTCGACACAGTAAATTGCCACTGTCTGTGTGTTCGACCAGCCAGTGGCAACTTGCATGGGGCCCACGAATCGTCCGCCTTGTCACTATCTATTCAAAGCCGATCTTCTACGCATATCTCGAAATCATACCAGGTTAAATGCTGCTCTATTAGGCGCATATACCCAAGCGTTCTATACCAGCTTCTCGTAACGACCAGTTCAGGTACCTTCTGGATGAGGTATGCTCGGAGATGGGTTCAACATGCCCGACAAAGACAAGACACCAACTCAACACCGGGTCCTTTTGCTGCATTTCTCTCGGATCGTGACCCTAGAATGGGAACGCTAGGTCACGTAATATGGGCATGCCTTGCTTCCATGTTTCTGGACGTATTAGCAAGTGCGGATATATGCCACCACGTCGATATAGCGCAAGGGGTTCATTTTGATGACTCGCTACAGATGCAGGTTCAGTGGCCTCGTGAAAGGTACAGCCTTTCCTAGGAGCGACATTTTTTGCGTGTGGATTTTGCCCGAAAGCTCGCGGGGATCGGCAATACATGTCACTCGATTTGTTGCGCCTGAACACACCTGACTCTCCGTACGCCATCTACAGAAGGTTGAGGCGCGGCTCGAACGCTTCCCGCGCCCAGGAGAGACTTCTGCACTCCATCTTTTCTAGAAGTCTTCCACGGCTAGGACCCTTGCTGCAGGTAATTGGGCAGCGACTTCCTTCACCCCAGCATGCCAGATGTTCATGAGCCTCTTGCATGGTCACAGCCCTGGAGCAGCACTTTCCTGACCTTGGCAGCAATATCGAAGCTTGCCTTCCCACACCAACATCCGGCCATTGGATGCAGGTTGCTTTGAGAGCACCCCTTCATGGTCAAGCAAATGATCGGTGCGAGGTCAGATACAAGTGGCCTGTCCTTATTAGCCTATATTTGCCGCGCTTAGACCAGCCTACAAAGCGGACAGCCAACGAACTCAGATCCTCCACATGGGGCCCCCATGGGTCGCTACGTGCCTCCCGCAGGTGTCGGGCACGTCAACCTCGTCCGCTCCGCCATGTACGAAGTGGCCCTCTGCCTGGACAGGTTGGAATGACGCTGGGGTTAATCTAACTTGTGGCATCGAAGTCACAACCCAGCAGCTCTCTCTCCACCCCTGCTCCTGCATCCTCTGGTTTGATTATCTGCGCGAGATGTGGAGTGCCTCGAGCTGACCCCGGACCCCCGCACTCGCATCGTTCATCTCATCTCGCTCCAAGGTGGTACCACCTGGAGCAAAGAACGAAGCGAGGAAGGCAAGATTTGCCATGCTATATGCTTTGATTTCTCCGTCTCGCTCCCATGTGCGCCTACTACGCGAGAAGCGTTTTCACTACACAGTACAACAAATCTCACACAAAGTCCGCCTCACCTTCTTCCAAAGCAATTCCATCGTCGACCTCAGCATCGTTGCACACCGCAGTTGTTTCGGTGGACGTGCAGTCTCCCTTGTCGCCGCTACCCCGTCCGCCAATCATGGCTACCGCAACGCCTTCGCCAGATGTTAGTCCAGCAGTGTCAGCAGCGACAAGCAATGGTCATTTTCCGCGAGATTCCTTCTGCCTCAACCTTTCCACCCTCCCGGATGCGAACAGCTTTGTACTGAAGACAGCCCTCACGTCCCCTCATCTTCTCGAATCGCCGAATGGCTATGGTCCGACGAACAGCATCTTGAGTGGTAATTTCAGGAAACGACCGCGCAATATGTCTCAATCGTCCGGTACCGATCGGGAGATGTCGAGCGAAGCCACATCCACCGCACTGAACGGCGCCCCTCCCACGAGCAATGGCGCGAATGGTATCGAACCTCGTCCAACCACAAAAAAGCGACCGAGTACAGATACCATTGACTATCCGCGCCGGCGCGCAACCATTGCGGTACTGCAACCGTCTTCACATCCGCCTGCGTTCAATAGAGGCTGACCGTTGGATTAGTGCGAAATATGCCGTTCAAGAAAGTCTCGCTGCGACGGGACCAGACCCAAATGCAGGCTTTGCACAGAGCTCAACGCAGAGTGCGTCTACCGAGAGCCGGGGATCAAGCTTGACGCAGGCGACAAGCTGATTCTCGAACATCTGAATCGGATTGAAGGACTACTTCAGACGAACCTCGCAAATGGGTTGGCGCTAGCGACACATTCGCCGGCCGCAAGTAATTCCACGAATGATGACTTCCTCGCGCGATCCACCGGCAACATGACTAGCCTGGGTATGATCCAGCCAATCATCAACGGCATTGGCACGTGGAGCACCTCTTCGAATATCTCGACGATGCCAAAGACGCACACAACGGCCGCTTTAAATCTGCTGCTGTCGCCAATGATACGCGAGCTCGTTTCTCGGCCGTACGACCCCAAGATCCTACTCCAGCTCGAGATGAGTCGGGAACCACTTTGCCTCGGCACATCCTTGGGACTGGATCTCTCCAATACCGGTGCCTATGTCCAAGCATTCTTTGAGCGAGTAAATGTCTTTTACGCATGCCTGAATCCGTACACATGGACAAGCTATTATCAGACCGCCCTATCGAGAGGATTTCGAGAGGGCGCAGAAAGTTGTATCGTGCTCCTGGTGCTCGCTCTCGGCCACGCCGGAAGTATGGGAAGCATTTCGCAGCAAGCACCGGACAAAGACCCTCCGGGGCTGGCATATTTTGCTGCAGCATGGGCTCTTCTGCCTAGTTTGATGACTAGAAACAACATTTTGGCCGCACAATGCCAGATTCTGACGGCTGCCTATTTGGTATACCTCGCCCGACCAGTTGAAGCTTGGAATGTACTTTCAAGCGCAAGTATGAAGATACAGCTTCTACTGAGCGCCCCCGGTAGGGTGTCACCTGCGGAAGAGGAACTGAGCAAGAGGGTGTATTGGAACGCATTGATGATCGAAAGGTTAGCTGTCCCGATCGATTTGGCGGTGCCAATACTGACTATCCGTCTAGCGACCTATTAGCAGAACTGGACCTACCACACTCAGGAATCGAGCACTTCGAGGATACTTTCACGTTACCTACTGGCTTCGAGGACATCGGCACAGAGCCTGTTGGTAGAGATGAATTGTGGTATTTTCTGGCCGAAATTGCTTTACGAAGGCTGCTCAACAGAGTGAGCTCGATGCTCTACCAACGAACATCAACCTTTGCAAAAACACCTGCAGTGACATCGATAGCACAACTAGACCCACTGGTTCTTGAGTTGGATTATCAGTTGAACCAGTGGTATGCAGGACTTCCACCGGCGATGCAGTTCCCTCTGGATAGAGTACCACTGCAAAATTCGGTTCAAACAGTACTGAGACTGCGATACTTTGCCTGCCGGACAATCATTTTTCGACCTTACATTCTCCTGGTGCTGCAGGATGAGACACTAGCCATGGACTCAGGGGTACAGGAGAATTGCCACAAGTGTTTGGAAGCTTGCATCCGGCAACTGGAGTATATTACGGCGCACCATGCTGGACATCTCCCTTACCTTTTCCAAGGTGCCCTCTCGTAAGTTTATTGTTCTGCTATGGTGAACAGCGACTGATGCTACAGCAGCATTATTTCCCAGACTCTGCTTGTCATGGGCGCCACAATGTGCCCTTCGCTGTCTGCGCTTCTTCCTCCACCCACCACTATGGATGATATTATTGCCAACGTCATCCACGAGATGGAGCGCCTCGCACATTTAGCACCCAGCCTTCGTCTCTCGGCTGAGCTCATCAGAGAGGCTGAAAATAAGAGGCAAATGTGGTTGCGTACAGCCGGTCTCAAGTTCGACAATTGATTCTGCCGGAAATGATACGATCAAACGACACGCGCTCTCCGATATGCTGGGTTTGTCACGAGGCTCTTCGCCGGCCAAAATACCAAGCCATCGACCAAAGCCGTTCTCTTCGAATCGGCAAAATGGCCTCATGTTGACGTTCCGTACGCGGAGATGATTGTTCGGGGGAGAAAGAGAGGCACGCGGCCCATGCGTATTCGTATCCGACTCATCCCTTATAGGCGCCTAGTCTATATCAGCGAATCATATGACGACAGGATGACCATCACTGCCGCCTACTTTCGAAATTCAACAGGTGTAGACTACACTTTTTCACCTCTTCGATCAGCCTACTGGATGTCGCCGACCTGCCAACAGCACATACATGCATTGCTAATTTGGTGCATGGTGCATAGTCGTTCGCAGACATAGGGCACTGCTTACACCCACCGGCTACTCCCACAGGGGTGGTGTCTCTTTTCGAGAAAGCTTCTCTGCAGGATGCTTCACTACAGCCATCCATGGCTTGGATGTGGAGATTGGAGAGTTTTGCAGAATGCAAGGGTTGGATCAGATGCTAGGGTCGGGGTGCATATGCACAACCAAGTATTCCATACATCGATCAAGATTCGGCTTCGCGTTCGTACCATGGACTTCCAATAGAATAAGGCAGAGAGTCTGTATCAGATGAAAACTGGGCGGAAGCCTATCTATTCTGGGCGGAGAAGGTGGCCGAGATCAGCAAAGGAATGGGGTAGAGAGACCGGTAGCGATGAGATATTTCTGATAGGTCTGGGGTATGGGGAAAACCGTTAGCTCTCACATCAGGTGCAAGTTTGCGGTCGAGGCAGCAGGTCTACCTTAGCTCTGAATACTTCACAATGCTATCATGAAATAACGACATGTAACATTTCATCTTCGAACACCTCTTCAAAAGAAACGTGCTGTCTTCCCTCATTTCCCCTATATCTCTCCCTACTAATCTCCTCCCCCCACCTTCAGCACCCCTCAATCAATCCCCCAAATTAAGGAACCTTCTCTCGCATACACACGGCCACACCGGCAGACATCCCAGGTTCGTATCCTCCAGAAACCAGGATCAAGGCACAAGGATCACGGCACTAAAACTGCCGCTTACACAGCGCTAGCACAAACCACAGCCCTGTCTGCACCCCGCATTAGTAGAGTCTGCAGACTTTACCCATCACTGGGGTACGTAATTATGCAGGTTACGGCTTCTGGAAAATCGATGGAAGGTTCTTGTTTCTTCGCTTTACTTGGAAGGAAGATGTTGACCGGAATCTGGGTCCCGCTCACCCGAAAGGTGGCCTGGGTGGATGGCTTATGGTGATAGCGAAGAGGATGAGGGGGAAGAGATTAGATGGGGGAGTGAATGGAGAAGGGTCGGCTGAGGTTGGGAACGAAGGAGTGAGGTCCACCAACGAGGTTGAGATTGTGATGGCCACGAGATCTCTTGCATTTGAACAACGGCAACGGGTCCACAGTTGTTGCATCGCCTTTCCCGCCCCACTTTTGCGCTCTTCTGCGCAATGAGTGAGTGGTGTGCTAAACACCAGACATGTATGTAGTCTACGCCACCGTGGCACACTCGACAAGCCTTACGGCAGCGCAGTGAAGAAGGTTCTGAAAGGAGTTGGAGGCTGAACAACGAAAGGAAATTCCAAGGATCAAAAGAAACTTGCCTTTGTATACGGTCGGCATGCCGTAATTAAAAAGTGATTACTTCATTCTGCAGTGCATATGCCCTCACATCGCCGAGTGCGTGATTGGTAGGAGTTTCAAAATTACGATCGATTCGACCATCTGATACCCTTCTTCCCCTCTGATTGCCTTGCATGAACACCGTCCTGATAATCTGTACCCTATGGCTTGTGGCTTGTGGCTTGTTCCATTCTTCCACCAACGCTTTCGTCCCACTTTCGCTTCCGTCTTTCATCCTTGTCGTTCGAACAACCCCAGAAACGCATCATCTTCCCACCCTTCATCATAGGAATCAGAAAGTCTGGTTTCAGGGTGCAAATACGAGGTTTCGAGATCGTTGCTTTTTGGAGTTGGTGGGGAAATAGTGTCGTGCGAGGAGGCGTGCTCCGCGGCTTTTTTGCCTATCTTTTTCCTCACTGACAGGTACGCCTGTCCAATGTATGTCTTAGCCTATATTAGACCCGTATTAATATTACTCTTGCGCGTACCATTTCAAAGTACCTATCGCATACCATTCTCTGCTAACAGACTCCTGCAGCTTGTCACGCGCCACACAATTCACCCACTCACTCCACGTCCTCACCATGCATAGTCTCCACATACACACGGTAAACATCCCGCGATAATCCCAGGATTCAATCCTAATACCCAACTCAGTGTTGACGTTGCTTCCCTCTGTACCGGTATGATCTTTGGCACCCTGGTGCTCGAAAACCCCATGTCTTAATTGCGATGGTTGCACATGCGCATGCCCGACCTGGAATCTGGGGCCAACCTTTGGGAGTGTATATTAGATCGTGGAGTAGCTATCTGGATGGGGTACGTATGTCCGACGACTCCTTAGGTGCAGGATCGGTAACGGTAATGGGACTCGATATTAGAGTAACACGTCAGCGTGCCTAGCTTTGATAAACCATGGGGGTTTGATGGTGGGCTGACGACCAAGGGAATAACGTGGGTATACAACGGCGCGCTAGGAGATTTTGAGCCGGAGATGAAGGTAGCTCAGGAAAGAGAGGGTACAAATCGCCGAGGTACCTGGCTCGGCAGTTTAGTTTACCTTGATCATCACTCGAAGGGAACGCTGGTTGAGTATACTCCAAGCTTGAAGCGAGATACAATGCTTTTGTCACTGGATCGGAGCGACCGAATTCTGCGGAGCATGTGACATCTTGGCGCTGGGGCAATTAATCAACTCACAGATCATCCCAGGAGTCACAACCACAGAGGTATCGTATCGATGGCAGCGACCCACGCCACGCTATTTAGGGCAAGGCCTGCAGAAAAAAAAGCGTGTGATGCAGACTATGTAGCGGGAGACCCACTTCCTTCCAGAAGCCTTCTGGTTCCTGACGTAGAAGTGAGATGCGCAATCTATCCGCTGAACGAACCACTTTGCAGAGCCGAGGTTGAATACATACCTAGGTACTGTGTGCCACACTCATCGTACAAGCAGATCTTGTTCCCAGGATGAGCTGCGAGTAGCCGACACACAATATATCGTCGCTGGCCGAGATACCAATAGTCTCCTTGATTTTCCAAGGACCCGGCTTTGCATATGCTACTTCCCCGGTCATGACCGTGATGTGGACGATAGTGTACCTGGGGAATGATTGTCAGGTCCATTTTGGGTGCGGGGGCTGATATTCCTGTAGTATAAAGGCTGGAGTCTCCGATGATCGGAAGCGGGGACAGAGCGCAGGAAAGCAATGGCGAATCATATGATAGAGATCAACATAGGTTCGACAGATAATCGCCTAGCATAGACACTCTCTAGAGTATCACCAGGATCCAGGACTTCCAGTGAGAAGTAAGAGCACCGTCGAGACCACCTCACTTCCGATACCTGTCCACAACTTTCCTCCGTTTCTCAAACGCATCACCAACCGTAGTCCCACTATCCCGCGGCCCATCTCCAACAGGCCTCTTTCTACTCTTCCCCAAACTACCCAAATTCCCGCCCTTCTTCTGGGTCAGTCTCTCAATCCGATCCAACCCAGCCCCTATGCCCCTCCACTCCTCCCCACCAAAAGCACCCTGCTGTCCGCGTCCCCTCTTCGCCCTTTCCTTCTTAGTCAACCCAGGTAGACGCGTGAAGTTCGCCTCTTCGTACTCCAGCCTCTCCGTCTCTTCTCTTCTCTCCTTCTCCGACTTCATGCGCCGACCGCCTTCGAGAATGGTGCTTCCGATACTGGGCTGTGCGATGGGAGCGGTGGACATTTCACTTGCGACAAATTCATCAATAGTAGCTGATTTGTTGGGACGACGCGCTTGACGTTCATCGCGCGTTTCGCTGGTAGGCATAGATACTGGAGTGATCTTGGGAGGGCGGTAAATGCCGTCTTTCGAGGCAGCTGCAGGCTTCTGGTCCTTGGACGCATTCTTGTTGCGATGGAAGTTTGCGGTTCTGGGGCCGTGCGTCATTTCGTCCACGTCTTCGTCGCTCTGGTCGGTACCATCCGAGTCCGCATCGCTGTCATCGGAGTCTGATTCCGCCTTCTTCGCCTTCTGGAGGCTGGAGGTCTTGGCTGCTTGTGCGCTCTTCCTTGCGGCATCGTCCGCAGTTCGCACAATCTTGTCGATTTGGTACTTTAATCGGTTCTCTAGCGGCCGCACGCCTTTTTCCAGGTAGACTCGGAGCTCCACCAGTTTCTTGACGACCTCGTCTTGGGGACTCAAAGCCTTTTCGGCACCCTCCTCTTCCCCTGCCCGTGCCCGCAGCTTCAGAAGGATGAGAAAAACAAGATTCTGGAGATACGAGAGCAGAAGTTCGTTCTTGACGTCGAAAAGCGAAATACCTTCTTTCGGTGGAAGAATTTCGTCGTTTGGCAAAGCTTCAATGGCAGATTGAATAGATGACGTGAGCGTGCTGAGAAGCGACTCGAGATTGTTATCGACTGCCATGGTTTTTTACGACTCTGAAATGTGTTGATAATGGAGTCGAGCTCGTTGCTGCTGTTGGATAGGTTGTTAGAAATTTTAGCGGGCCGACAGATCTTCCACGCCAAGATTTCAGGGCGCTAACGATCTGGCTGCACCGTATTTAGCTGCCTCGGCATCTGAGGAGACGACTCGGCTTATGTTAAAGGAGTTACACAAGGACAAACGTGAAGAAGCTCCATGCCAACTACTCGTAAGCCTGCAAAACGTCGCAAATAGAGAACAAGGATACTCCGACATCAACATGGCCTCTGCAAAACACCCCCTTCTCTTCGTTACCGCAGTCGTGCACGGTCTGCTTAGTTTGGGCCATACAGTAAGTAAACATCACAAGCTCCTTTGACTGAAGTTCGCTCAACCCAAGTGTAGACCAAAGGACTTGACCAATTCAAGCACCCCACCATCAGCGCTCTTCCTACCGCATTGAGAAGCGCAGTCAAAATAGGCTGGTATGAAGGCTCCGTGTTCTTCGCTATCATTGGTAAGCATCAAGACAACGGATTCAATATTCACTTCTAATCGCATGAAGGCGTCCTGAACTACAAATGGAGCCAGACCGGCCTTCTCGACCTTTCAGACAAGAGCATTGCTGGACTTGTCGTCACGCTCCTGTTGGTCGCTGGTTCGTACTACCTCCGCTCTGGTGACAAGGCTACAGGTTTGATCCTGAGCTCTGTCGGTGTCTTGCAGGGTGTTGCAGCCCGGAAGGCTTCTATTTGAATGCTTTGTAGTCACATTACGCGGACGAAATGAAACCTCAGCAGAATGATGTCGTGTTTCATACGATTAATGTGGTATTGTGGAAGGTGAAGCGTCTTGATGTACGCCTACTGGTCTGAGAAGCAGACTTCCAGCTCCGACGCCTTTTCCTCGCTCTTCAAAGATGCCTGTAATTTCGAGTCTCAGAATTTCCCATTCGCCAAACGCCTTGCAAATGATGCATCACTGACCTCATATTCCCACCGCCACCTCTCGCCTTGCAAGCTCATTTCCACACGACCTCATATAGCCCAGCGATAACTCGCATATCTTCCCGCAGTCTCCGAATGCCTGATGATTTTGACCACCTGCCCCCTCCTCAAGCCATAGTACTTCGCAACCGGATCCGTGACCTGGATTCTCGGAAGCTGCGTCTCCTTCAAGCGATACCGCTTCAGCAGCTGGTCCTTCTCCTCTTTGCTGAGGAGAACATGTGTCGGCACCAGCTCATGCTTCGTGATGTTGACCAGGAGATCCTGCTCCACGAAGACTTCCACGCCGCCCTTGGGTCCCTCGGCAATTCCTGCGGCGCCGCGCAACAGCCGCAACGCCATACCGGTCATGGGCTTCACCGTCACCATGATGCCGCTGTAGTACTGGCCATCGACGAGATGTGCCATGTAATCGCGCAGTTGCTTGAGTCCGACGTTCTCGTCGCCGTTGAATTCCACCCATATCTTGCCGATTTCAGCCTGCGGGTCGGGGTTCTTGTCGGTTCTTGGGGCGGTGTATTTCGCCACCATTTCGGGCGAGGGGATGCAGGAAAAGTTCATTTGTGTGCGGCTGTGTGGAGTCAGCCCTGCACCGTCGGGACTTTGCGAGGGGATCAACGTACTCCACCTCTCCGTCTTGTCGTCCGCACTTTGCGGCGAATTGTGCAAGGGTGATCTGGTAGTCCTCCTCCAACATCTCGTAGCCCTTTTGCACTTGTCAGCTGCGTGTTGCGCGCGCATGCGCCCCAACAACGGGCCAACCTACTCGGTCCTTGCACATTTCTTTCGTCGTGCGAAACGCGCGCCACATGCGGATGAGACTGGGGCTGTAGTTTTCTCTGTCGTCCGCCATCTTGAATGAGCGCGCGCGCGGGGTGAATGATGGAGGGTGCGGGTGAAGACAACGGGAAGCCAATGTTCTCGCGGTCGGCCTCAAAGAAAATGTGCTAAGCCGTCGCGCGCAGCTCTCGTTTCTTGGCGCGTAGAGTGCGCTAGTTCCAGAAGCAGCCTAGACCAGAACCCCCGCGGTCCAACCCCCGCCAAAGCTCTCCACCACCGAACGACATCGTCGCCGACATGGCTGGCAGAGAAATACCGAACCTCAAGACTTTGCTTGGGCCGAGGCGAGGGGCTGGGCCGAGGGGAAGAGGGCGTGGACGAGGAGGATTCGGAACTTCGCACGAAGAGAATGCGGCCGTCAGAGATTCTGCCGTGCGTGGGACGGATCAAGATGCTGCCGGTAGTAGGGTGAGCTGCGTGGAGCTTGGCTATCTGGATGATCCGTATGCAGAACTCTTTGCAACACAAGCCTCGACGCGAAGACTGCCTCTGCTCAACAGAGGAACCTATGTACGGACCTCTGCCATCGATAAACTCGTCGACCGTTTCCTCGCGACCTCGCCAACCTCGCCAAAACAAATCATCTCTCTTGGTGCCGGCACCGATACACGCTTCTTCCGTCTCTGCGACAGATACCCGGAAGCCAATCTCCGATACCACGAGCTCGACTTCCCATCGAACACGGTCGCAAAGCTTCACTCCATACAAAAGCATCCCCAATCGCATCGAAAGCTTCCACTCGACACCCACCCACTCTCGCCACAAGCAGACTCGTATCACTCGCCGACCTACAACATCCACCCACTCGATCTGCGATCTCTCTCCATCTCTTCGCCCGATACGCCGCCCCCTACGCTACCGAATCTCGACCCCTCGGCACCAACTCTCATACTCTCGGAGATGTGCTTGATCTACCTCCAGGCCTCAACCGTCACATCCATCATGGAAACATTCCTCACACACTACCTCTCACCAACGACACCAGCCTCTCTCATTCTCTACGAGCCCGTTCTCCCCAACGACGCCTTCGGTCGAACCATGATATCCAATCTATCAACTCGCAACATACATCTCCCTACCCTGACCGCATACCCTGAGCTTGCCGATCAGCGCGCGAGACTGAAGCAATATGGGCTCGTGGATGGATTCAGGGCAGCGGGTACAGACTTCATATGGCGTGACTGGATCAGTGAAGAGGAGAAAGAGAGGGTGGCGGGCTTGGAGATGCTGGATGAGCTTGAGGAGTTGGAACTGTTGTTGAGGCATTATTGCATAGCGTGGGGATGGAGAGACGGCAGAGACCCCAGGGATGACGTCTTCTCAGAAGCTTGGGCAGAGACCCGTGAATAGGCGAATTGATACCTGGGGGTATCTTTGTATTTTGAACACGGCTATCTTTTGACAACATACGGCGTTCCTTATCAACAGCCGTGGACTACCACTCATGCTCCTCGACTCCAGGGAACACCGGTAGATTCCGTCTTCCGTCACCTTTTCCTTGCACCGCCTTCCAGGAAATACTGAAATCAAAAACGAGCGACTATCTCCATCTAGCGTGAGCCATTAGGTCTATGAAAACATCGTAGTACTAGGTCTGTGGCTGATAAGCCGGGGAATCGCGGTAGCAACAATGAGACGACATGTGCATGTCAAAAGGAAATGTGTGGATGCGGACGTGGTCGTTAGGGTCGCGTTAAGCCGCAGGCAATGCCGCTGTAAACGCCGCGTAACGGGAAAATAGGATATTAACAGTAGGATATTCGACAAACGTGAACATGGGAGATTGAGATAGCAAAGGAAATGCTCGCTGAACAGCGCGACATCAAACAGATGAGATGGGTGGCTCAAATGAAGCCGTGGGAGTATGTGGTATGGTGTCAATGCTCACTCATAGCTTCGACTCCGTTGCGTAATCTCCTCGTCGCCCAATGCAGCTAACCAAAGACACTTGCTGACGACGGTAGGCTCGGCATGGAAGTTGTACCTCGAGGAAGCTTCTAGGAGACGGAGAAGCGATTTGACAATGGTGGCAGCGGTATGGTGGCGCTCAAAGTTCACAAGGCGCTCGCCGTCGACAGGCGGTGCGTCAAGGAAAGCAGACTTCTGCGCATTGTAGATGAGGTCCCGGGTGTATATGCCAATAAAGGGGATGCATCCATCTTCGCCGGTGACGGTCTCCATTTCCAAACGCAAGTTGTGGAAATTACGGAGCGGCTGGATCAGCGCTTCGAGCTCGCGCATGGTGTGCATCTCCACCGTCGGTACTAGCGACCACGTCTTCCTCAACCTCGAGACGTCGTTTGACAGGAGAGCGACCGTAAGCTGATACATGGTTGCGTAGTTTCGTAGTCGACGGGCGTGGGCTGCGATGTGAATGAGTTTGATGATGCATCGTGCGCGCTCTTCCATGTTTTCGGTCAGGATGCATTGCGAAACTGCCCATTTAACAACGAGGTTGAAGCGGGCGATGACTACATCGACGCCGCGAGCTTCTTGCGTTCGGAGGTATTGAACCCAGTCGCGAATTTGGGGTGATGACTGTTTCCACCGAAGCTCAATCAGCTCCCGCCAGTCGATCTCGTCAAGGGCATCCTTTTCTACGATGGTGAATTGCTGCGCAAGTAGTTCAGAATCATAAGCGAGGATAAAGGGGAGGTGGGCAGTCGTCGATGCGGCGGTCTCCTTTTTCAACTCCTGCAGCTCAATAGCTGGCTCAGTTGGCTGGTTTGTGTAACCGAACGGTTGGTTAAGGCGTGATGTTGGGGTGATACCGGGGGTAGGCAGTCCTCGGTCGAATGGGGTGGTATCAACTTCAGCCAGCGAAGTATCAAGTCGATTGGCCGTGAGAGGTGGTGTAGGCGGGTGACGCATTGGGTGCATGGGCATGAATTCCTTTTCTTTATCATCGGTTGCAGCTTCATCCTCATAGGAACTTCGAACGCCGCGACTCGAACCGTCCGACCTCGTGCCTCTCGAAGAACCCCTCTTCATGCTATCGGTTTCGATTTTATACTCGATAGAAGAGCTTGCAGATGCCCCACGTGTCCTCTGATCGTTTGACTGGACAGGACCCATATTCAACGGCGCGGGTTTGGCAGAGGAGCGCATAGTTTCCATCGTCCTTGCCCGTTCTTGTGAAGTGGTACCATTAAGACCACGGTCCAGGAGTGGAATCGATGAATACGAATCATCCGACTCTACCGTGGAGTGAATATGGGGGACACGGCCATTGAAGGCTTCCCCTGATAATCGATACATGCCCTGGCCTTCAGCTTCAGGTGGAGCGAGAGGCCTATGAAACACATCGTCGCCTTTTGCATAGCTTCGCGGTTGCGATGAACCAACCTCGGAGGGAATCCATGACGGATTGGACGATGTTGCAGGAGCGCCGATTGGGCGATATACTTCTGGACCGGTGCTCACGTGCGGCGATTGTTCTGGAGACTTGGACAAATCGGGCGATTTCTTCTCGTAACGACCTTCCAATTTCATCAAGGCCGATTCTATCCCACCGTCATCATCTATGTCATCTGGCAGAGCAGCCAGCTTCGCTACTTCGACTTCGAACGAGGGCCTCAGGTTGGGTTGAGAGGAGTGTGTGTCAACAAGAGAGATGTGTGTTTTGTCCGACGTTTCACTCTCGGCGTCATCTTCTTTTATCTCCTCGACTTCTTCGCTTGGTTCAATGTAGCGGTCCGAGCGTAAGATGACGGAGTTGGCAATCGAGTGAGTTCGATTTGATACAGTACCAGTTGAGTGAGGGCGTTGAGGTTGCTCCAAGTCATGTACATTGTCCACTGCACGAAGATCACCTCCTGGTCGCCGACGGAGCTGGCGAGCAGGTCCAGGAGCATCAGATGGCTGTTGGTCTAAGAAGAATGGATCGTTGTCCGATGACATTGTCCGGAACGTCGCCATACTAGGAACGTTACGCGACCTCTCGAGCCCGCTGTGGAAAGACGAATGCCTTCGCAAAGACGCCGGGCGTGCCATTGCCGTCTTCGTAGACCCCCGGTGGCGAAATGAATGCATATATTCTCGACTTGCAGACACCGATCTTCGTTGTGAAGTAAAGGAGGGTTGAGGTGAGATGCGTGATGTTGGTGGCGGATCCAAGGAGGATGTGTGCTTTGAATTGGTGTCGCAGAGATCAGAATAGCGAGTTGAAACTTGTTTTTTGTCGCTAACCTTTGCATCGATCGAAGTTTTCCTTTGGACTGATGGAGATTTCTCGAGTATCATCGAAACCTCTTCTTCCTCGGAGCTAGGCAGGGCGCCCGACATCAACGGAAGCGGTGGCGCAGCTGTATCGTCCACGATGAGAATAGACTTGCTTCCACTGGTAATGCCACTGTGTAACCGGGGGTCTTTGTCCTTGGTCAAATTGGCTTGCTTTGCATTCATATCTGCCTTCTGTTTCCCGAAATTGAACTCAAATCCACCCAAATCAGGTAGCGTGGCAATAGTAGAGCGCTGTTGATCGCTTTTCATCTGATCCATGACGGCATTCTTGAAGGTTTCGGATACCACAGAGGCCAAAGTGTCGATTCGTACATGTGGACGAGACCGGGGTTGCCGACGCTTATGGACGCTACCGGAGACAGAGGATGCAGTGCCTGGATTTGAAAGATTGGTCAATGAACTTCCGTGGAGATGCTGGCCAGCCTGTAACTGCGGAGCTGAGACGGACGGCTGTTTGCTACTGAGGGCGCGCCTAACGCTTCCGAATAGCTTTCGCATTCCAGGATTGTGCGCATAGCCACCCCGAATATGGATGTCACTGTTGGATGGATCAAAGGACGCAAGTTCAAGATGTGAACGCATGTTTCGCAACCCACCATTCTTCACATCGACGTAGGGCGAACAGGGCTGAAAAAGGCCCCCCCGGACGAGGCTACCCGGCATCTTGGAAATAACAGATAGGGCAATGTCGGTGGGGGCATTCTTTGGTAGTGACAGGGGTGCTCTATTATCTCTCAAGGCATCGGAGAAGCTTCCACTGCGCTTGTGTCCGTGGGAGGGTCGGCCAGATTTCTTGATAGATGTTGCATGTTGCGGACTTGGTGCAAAACGAGAAGGGCCAACAGGCACCGGATGAGGTACGGGATGCGGATACAAGGGCATGTCACTCGCCGGCTCTGGCCTGTTCAGACCGCGCATTGGAATCGAGCAGGACATGGCCTGCACACTGCGCTCACTTGCAGGCGAAAGAGGCGCCGTCGGTCCGGATTGTTGCGAGTTGACGTGTTGCGAGCTGAGCGAGTTTTGAGGCGTATGGCGAGCTCTTTGTGCCCAATCCATGTGCTTGCCCGCAAACTGATCGCTCGGATTTGACGCAATTGTGTCCACTTTGGCAGAACGGCCCGTCTGTCGAGGTGGTGTAGGCGGCAACTGTGCGATGGATACCGGCTCGTCCACAGAAGTCTGTGACTGCACTTTCCCGCCAGGTAGAAGTAGCTCGTCTGCGGCATCCTGCCCAAAGACATCACCACTCTCCCAGTAAAGAGCGCACGTCCGCCTCCAGCACTTCTTCAGTTCGCCTACAATCTTGATGTCACCAGCGCCTTTGTCTTCGCGATCCCTCAAGTCCTGATGCAGAGCATTCACCAGTTCGCAGAAATATACACGCAAGCGATATACGGGCACAAAATCGTCTACAAAGTAATTCAGGATCCAATGTCTAAGGGCCACAAATGTCCGCACACGTACAATTCGCCCGAAGTCGTCTTGTCTGTCGACCGCCCATTTCAGGCGTGAGATAAGATAGGCCACCAGGTCTCGCGTAGAGAGAAATGCGCGGAAGGTGAGGAAGAAATCGGAGAGCAATTCGTAGTCGAGGAAGCTGGGCGAGGTGATGTGGGCGACCAATCGGGAAGGAGTGGCGGCCAGAATGGTTCCGGATGGTGAAAAGCGCACCACGGCGTTGTCATCCGGGTTCGTGGTCAGGGCGTCGTAAATCTGCGGTCCGATGGGAAGCTTCGACACGCGGGCGGACACAGGCTCGCTCGAGGGGTGTTGGGGCGGGGCGTCCATGGTGTTGCGGAAAGAGGGCGGGATGGGGGAGTACGCGTCGGAACGAGGTCGGGAGGACAAGAACGAATTCGTGGCGCGTTGCGGGGTCAGCAAAGACGACCTGAAGTCTTCGGACCCTGCCGCGCTGGTATACAGCGAGCTTCTCAGAATAGCCGTCCCCCGAGCGCTGAAACGCGGTTCTCCCAGGCGATAGTGGGGAATTGGCACTTGCAGGATGGGCAAGGTGCCTGTGTCCGCTGTCTTGGGGCGGCCAAAAGGCGATCTATCAATCACCACCTTGAAGGTGCCCGGCTCGGTGCTGTGCGAAGCCACAGCGTGGTCGTCGACGGTGGAGAAGGACCGCGAGCGGATGTGGGCAGGGGCAGAGGCACGCGGCGGCGATTCAGCATGGGCGAGGGCGAGGGCGGGACGTGGCAGGGCACTCTCATCCTCCGTCTTCACGTCTGCGGGCAGCGGAGCCGAAAACTCGGTGCGGGTGGGAGTCCTCGATCCATAAAGACTCTGCTCCCACTCATTGCTCGGCGTGGACAGCTTGGACTCGAGTGTCGCGCTGTCGGGCGGTGTCTGCGGGTAGGCAAAGGGCTCTGGCGCTGGGGGTGGGCGGCCGCGCTGGTTGGCAGGGCGCACGACGGGTCTGGCACGGTCAGCATTCCCTTCTCTTCTCGGTGGGGGGGTTGGAGGGGGACATGGCCATGGGCAATGGAGCACAGCTGCCCGCAGCCGGCGCACGTACCGGAGGTAGATGATGCCGTTGTTGATGTTCGCGACGGTGAAGGAGTGCCCGCTGGTGGTGCCCGTCGAGTCGATGGTCGCATTGCTGTGGCCCCGCGCGCGCGACGGAGTCCGCAATTGCTCCTTGGAGCCTTTTGCTCGTCGCAAACGGGGTCGTCGTGCGTCGTCGGCAGCCGCAGCGCGTCGTTTTGCGCTCTGCGCTTTGCGTGCAGCCGCGAGTGCGTCTCTCTGGTTTAGATCGGAACCCAGGGCTTTCGTCCGCAGCACAGGCAAGGCCATCCTGCACCGTCCATCATCCGGGGCTCGAGATATCCACGGGAACAAGTACGGGTCTGCTCAGCGCGTCATTGTGGAAGCATGCCCTGAAGAGGTGCGCAGGTTGCATTCATGGTGGCTATGGGACTGGGAGGAGGAGAACGAGGTGGAAAGCCCAGTCCTTTGGACCAGCCAACGCCTTCTGGCCAGCAGCACGACGCAATTTACCAAGTCAGCGCCGCCCTGCTTGGGCATGGAGGCGTGAGCGCCGAGCCGATAAACAGGCATGGAAGCAACGGCGCCCCGGTCCATGCATGCGAACATGACTTTCCTGTGTGCCATGAATGTACATAGTACATAGTACATCCTCCCGCTGCGTCACGGGACCCACCGCTCGACCTCCATCCTCCATCCTGGGTCGAGGTGCGCGTTGGGATTGGCCGGCCACGCAGCGTCGAGGGGAGCAGCGCAGCGCAGCATCGGCTTATCCCATCGCCCCCTCCCGATGGACTGATGGGCTGAGCGGAGCGGTTGCAAGGGGCCGGCGCACAATATCGCTTGCTGGCCCTCCACATTCGCAACACTATCACGGTAGATTCAGTACGTGCACGTGCACCCCTCCCAGGCCAACGACGCCTCACGGAAAGGAGGATGCGGGCGTCTGTAGCTTTGCAGAGTGCCTTCTGGGACCACCCCGCGCACAGCCGCATCTCCCCGCTCACGACCATGGCCCTCTAGCATCGCACTGCGAGATGGCCGTTGGCATCTTGCATCTGTCACAAATCCGCCGAACTTGGTGGCGCCAGAGCAGCCTCGGCCTCAATCATATCATCCGATGCAAGGCCAACCCCCTGTACAAAACGCATTAAGAGCTGCAGCTTGTCAATAAAGACAAGGGCCGTGCCTCTTGCAGCCCTGTTCGCACCGAATTGCCGACTGGGCACAGCCAGACCATGAATCGGATCACTGACAGGTTTCGAAAAGCAGCAACATCCTCCACGGCATCACAAAGCCTCACATCTCGTCATCTACATGGTACGCAAAGTAGCACGTCGACCGCTGTAATCGGTGATGCATTGCGCTATCACTCACACTTCCGCAATGCCTGTCTGTGCTTGCGCCGGCTGCCAGGCAAGCTCGTTTTGTCAAACAGCGTACCTGACGAGCGGCGAGCTACTGCATGACATCGACTCATTTCACCAAAGCTTCGGTAGCCTTCAAACGGCGATGCCAACTCCGCAGCAACTGCACAAGGACACGGGAAAAGGAAAGAAGAAGCAATCATGCGCTGATCCCACGAATCTTTGGGACAAGATGCGCAAGGCGGGTTTCTCATCAACTGTCTTGAATGACCCTGGGAGCTACAAGCTGTCAGCTGGACTTGAAGATACAGTCGCAATGGCAACTCCGACCGCCACTAGCACCTTCCTTCCTTCCTTCGGAAAATGCCATCTTTGTCGACCTCCTCGCCACAGTTCCCAACCACTTCTAACAATAACCAGCGCCACGGACAACGCCGCAAACCTTCCGGAGCCACTCCTGACGATCCCACGTCTCGGAGGCAAAAACCTCCCAGCTCTCCACGATCTACCGATCCAAAACTTACCCTCCCAGGAATCGCCGGGACTTGCCGTTCAGTACGGATACGCTCTCACTTCATCTTCTCTTGCCAAATCCAATCCACTCGCGACCTGCTCTTCATGCTTCTTATCCAAATACTCCAGCAGCACCTCTCCATACCTTTCCCTCCCCTTGTATTTGCTCACGTCATCGCCCCAGCTACGTATCGCACTAGCTAGTCTCCCAGGCACATAGGGCTCTTTGCAAAGCTCAGTCATGGGATGGAAATAAGTCCTGATGGTAAATACGACGCCGCCTGACCTTGGTAGCCTCCGTAAACTCTGCCTCTCACTCCGAAAGTAGTGGTGTTCAACCGCCTTGTTCTTCTCAGCCGTGAACCATCCAATCCCCTCAGCATCCTCACTCCCAATACTCTCGCTCCAAGCCAGCTGCTCATCAACCTGGACGAAGTAATTATTCCGCAGCACCGGACTTTCCGGTTGCACTCGCTTGAAGAAGTTCATCATCCCTTTTTCCAGTTTCTCTCGGAAGCCTGGAACGTCGCCCGAGGTGTGTATCTCCGATAGCGGCATCCCGAATTTGTCTTCCAGGCGCCAGAAACCTGCAAGAAGGATGGAGCCGGCAAGGAGATAATACTGTCCATCCGGTCGCTCGAACATGATGGCAAGGTCATCTTGCACCAGCCTCGCACACATCTGCATCGGATCCTCCCTCAACGGTCTCTCCGTCACGTCAAACACCTCCCCCGTGACCAGATTCTCAACACCCCACGCTCTCTTCCCTCTATCCCCACCTTCCCCTTCCCCTTCCCCTTCCTCTCTCCCTCCCACTCCCCCTCTCCTCTCCCACCGACGGTACAAACTCGGATACCTTTCCGCCAAATATGCACACAGCTCCTCCAATAACTCCACCGCGCCCTCGTATGCTTCCGGCGCGGTTTTACTGCACTTCTCCCCTCTTTCCTCGATGCGCTGCGCTTTCAGCGCGTGGTAAGAGAGGTAATCCGAATCGAGCTCAATCCAGTCGTCCCAGTGCATGGTGCGAAGACCCATGGTTATGTTGTACTTGGGGCCGTAGCGGAAGGGGCGGTAGGGGAGGGGCCTGGTGGTCTCGAGGGACCAGCCTGGGTAGGGCGAGGCCGTGGGTCGGGCGAAGGAGGAGGGTAGCCATACTGTCGAGTTTCGGTCAGTGAAACCGTGTAGGGAGGGGAGAGGAGGTAGGGAAGGGAGGGAGGGAAGGAAGGAAGGAAGGAAGGAAGGAAGGACGTACCACCTGGTTCGCGACCTGGTGCTCGAAACGGCCTTTTGTTTCCTTTATCCTTTTCGAGATCGGGGGTGCTGGGGCGGAGGAATGCGGGCTTGTGGTTGTGATAGCGACGTGCGAGTATGGAAGTCGCCCAGCTGATTGTGATCAGCAATAGGATACCGTAGAGAACGTATTCGAGCTCAACGTCGGCTCTTTCCAGACGGGCTTTTGCGTCCTGGAGCTGTGCACCGAGTGTTGCATATGCAGAATGCCCGTTTTGGCGAATCCAGTGCTGTGCCTGCCCCATGTTCTGCTTGATGCGGGTTGGAATAAGCAGACGACCCAAGTTTGCACAGGCATGCGGCATGGTCTCCGTCATGTTATTTCTATATCCTCACACGTGAGCGTTTGGAGCGTGAAGTGCGATAACGGCTGCGGATAGATGCAGCCTGAGGTCAGTCGGCCAAATGTGGGGTTGGATAGAGTTCGCGAACCAGTGGTGTCGAGTACAGTTATCTGGAAAAGAATACCTGTTCAAGACTAGCATTCACAACTCCCTGCCTACGCGAGAGCTACTATTTCTACGCGAGAGCTACTATTTGTACGCAAGAGCTATCATTTGTACGCAAGGGCTACTATTTGTACATCCATGGATGTGTATGCAGCGCGTGCTAGCGAGCTGCCTTTGGAGGAGTTCGACTTCGGGCGCGGGGGCATGAGCATCTTGCCAGGTTTTCCGCCACCATCCTCCTCTGCACAAATACGCGTCCCTACAAGTACACAAAACAAGGCAGCGTTGAAAATGTGGGTTATAGGGACCCCTATGCCTTCCAGCCTGGGGCTTTCCGGCGTAGAAGGCAGTACTCTCCCCACACGCGCCTGAACCGCGCTGGTATAAACGGCCAGTCCGGTACCCAGAGTATTCGGCCCAGTGCGGAGGTATAGCTTGCATCCATGAAGGGCGCGCACGATAATTTCTCCCAGTGCTCTTCATCGGCAATATAGTTGGGCTCGAGGGATGTAGGTCGGGTGCTGGGAGTATTCGAATCAATCAGGAATTGACAGTGTTTGAGATCCGTCTACAGGTGTGTCAGTACGTGATGAAACTAGACGAGAAAAGGCTATAGGTGTGCATACGTATTTGGCTAGGTCTTCCTTGTTCTCGTCGTTCATGCCGGAAGGTATCAACCATGCGCCAGGATACAAGCCAAACCCGATATGTGACTCGCTGAAGGCGCCAGGGAGAAGACCAGAGAACTCGCTCTTGACGAATTTGGGACGGCTGTTGGCTGGCAAGAAGTACGACGATGGGAAGCGGTACCACTCCTTCCCTAGACAGACTTGGTCTCCTGGCTTTGCAATACCCTTCTCTTGGAGAGGCTTATACACGCTCAATGGGGCACTATAAGCTGTCATCACGCCAATGGTTCGGAGAGCGCCCAAGTCGAGACTTCCGAGCACAAAAATGCTGACGATGGTGAGCTTCAGCTTAGCAGGTATCTTGCCACGCAGCGTTCCCGGCTCTTCTTTGCCAAAATTTGCAAGAAGGATATGTAGCGATATAGCTGCGTTGAGGGCCAAGGCTGGATATGCTGGGTACATGAAGCGCTCTTCCTTGTGCGGCTGGAGCGTGAATATACCGAACCAAAGGTAGAATGGACTGATGAACACCAAACTGCGGAGCAAGGTCTGCCTCACTATGGTTCGCTTAACAAAGAGATGCTGTATCAAAACAATTGGCAAGGATGCTGAAGCTAGCCAGAACCAGATGTTGAAGTTCAGATTTAGGTTGCGGATATAGAAGTGCCATGGCTCGACTCCATAGATATTGGGACCCTTGCTACCGCCGCTGAACACATTGTAGAGGACGATGTTCAGGGGTACGCAGACGAGGTCGCGGTAGAAGAAGCCGTCAACGGCCACCTGCGCACCCTGAGTTCGTGTCAGCAAAGTTCAAGGCAAAGGAGTGCAGCAGACCTCACCAATACGATCAGCGATCGCACCGAGCCATCCAAAAACCTCCAGCACGTCTCATAGATATCGCCGGTGACATAGGCCAGGAGAGCTTCCTCGGCAACGAAAGGAAGGACCAAAGCACCAGCAAATGGCCAGCCCAAAAGGCTGCCAATTGCGAACCACATTATGCCCTGGGCGGTTTTCATGCCCCCGCGCCAGTCCATAAAGGCCGAGAAGCCGAGCATAGCTGTGTACATGGCGAAGCTGGACGGCAGGTACGCGGTGGAAGCGTGGTACATGCCGGGACTGAAGATGATGATCATCAGGAAGAAGATGGCAGCTCGCGCGTTGATGGTCCGTGATATGGTGGAATAGAATCGCGTCTCGCAGAGGGCGCAAGTGAATCCCAATGCAAAGCGGAGGAAGTAAAATTCGAAGACTCTGCTTCCGCCAAACGAGACGAGACGCGCCAGGCCGATGATCAGAGCGTGTATGCCCGTGTATGCCCAGCTCCGGATGGCATATTCGGGGGAGTACTCCCATGTCTGCAGACCCGACCCATGGCTGAGATAGTGTGTGGGCTCCCAGTAGTTGAAGACTTCGTCGCAGTCCTGGATCGGCGAGAAAAGGGCAGCGAATGTGTTCGCGGCAAGAAAGACGTAGAATGCAACGACGGGCTCGACGATGGGTGCATTGGCATTTCTTCTGCTCCTGTTGAGCCATCAGCTACAAAACGGGGCATCCAATTGGCAGTCCTACACTGGCGCCCTCTGCCCCGCCGAGGGAGCTTTGGTGGGTTTGGGGGCCATGGGGGGATAACGGTGGGTGGCAGGAAATATTCACCGGTTGGGCAGCGAACAGCGAACAGCGAACGACGAACGGCAACGGGCAGGGCAATAGCAGAAGAGACTGATCAGGTGCGTTCCATGGCGGGATCGTCGGGCTCCTTTGCACGCACAATGTATCCAGGAGCGCATAAACGCGCGGAAAGCTCTCCCCAAGCCGGCCGTCATGATCTGCGGATGATGCGCCAAGACACATAGGGCTGGGCTGCGCCATTGGCTCGTGCGCCTTGTCGTGTTAGTGAAAAGCTCCTCAACTCTTCCGCTCCCCAGCGGCGTCGCACAACATCCCCTGCCAGCAATATTGCGGAAGCAGCGTGACTTTCATCACGGCATCAGACCGTATTGAAGCTACAAGGAGAGAAGATAATCAAAGCGAACATGGCGGAGCCGCCTGCTAAAAGGGCACGGCTGGAAGGGGACACCTCCAGCAACGAGCCGCTCCATATCGACGCAGCCAGCTCGCCCGTCGATGACTTCGACGACGACTTCTACGAGACTCCCCACGCTGGCGCTGGAAACGTGACGGCTACGGCGAGTGATGCACTGCCGTCGTCCTCGTCCTCGTCGGCCCTGGCTGCGGCGGCAGCGGCCAGTGCTGCTTCATCTCTGCTCCCTGGCCTCGGCTTCCTGAGTGAGCCGTCCGTCCAGCAGCAGCCGCCGCACACAGACCCATCATCGCTGCATGGCGAGGCAGCGGAAGCGGAAGACGGCGAGCTGTCCGACTCGGACGCTTTCTACAGCGAAGAGAAGCAGGCTGCTTCAGCTTCCGCAACAGCTGCAGAAGGCGCGCTGCAGCATGGTAAGCCACTGCGTTCCAGCTGTCACTTCCCGCTCTCACACCCCGTAGAAGGAAATGACGCTCCTGCTGCTGCTGCTGCCGTGCCCACCGTGTCAAGCGGAGGCTCTCCTGTTCATATGCCACGAGGCTCTCCTTCTGCCGCGCCCAATGCTACTGTCGATGCGGCCACGGCCACCGCCGCCGTCCCCCCCGCACAGGAAGATGAGGGCAAGTCCGAGTTCTTGCAGGCCGCCGAGGCGAACAAGGCGAACGAGCAGGCAGAGTGGCAGATGGACTCGGAGGCGTCCGACTCCGACTCGTCCGACTCTTCCGATTCCGACTCGAGCTCCGACGAGGACTCGAGCGAGGACGGCGAACTGCTCAGCCCAGAGGAGGCCATCAGGCGTATGCTGGCCGAAGACCCCGACGAAGATGCACCGGCTCAGAAAGCCAAAGTCAAGACCCAGAATGAGGTGGACGAGCAGTACACCAAGCCCGACATCAAAGTAACAGAGGACACGAAGATAACGGCGCTCGGAAAGGTCGAGAACATTGTCAACAATTTGATATTGATCAAAGCCCACACTTCCGGCGACTTCTACGTTCTGGAGTCCGGTTCTGCCGTGTGCCTGGAGAATCGAACCGTTCTCGGTCAAATCTCCGAAACGATCGGTCGCGTGCAAGCCCCCAGATACTCTGTCGGTTTCGCAGATGCTGCTGAGATTACCGCTCTGGGTATTTCCAAAGAAACGCCCGTCTTTTACATCGACGAGCACTCCAAGTTTGTCTTCACGGAGCCCCTGCGCGCAGAGAAGCACACGGACGCATCGGGCCAGTACGATGAAGAGACCAATCAGCAAGAATTCTCCGACGACGAAGAGGAAGCGATGCACAAGCGAGAGCTCAAGGAGAAGAAAATGGAGCGCAAACGAAAGGCGGCAGATCTCTACGATGATGCTCCGTCTGCGGCCTATACCAACGTCCCCTCCGTTGTCGAGACCAAGGAGGCTCGCGGCAGCGCTGGCACGTCCAACCTCCAGAGTGCTCCGCTAAAGTATGACGATGACGACGACGACGACGAGGACCTCGGCATGTACAAGCCGCTCGCTAGGCCCGACCGCTATGAGGACCTCATCGGCGGCGGTGCCCCGTTGGAGGATCGCAGTCACGTTCGGCGTGGGAACATGCGGGGCCGAGGTGGATGGGCAGACCGCGGCCGTGGCTTCCGTGGACGAGGTGCAATGGGAGGCGGCGGACGTGGCGATAGATTTGATAGAGGCGGTATCCATACCGGTGGCGGCCGCGGTGATAGGTCTGACCGAGGTGGCATGAACAACAGCGGCGGTCGAGGCGACAGAGGCGGGTTCAACAATCGTGGACGAGGCGACCGGGGCGCGCACAACAACAGGGGTGACAGAGGGGACCGATCACACCAAGGTCCAAACGACCGGCACGCTCGATATCAAGACCAAGACCGACAGAGAGGCGGAAGCTCGCAGGACAATCGGCATGGCCATGGTCAAGGCCGAGGACAGAGGGGAGCCTTCTCACCCTCTCCAGCCCAACAAAATCAGGGGCGCCATGCACATCCCCAGCATTCACCACCGCGAGGCAAGGGCAAGAACCGCAAGCGCAATCGTCGCGAGTCGTCTGATCGGTCCTCGCAGCCCCCAGCGGCTGCTAATGCGACTGCGTATGCCAGCAACAACGCGCGAAGCGGAGCGGATTGGAATTCATATGCGACGTCCATGCCGACAAGCTATGCTCCTGCGCCTCCTCCCACTGCTCCTGCACCCACGGCCTACGCAACTCCTGCCTACTATCCACAGCAGGCCCAAACGGCGGCTCAGACTCAAATGAACATGGCACAATGGATCCAGCTTGCGGCAGCGATCAGCCATGCACAGCAGACTCAGGGGCAACAGCAAGCCGTGCAACAAGCTCCTCAGCCTCAGCCTCAGCCTCAGCTCCAGCAACAGTTCCAGCAGCAGCAGCAGCAGCAGCAGCAGCCGCCCCAGGCTCAGTACTCGCACCCGTATCAATATCAGCAAGCCCCGGCCCCCAGCGCAAACCCGGCGCAGGCCAACACTCAGCAGGCTGGAGCAGGCCCTTCACTGCAGGACATCTTGCGCGTTCTAGGCAACGGCTCGGGCTCATGAGGTAGGGATTGGCATTTCTTGTTGTACTTTTAGTCGGTATAGTGTACTGTACGGTATGGAACGGTGTCGGCATTGCTCTCTGTGCCTCTGGGCAAACTTGTCATGGTCCGGAGATGGGGGCGCTTTTTATTGCATTGCCAAGCACAGCTGACGTGCCAAGCCCGGTCATGTGCGCCGACGGGCTGCATGGTAACTTCCGACGTCGTTCGCTTGGGTTGATTGCCGGCTGGGTTGGATTTCGGGGTTCGAGAAACCGTACTACCTGCCTTCTGCATTCGTATATTGTCAGTGCTGTGTGCCGTTCCGTCCCACGTGGATGTGGAGCAGCGAACGGGCCGACGGAATCGTATTGATACGCACACACGTACTCGCAGTAGGCCCCTGATGTGCTCCGAGAGGACACTGTTCTGTGAGGGCGGCGGCGGCGGCGACAAAGCCAACAGGCACCTCAGGCCTGGACACGCAGTGCGGGAGAGCAATACTATATAGGATACGAACACGCAGCACGCGGTAGGAAAGAATATGCACCATGTATGTATGCATAGCGATACAACCGACCCATGTGAAGACGTCAACACGGCCCGAGCGATGATGAACCGTCATCATGTGTGTGTGTCTGTGTGTCTGTGTCTGTGTCTGTGTGTGCGTGGACGGCGACGGAGCTGGGGGGGAGTCATGCGCCACGGCGTGTGGCTGCGAGCGGGGAACGGGAATGGTGGATTGCTGCGACGCAAGGCCTCTAGGCGCAAGAGGGCTAGCAGCCGATGTGTAGATACCGCAGCACTGGAGAACAGCGCGATCGCGCAGAGCATCGCGCGTGCGAATCGGCCGGTGCGCTCTGCTTCCGGGGCGTCTGAGTGGGCTTCTGGGCCCGATGGGTGACGTTTTGGCGGGCAGAGACAATCCACAGTATGCCCAGGTGTTTCTTTTGTCGTGCATCCGAGCCCAGGCTTCTGACTGAGTGGCTTCTGGTCCCGGCCGCAAGTGGCGCCATCAGGCCTGAGAGTCTGCTCCCATCTGGAGTGGTGGAGCCGTCACCACTCCACGACTCCGCGACTCCACGACTCTCTCCTCCCCCATCCCCCATCGCAACCATTGCCATCGCCCTCGTCGTGCCCGCAATCCGCCGTGCCCTCCCCCCCCCGCCGTGCCCCGCCCACCGTACCCGCTGTTCTGTGCCGTGCCGTGCCGTGCTGTGCATCGCCTCGCCGTCCGCCGTGCGCTCCCTCCGCCCCGCCCCGCCCCATGCGTGCGTGCCAGCCTCGATGAAGCAACAGCCGTCTTGAGCGTCTTGTGGCATCAGCCCTCGCCCGCGCCCGCGCCCTCGCCCGCGCCCTAGCCTCCCTCCTCGAATCTGCTTCATCTGCGCGTTGCAGCACGCACCATCGCAGCCCTGAGTGACCATGACGAGGAATGAGACCGCCGCTGCCCGCCATGGATCCGCAGAGAGCTCCGCGAGCTGGCGGTCCATCCAGTCGAGCAGCACCGTGCGCCCTCATCAACAGCGTCGCGGCACCCCCGTGTCGGTGCGGACCAACAAGGACCTCAACTACCGGTACGTGATTTCGATCTCTGGGCTGCCTGCCTGTCTGTCTGTCTGTCTGTCTGTCTTTCGTCTCGTCGCAGGTGGGTCCGTCGTCTGGCCGCTCGGTGCACCTCGAGCAAATGGATGCGCCACGTGCGCGCTGCTCGCCGTGTGCCCGTGTCGCAGAGCTTCGACGTGCTGATCGCCAAACGACGTCTTTTCCCATGTCCCTCTTCCCAATGTGTATGTAGTGAGTGTAAGACGACGTGAAACGCAAAGCTATGCCCCAGCATCGCCCCCCCCCACCCGACTCACTGCCGGACGGGCACCCGTTCCCTGCGCTTGGGTCAGCTAACGCCAGAATGCAGGATGGAAAAGGAGTCTGAGATCTCGCCGGGCACCGTCCCGCCAGCTCCTCCGCCAAAAGACCCCGGCCATAAGCCTCGCAAAAACTCAAACTACGAGAGCTCCCAGCTGAACGACTTCAGGGATTACAGGAAGCAGCTGGCTGTGCTGGAAACATCGGGGCACGGGATTCCGTCCATCTCGCGAAATCCACCGACCGCTACGTCGCCAACGCCAACACCGCCGTGGGCCACTTCGGGCTCCAATGGTGCGACCATGGCCGCCAGTGTCTGGGGCAGCTTCTTCAACGACTCCAATGAGGACATTGCCCAGCTCTCACCCCAGTTCGGTCGTCCTGGTAGCGGAAGAGATGACATCATGGGCTACAACGACGCGCGCCGGCCGTCTGCGGCAAGTGCTACTACCATAAGTAGCACCGGCTCCAAGTCGAGTGTCAGCAGAGGAGGAGGAGGAGGAGGTCCAGGCTATCATAAAAGATTACAGAACGTGTTTGGCGAGGAGTTTCCCGCCGACTCGCGCCAGAACTCGGATTCGAGCCTGACGACGCCGTATGTGGCTGACACGCAGTCGATGCGCTCGACGCGCAACCGCAACAACTCGGTCAACAACACCCTGGGTAGTAGCTTCCATAGCAGGCCCGGCTCGCCTGTCGGGTCGCGGCCTCGGACTCCATTACCTTCGTCAGAAGTGACGCCTTGGGAATTTCAAGACTTCAGCCAGAAGGTGAGTGAATTGCGTCTGGTGTGGGACGGAAGCGTACTTTCGGCCACATCGCTCACAGCTGTGCCTTCCTCACCCATCACAAACTTGCTCTACCACCATCTACACCTGCTCGAAGAAAGTGCTGCTGACACGTGCGCCAGCAGGATGCATCGTCTCAAGCCGAGAATGGGCGACCGTCTTCGGAACAGCTACCCAACAAACCAGGCAAAGGCTCGCATAAGCTGAAGCTGCCTGGTCACCGTCACAACCGAAGCAAAGAGGAGGGAGCGAAGCCGAACGAAGGGCGGGCTGAGATCAGCCAGCCGTATCCGCTGCGACCTGTCACCAGTCGAGGCGAGTCTGCGTATAGCACCCGCGACCAGCCATTTCAATCCTCGATGAGCTCGGCAATGGCATCGAAAAACAACCTGTTTCCTCGGCCCAGTAGCCCCACCCCGAGCGTGTTCACTACCATGTCGCGGGAGCCTTCGACCGCCCAACGATCGCCCAGCACTGCCAAAGGACCTCGTTCGTTGTTTGGTCGTTTGACCGGAAAGGGCAAGGCAGACAAGACCGGACCGGACTCGTTGAGGGACTTGCCGGCCTCGACCGTTTCCCTCCAGCCCTCTGTCAAGTCGGGCAAGTTCCCTCAAGCGGAGCCACCGCCGGGAGCCTTTGGCCCCAAAAAGAAGGCCATGGACGGTATCAAGGACAAGGTACCCAAGGATGGCAAGAAAGAGCATGGCCGCATACCTTTCAGGAGAGACAAGCAGCGGGAGTCGCCCGCTTTCGAGCCGCCGCGGGGCAAAGACCCCAACGAGGCCCACGCGGGCAACGATGAGAATGATGCCCTGTTCGATCTGGACACCGATCTGAGTCATATGGAAGGCATCGTCGCCCCGTCACACAAGCAGCCAATGGCCACACCGGTGGGCGAGCAGGTGTCTGCTACGTTCGGTGCAGACGACAAGAAGCAAGAACCCACCGATCAATCAAAGTGGCTTGTGCCTGATTCATGGGCCGTCCCGCAAGAGGAGGACTACGATCGACCGGAGCTTGACGAACCAGACTATGTGCCGAAGCACACCGATAGCAAGATGTATTGCGTTCGTGTCTTCAGGGTGGACTCGACGTTTGCAACCTTGTCGGCAACCCTGAATACCACGGTTGCTGAGATCATCAAGATTCTGGGGAAAAAGACGTTGTTGCAGGATGAGCTGAACAACTACCACCTCGTCATGCGAAAGCACGACACTTCACTGCAACTCGACCCCAAAGAACGACCTTTGCTCATCCAGAAGCGGCTGTTGGAGCAGGCTGGGTACACGGATGCCGACCGTATCGATGAAATCGGACGGGATGACAACAGCTATCTGTGCAGATTCACTTTCCTGCCCGCCAAGATGAGCGGATACGCAAGCCTGGAAAGGGATCCGGGATTCGGCAAGATGCAGAAGTTCAGCCATATCGACCTCCAAGGACGGAACCTCATCACCATTCCTATCGCGCTCTACCAGAAAGCCACCGAGATAATATCTCTCAACCTTTCCCGCAACCTCACACTGGCCGTACCAAGAGACTTCATACAGGCCTGCACGAACTTGCGAGAAATCAAGTACACCAGCAACGAGGCGCGAAAGTTACCTGCCAGCCTCAGTCTGGCCAGCCGCTTGACCATGCTCGACATCTCGAACAATCGCATTCAAGACTTGGAGGAGGCGCAGCTGCACAAGCTGCAAAGTCTGCAGGGGCTGCGTCTATCGAACAACAGGCTGACCAGGTTGCCCTCGTATTTCGGCCAATACCGCGCCTTAAGAAGCCTCAACCTGAGCTCCAACTCACTCAACGAGTTTCCCGACTTTCTATGCAATGTACGGACGCTCGTAGACCTCGACATCAGCTTCAACTCGGTCTCCAGTCTTCCCAAGATTGGACAGCTCACTTGTCTGGAACGACTCTGGGCGACCAACAATAGGCTCACTGGCAGTTTCCCACCGACTCTCAGCAATCTCGTCAATCTTAGGGAGATCGATGTTCGATTCAATGCACTCAACAGCATGGACGTCATGTCGCAGCTACCACGGCTGGAGTACTTGATGATCGGGCACAACTCCATTTCCTCGTTTGAAGGCCATTTCCCGAAGATCAGGGTACTGCACATGAATCACAACCCGGTGACCCGATTCGGCTTGACCCAATCTGTCCCGTCTCTTTCCGTCCTCAATCTTGCCTCTGCAAAACTATCACACCTTCCCGAAGATCTATTTCCCAGGATCACCGGCCTCACCAAACTCATCCTCGACAAGAACCACTTCAGCTCCATCTCGTCCAACGTCGGAAAGCTCATCCGACTGGAGCATCTGAGCGTAGCTCGAAACACCCTCGATGAGCTGCCTTCTGAGATCGGCAGACTCACTGAACTCCGTTACTTGGATGTGAGAGAGAACAATCTGACCTGCCTGCCTTCGGAGATCTGGTATGTGCGTCGTTTGGAGACTCTGAATGTGTCTTCAAACTTGATGGAAAAATTCCCCAAACCGGGCAACGCCCCTCCGCCGGCCGCGGCGAATGGAGATAGCTTCGGTATGGATGGAGCAACACCATTGTCGACTCCTGGCTTGGGTCCCAGCCCCAGCTACGAGGAATTGGGAAAGCTTGAAGACTTCCAAAATCGACGCCCAAGTCAAGCATCGAATACGTTGTTGAATTACGGCACGTCACCTGCGAACCGGAAGGGCTCGCATGGATCCGACCGTGCTACCACCAACGGAAGAAAACAATCGGTAGCATCACGGGCGCCGACCGAAGGCACCATCACACCCGTTTCGCGCAAGGACTCCAGTCTCTCAAATAGGATGGTGACGACTTTTGCGGGATCTTTGCGACATCTATTCCTGGCCGATAACCAACTCAACGATGATGTGTTCGAAGAGCTGTGCTTACTACCAGAGCTGAGGATCGTCAATCTCTCCTACAACCTCATCTATGACATTCCTCCCCGTACAATACGAAGATGGCAACAGAATCTGACCGAGCTATACCTATCCGGCAACGACCTGACGTCATTGCCAGCGGAAGACTTGGAGGAGGTCAGCTCATTGAAGGTGCTTCACATCAACGGCAACAAGTTCCAGGTTCTGCCAGCAGAACTTGGCAAAGTGGCCAAACTCGCCATCCTCGATGTCGCAAGCAATTCCCTGAAGTACAACGTCTCCAATTGGCCATATGACTGGAACTGGAATTGGAATCATAACCTCAGGTATCTCAACCTGTCGGGTAACAAGCGATTGGAAATCAAGCCCACACACAACGGCTCTGCTATGCGCGAAGGGCGGGACTTGACGGACTTCAGTTCGCTCGTCAACCTGAGAGTGTTGGGCTTGATGGATGTCACCATGATGGTTCCCTCTGTACCCGAACAGTCCGAGGACAGGAGAGTGCGAACGGCGGGTTCTGCCGTCAGTACGATGGCGTACGGAATGGCTGACAGCTTGGGCCGCAACGAGCACATATCCACCATGGATATGGTCATCCCCCGTTTCCGAGCAACAGAGGATGAACATATTCTCGGTATATTCGATGCTCAACCGCTAGCCGGCGGCGGTTCCAAGATTGCCAAATTCCTTTACGACAATTTCAAGACACGGTTTGGGATGGAACTCGAGAAGATCAAGCACCTGCCGAACGAGACACCTGTAGACGCACTGCGACGGACATATCTAAGCCTCAACAAAGATATTGCTCTCGCCGCGACGCAGTCTCTGGACAAGCATGTCGGCGCACCAACTCAACCTCGCGGTGCTCTCCCCGAGCTCGGAGAGGATGACCTCACATCCGGAAGTGTCGCTACCGTCATGTACCTCAAGGAGATGGAGCTTTACATCTCGAATGTGGGTGACGCACAAGCGCTGCTCATCCGCTCCGAAGGAGATTTCAAGATCCTTACCCGAAAGCACGACCCTGCCGAAGCTAGTGAGCGGCAAAGGATCAGGGAAGCTGGAGGCTTTGTCTCTCGGCAAGGAAAATTGAACGATGTGCTCGAAGTTTCTCGGGCGTTTGGGTATGCCCAGATGTCACCTTCGGTGATTGCTAGCCCGCATGTCGCCCATCTCACCCTCGGCGACACCGACGAAATGATACTGATGGCGTCTCGAGAACTTTGGGAATATCTCACTCCGGATTTCGCTGTCGACGTTGCTCGATCTGAGCGCAATGACTTGATGCGAGCTGCGCAGAAGCTTCGTGACCTCGCGATCGCATTCGGCGCCACGAACAAGATCATGGTCATGGTGCTTGGAGTTGGTGACATGAAGAAGAAGCAGGGGGCGCGGTACAGATCAGCCATCCACGGTTTGGAACCTGTCGACTCTCCCGACAATATATTCCCCGGCCGGAAACTCAACAAACGCAAAGGCAATATTGGCGACTCCAAACTCAGGCGTCTCGATAGCGAAGTGGATGCCCCGATCGGTGAGGTGAGCTTATGTTTCACCGATATCAAGAGCTCGACCCTGCTCTGGGAAACATACCCTATCGCGATGAGATCAGCCATCAAGATGCACAACGAGCTCATGCGTCGTCAGCTGCGGCTAATCGGTGGCTATGAGGTGAAGACCGAAGGCGATGCCTTCATGGTCGCCTTTCCAACCGTCACGTCTGCCTTGCTCTGGTGTTTCACCATTCAAAGTCAGTTGCTGGAAGTTCCTTGGCCACAGGAGATTCTCAACAGCGTAAATGGGCAGGAAGTCGTTGACCCTGATGGCAATGTCATCTTCAAAGGTCTTTCCGTTCGTATGGGGATTCATTGGGGTACGCCAGTGTGCGAAGTGGATCCCGTCACCAAACGAATGGACTACTTCGGTCCAATGGTCAACCGAGCCTCGCGTATCTCCTCTGTGGCCGATGGGGGTCAGATCACCGTGTCATCCGACTTCATTGCAGAGGTCCAGCGTCTTCTGGAAACGCATATCGAGGGCGACCGAAATGGCTCTATTGGCTCGGAGGAAGCCTACAGCGACGACGCCATGACACACGCGATCCGACAAGAGTTGCGATCTCTCAGCAGCCAAGGTTTCGAGGTGAAGGAACTGGGTGAACGCCGTCTCAAGGGTCTCGAAAACCCCGAATACATCTACCTAATGTACCCGCACTCGCTATCCAGTCGTCTTACCGTGCAACGGCAGATTGAGCAGAAGCCAGTCGACACACCTTCGAATGCCCCTCAAGCAGGTCAGAAGATGGCGGGCAGCCAACTCACCATTGACACTGAGAACGTGTGGGATCTCTGGAATGTCAGTCTACGGTTGGAGATGCTTTGCGGTACGCTGGAGAGCCCAGGCTCTGTGGAACTGAAGCCCCCAGAGACTGCATTGTTGGAGAGGATGAAGAGTCGGGGTGGCGAGATAACGGATCGTTTCTTGATCAACTTCGTAGAGCATCAGATCTCACGAATCGAGGTGAGCTTAGCAATCCCCAACATCATGGTCTGGTGACTAATTGATTTGCCAGTCGTGCGCAACTACTCTCGCCCTTCGACACATGGTCCGGCCGTTTGGACAAGGTTCCCTCCTCGAACAAGCTTGCCCGATGTCGGATATTCTCACGGAACTCCAGTGTCAGCTTTCGGAATTACAGCAGTTCAAAGAGGAAGCAGCATCGCAGTTCGCATCAGCTTGAACATACAAGCAAGCATGTTGTACGGCTTCACGATGATGACTATCATCGTGCTCATCATCGCACCAGACACCACAATGTCCCTCCTCACTGATCAGTATCTACGACATCTACGACACTCCATTACTACCCCTCGCTAATATTCGGGACTTTTGTATCCTCGCACATCTATCTATCTATGTACGTATCCTCTCACCGACTGGATTCAATTACTCGATGTTTATATCCACGGCGTTCCTACTTGTATCATCACTGCCCCGGCGGCTGAGTCGTTATATGTATCGCTTGTCTTGTTTTCATCCGATAAAAACAACATGGTCTATAAACGAATTGGGAAAGAGGCATATAGGGGCAGGGCTGGCGTCTCTGTCCCACTTGGCCCTGGCCTGGTTTGGCGCACTTTGGAGCTCACTCAAACTATCTGTATCGCCTGGTTTCACGAAGTTTTTTTGGTGTTCTTTTTTTTTTTGGCTCTCTGAGCTCGTTTCTTCTGGATTCATATGATTTCAGGGGGAACTCTGGGTCTTTGTTGGGTTTTTGTTGGGTCTGTATGTTGGTGCTTTGGACGTTTGGTACGGCTTGGAGGATTCAAGGTGGGAAGTGAAAAGGAACAGTCAACGGGGTTAGGGAGGGTGTCCTATACGCCCGGGTTCCATGGCTTGGGGCTGTGAGGGCTGGAAAGAAAGAGAATGGAGGGATGGCTATGTATTGTTCTTGTTCATTCTGCGTGCGAGCGAGCGATGCTGGCTGCGATGTGGAAATTGGAAGCATGCCTTTTTTGACTGGTTTGGCTGTGACACCTTTTGCGTGGTGTGACTTGTGCGCCTCCTTTTCTGACGCATGCAATGTCGACTTGATCACACCCACACCTGCACTCGACATGCATGACTCGGACTTTGCGATCAAAAGGAGACGATACGATGAGGATCCTCCTTCAACAGCATCTTCCATCATTATAAACTCCCTTCCCTTCCACAGAGACAGATTTGGAAGATGATCCCGGTGGTGATACAAGGATTCAAGGCGGCCATTTCCGTACTGCGATGCTGCGCACGAAGCAAGGCCATCCGACAAAACGCAAAGAAGTACAGGACACCGAGGGAAGGCACGAACTGTCCGACATGCGAACAAGGTACGCTTTCTTTCCTGCAACCCTCTTTTCCCCTCCCCTCCCCTCCCCTTCTTTTTCTTTTCCCCAAAGCAAGCAAACACCACGCCGACGACGCAACGATATGCAGTACTCGCGAGACAAGGGCTGGAAATGCAAGACGAGCATCTGTTCCTGGAGAGGGTCCAACGGATGCAGAAGAGGAGCGTCGCACTGCCGATTGCGGAGAGGATGATCGGGTATGAGCACGATGCCAGGTATCGATGCAGCGGCATGATCAGAATGTCCGGTGGGAAGCGGAGGGGGAAGAGAGGGAGGGGGAGGGGGAGGGGGAGGGGGAAAGGCAAGGTGGAGGAGGAGGAGTAGCAGCAGCAGCAGCAGCACCGGGGCGAGATAGTGGTGGAGAAGAAGAAGAAGAAGAAGAAGAAGAAGAAGAAGAAGAAGAAGAAGAAGGTTACGGTCAAGGAAAAGCCGGGCGTGCATACGAACCCAGGCTCTGTAACTTTGTAGTATGTACGTACGGTTGGGATCGGAGGTGGGTGCGAGCTGCTGCTGCTCGAGAGTTTGCCTTTCATTTATTCTTGTTCGGGGTAGATGGTCGGCGGCAGGTGTCCATCTTTTTTTCAAAGTTTGTATAGATATATATCCCCTGTACATACATACATACATACATCCATCATCCCCCCCCCCCAGACCAACCAACCAACCAACCAACCAACCAACCAACCAACCAACCAACCACCCCACCACCACCTTTTCCTTACATCACGTACGTATTCGTACAAACTTCCAACCCGCGCGCAAGCCAGGCCAAAGCTTAAACGGATCACGGTGCTTGTTTGTTTACAGCATGCATGCAGCTATTATAGTACCAAAGACAGGGAATTGATTGCATTGGCTTGAACGGTAATTATCATGGCTCCGGGTGAGTTGTCACCCTCACCGGTCGGAGTCGATCAAGCATCAACCCTGCCGTTCGCTGCACACCCACGGATCCGAGTAAGGGTTGCCCAAGTGTCCTTGGGGCCGTCGTACATGCACGCCTTCACCGACTCCCCAGCTCTGCACCTTGGATCGGCAGCCTCTTCTTCTTCTTCTTGTTCTTCTTCTTCTGCAAATCCTGCCAAGCGTCTCCAATCCACCGTACGGCACATAACAAGACCTCGGACTAATCACCTCTCGACATCGTCCATTACGTATTATACTAACAATGATCATCCACAGCGACATGCCATTCTCGTTTCCATCCGGCAGTGCTTGATGCAATCCCCATTTCATACCTTCTCACCATGACTTCAATCTTCAATCCATCGTACACCTCTCCTTCGTTCACAAAAAGTAGATAGACACAGCCACTGAAGGGAAGTAAAAACCGCAGCTGGTGCATGCAGCGAAGGTAATAGTACAATCGGTACTTTTCTCTCTCCCTCTCTCTCAAAAGACCAGAAGCGACCGACAGGGTATCAATCCGAACAGTATATAGAAAAAAAAACTCAACGGGACCCCACAGCGGGAAAACAAGAGGTGAGTGGGCCCCCCGGCAGAAAATGCATGCCCCAGTCAACGCCATCTCTCTTCTGCGCGATGCTCTGTTCTATGCCAATATGAAGAAGATCCATAGGGATGATGTATGGATGGAAAAAGTGGTTGCTGCGCTGAAAATGCTCAAAAATATGAAACTCCTTTTAATGCATGAGGTCATTCATTATAGGCCGTTGCCGGTTTGCTGTTGGGTGGGTTACCGCGGATGTTCGTTGTCAGATCCAACGGTTTCGCCATCCCACAGGCTTTGCGCGTCGTCTGTGGGCGATCGGGCGCCGATGGAGGGACTTCGGCCACCGGTCGAGTACGAGGATGAGGAGCCACTCGCCCAATCATCCGAGTCGGAGTGTGGGTGGAACTCCTCGTAGATGTCGAGCATACTATAACCAGCATCCTGGGGATCGCCAATCTCGACAAAGTCGTAGTCCCAACGGAACTCCTTGTCGGGCTGCACGCGGGGGAGGAATTTGCCGCGGGACCAGAAGTAGGCGACGCCGGCGACTGTGACGATCAGCATTTATGTGTGTGTGTGTGTGTGTGTGTGTGTGTGTGCGTATATGAGTGGATTTGAGGAGACTTACGCAAACTGCCCGCGACCAGGTCGACAGCGTAGTGGTGGGAAAAGTACATGGTCGACCACCACAGCCACATGGTGTAGAAGACGTAGACCGGGAACAGCTTGGGGAAGCAGTGTCCCATAAACAGCGTCTCGAGCGTTGCCCAGCCCGAGTGCAGCGACGGGAAAGCGCCGAAGACCATGGGGGAAGCGAGGAAGGTGGAGGTGTAGAGATCGATGCCGAACAGCTTGTCGATCGCCTTGAGACCGGCAGCATCGCCCCGGACGGAATAGGTGGCCGGTGCCAGACCGTAATTGTTCTCGTACCACGGGGGCGCGCAGGGGAAGATGATCTGGATGATGACGGCGGTGACGTTCATGTAGCCGAAGGCGCGGGCCCAGATGGGGAGGGTGCCGGGCGGGCCCCAAATGAACATGCAAGCGCTGACAATGACGGGCGACACATAGTGTATCACGCCGTAGGGTAGCCAAGCCAGGACATCCAAAACAACGTGCTTGTGTGCGGAGAGGATGTTGCTGAGGTTGGCGCCGTAGAGGATGTTCTCGAGGGCGGGGAGGATGCGGACGGAGATGGACGGCCTGTACTCGGCAGGAATGTATTTGCAGCTGGAGAACAGGTACAGCCAGGCGAGGGCCGGGAGAAAGGGGAGCAGGAACTGGCGAGATATGGGGAGAACCAGACCGGCCATGAGGGCCGCAGCGGCAAACGTCTTCGCAAAGGGGCCGGGGGCCTCGCTGACGCACAGCGAGAAGATGGCGACGATGGCGAGGAAGAGGTACTGGGCGTCGTAGATGGACCACGGGTGGGACCGCAGCGAGCGCAGCGTGTCGGCGGGCGAGAAGGACGTGTTGAGGCCGGCGATTGAGGACGTGGGCGACTGGCGGCTGCGTATGCGCGAGCGCGTGGCCCTCCATTTCCTGCGGACGCGGTGCGGGATCAGGGCGGGCAGCGCCGAGAGCCCGGGCACCTTTGCGCGCGACATGATGTTGGCGGGCTCGTCGAGGAAGGCGAGGTAGGTCTTGTTCGTCATGGCAGGGCACACGCCGCTTCTTGCAAGTCAGAGGCGGAGGTGTTGGAAGAGAATCGGACGTAGGAAAGAGAGAGAGATGCGGGAGGCGGCGGAATATCAAGCCCTCTGCATTGGGGCTTGTCAGGCGTGCCGGGATCAGAGATTAGACCTGCCCTGGCCACGCCCAAGGCCTGAACAGCGACCACGCACGGCCGATGGGGCGGCTGCGGATGCTGTCGGATTGTTTCTTTGTCATGAGGTGAAGGCGCAAGCGACCGTTATCGTCACCTCACCTCCTCGACGCAGCGCATTGCATACAGGACCGTCACCTGACCTCCTCGACGCAGCGCATTGCATACAGGACAGCATCGGTACCCGTACCACTGCCGCTGCCACCATTTCCGCCTTCCACCGCGTCATCAAACGCTCTCCAACGTCGGCCACTTTCTCGTCAGCCACTTGACCGCGCACTTGCCAGCGGCATGACATCAGTGTGCTTGGTGGCTTCGCGCTGCGTCCCCGGAACGGAGCCCGCAAGAACCCACACGCCGTCCTCGCATATCGCATGGCTATCACGTATTCACATGTCCACACACATACCTTGCACACATCACAGAGCGCAGCCTCGCCGCAGCACTGGACCGCCGTCACCACCAAGGCACAGCAGACGTCGACGAAACATTTCCCCATTGCAACCCCAGCCACTCACCACCACCCTGCCTGCCTGCCTGCCGCCGTTCAAACACAGTTCAAACACTTTTTCACCTCCCCGGACTCCACACTTTGGCACTCGGCGGCCGAGCTGGTAGATGGTGGTGCTCGCAGCCAGATGCGAACCCAACTCCGACCGTCCGTTGCTGCTTACACAGTCCAGCCTGCGCGCTGACGGAGCTCGTCGTACAACAGAAACACCCGCCCGGCACGGCATCTCGTAAGCCCCGAAGCGCGCCGGTTCTTCATTTCATGATTCACATCACACTCGCCTCTTCCCTTCCCCCTCCCCCCCCAAAAAAAAACAACGTGCGCAATGCCGCCAATTTCCCAACGGCCGGGCCACTCACCTCATCGTCCGCACGAAGGCGGCGCCGGACGAAAAAAACAATAATTAAAAGTCTGCAGCGACCTAGTCCACCATTGGGCCGCCGCCCTTTCCTTGTAGCAGGAACGGTTGCTTTGGCCTGAGAATCGCTGCTAAGCGCCATCGGAAAGGGGAAAAAATCCCATGATCCGTCCGTGTGCAATTTTTCTTCTTCTTCAGCTTGGGGCCGGGTTGGAAAATTACACGACCACCACAATTTCCCATTGTACTTTCAATTTCTGATGCTGGCCTCTCCAAGTAGATACTGTACTGTACGTACCCATCTCGCCTTCCAACATCCCATCGCCTCCCTCCTGTGGCACCAGCTGTGTTCATGCCAAGTCCGTCTACTTCGTGGCGCGTAGTGAATAGAGAGAGGAAACCCGAATGCGTGTTTCATCAAAACCGCGTCTGCACGCCACAATCTCCAAGGGGGGGACGGGGGGAGCATGGGCAAGGACCACCTCGGCTACGCAACGTTCATGTTTAAATCCCTCTCGGTTCGCCCGAGGGTCTGAGCCAGAGCGCTAAGCACGAGTCTTGTACAAACGGACGAGTTGAACACGGAAAAGCACAACGGCCAAAGAAGAAATGAACAAGAACAAGGTTGAACTCGCAAATCACCCATCATTTCAAGCGACACACCATCACGGCGTAGCAATCAACCCCTCCAGATAGTCGTCCAACTCGATGATCCGAAACTGATCCCCCCACTTGGCCCTGAACCTCTTGTTCTTATACCCACCGTTGGTCTGCTGTCTCCAGCTGATCAACTCCACCTTCCACCCTTTCTTGAGAGCACGCTCGACGTGCGCGAGGAACCCGTCCGAATGCTCTGCTTCCGCGCCATCGCCCGTAGCAAGCACCATGGTGGTGGGGACCTCGGTGTCGATGATGCTCTGGCACATCTTCAGGTGAAGAATCTCGTCAACTCCTTGCTCCACCCATTTCGGGGCGGACAGGGGAGTTGGCACGGCACCGGGACCCGTTTCAGAGTCGCTGCCGCTGCTGTTGCCAGCTCGTCGTAGCCCCGATCTCTCAACCGCCTTCTGGAACCCAATCCTCTCTACATCCTTGAAGAACTTCTTCCTCTCCGTCTCTTCGCGCCGAATGTACACCTGCTCCTTCACATTGTTCTCGTACCCGACCGCTTTCGAAACTTCGTGCAGCTTCACAACATGTTCCTCGGGGTCTGCCTCACGGTGGGATCCCGCGAACACGCGTTTCGCAACGGGCCGTCGGCGCTCCATCAACAGAGCAAGACTGTCGAAGGAAATTTCCAAGGGTGCAACGCGATAACGCTTCATGACAAACCGAAATCCAATCATAATGTTGGAAGCGTCGACAAAAACGTGGATGCCTTCCGTGGCCAACTTCTCGTTGCAGAGTTGCATGGGAGAGACGAGCCACGACGCCTCCTCGGGGAAATTGGCCACCAGTTGGTTGAAGAAGTGGTAATTCCGGGCTACCTTGGGTCTGATGGTGATTGGCCCCGCCAATCGGCCGGGTGTATGCATGGGTTGCGGTAGAATAACGGGGAACTGGTCCAGTTGCGGCAGAGCGACGGGTTGCCGAGGTCGCTGTACAAGCTGAGGTCGTTGTGACAGAGTGGTAGCCTGCTGAGATCGCTGTACAACGACAGGCTGCACAGTCCGCGGAACAAGGCCATGCCCATGAATGGCAGAGCTGGAAGCTGGCGGAGTGTAGTGCGCGGGAAGGACCATGGGCGAAGCCGACGGAAGATGCCCTGCAAAGATAGGCGTGCCCACGGTGGTGTGTTGGGACTTGGAAATGGGCATGGAAGATCTCAGAGGGGAGACTCCCGTTTCTGCACCAAGCACTGCTTGCTGTTTGGGTGCATTTGGGGTAGAGCGATATGCAAGAGTGCTCGGCGATAGAGGTGGTGCGATCTGCTGTTGACGTACCGTAGAGTTTCTTGGTAACAGCACTGCTTGCTTCGCCGTAAATGGGGTTGCCAATGGCACCGGGACGTCTTCGATTTCGATTAAATCAGGCGTCACCGGGTGTATCTTTGCGCTCACGTTCGAACGTGACTGGGCGCGAGACTGGGCGCGAGTCTGCATGCGGTGCGCCCTGGATGTAAGAGCACCAGAGACCACATCAAATTCCGAATCATCAATGACCGTTTCCTTTGGTGGTATTCTTGGCACGTTTGGTTCCGGTTGGATCGTCTGCTGTGCCTCTTTCTCTTCGACTTTGCTGCGTTCCTTCCGTCGCCACTTCTTGCGTTGGGTCTTTGTTAGACCAGGGGGCATTGGAACATCCACCTCGTTCAACGGCGACTTCGGCGTTGTAGCATCTTTTACAGGCACTTGTGCATCCACAGGGACTTTGTGACATGCCAGCCCGTTGGGCTTCTTCCTGGGTGACAAAGAGCGGGCGCCGTCTCGATTGAGTGTCTTCGTGTCATCCCTGGGTGCAGAGAAGAATGTAGTAAGACCATTGACAAGGTTTTTCTGGTCTGCTGACTCGATCGGCTTCTTCTTCGGTGATGCGGGCTGGGCGGCATCTCGATTCGCCGTCTTTACGTGCGCAGCAAGGCCATCGTCGGAACTGCTCGTGTCCTCCAATTCAGGCTCCACAGGGCTGATCGGTGGAAGCGGCCGGTCATTTGAGATTCCCAGCTCTGTGAATAGCTTCCCGAAACTGCCCAGGTGAAGACTTCGCGTGCTTGTCTTGTCCTTGAGAGTCTTCTGCTGGAGCACCGGCACGAGCGCGAGCGAGGTGTCGGGCGGGGGGGATGAGGCGATATCGACGTCAGAGCCAATGAGGTCTAGCACAGGACCGAAGTCCCAGCCGGTGTCTAGGGGTTGCGTGGGCATTGAAGGTGGCGATAGCGACGGTAGTGTCGAATGCGTGTATATTTGTTGTTTGCGGGGTAAGCGGAGAGGTTAGAGAAGCGGAAAGCCTGTATTTTGTGAGACATTGCAAGTAAAAAGCCAAAGCGAAGGTTGATAACGTACGGTGAATGTCGTCTCGGAATGTCTTCAATCGCACCCGCATGTTCGGATGAAAACAATGTCTCAATACCGCACTGTCTTCCGTGCTAAACGAACGCAAAAAAGATTGTCTGGTAAGAAGGAAAGTATGTCTGCGGCAATCTATATAGTACTGCGCAAGTTGTGGGTAAGAGGAGGAGGCGCGGGTGGCGGCGGGGACATGTGAGGTGAAGTCTCTCAGCCTCCGCGCTAGTCTTACCGCATTGGTCCGTGCGGCGATGGCGATGATTCATGAATGCTGGCTCTTGCAGTCGAATGGTAGGAGATGGGCCCGACAAAGCAGTACGCAAAACGGACCTCAAGGTAGAGACAACGCTTGGTGCTTGAGCTGAAGGGTAGGATTTTACGGCCTTGTTCTATTCCAAGATCACCTTTCCGCGAGAGGCTGGCTTGGCGGCCACGCGCTGGTGGCAGCTCCAAAGCCCTGGTTAAGGATGCTGATCGGATTGCTTACCACGACATGTCTAGTTGCTTGCCTCTTGCGGTGAAGATTGGGAAACGAGCTTGCCAAAAGACTCAAGTGGCACGCGGAACTGGTGCCAAAGCTTTGGATTTGCTGCGAGGCTCTGCATATATAATATAACGAATTATTCTCCATCGGATCCACGAAAAGCCGGCTTTTGCATTCGTCTCGAATCCATGGGCCCTGTCATTCCTAATGACGCTGGTTCGGAAGCTGGCCAATGCAGAGCCCCACCACGCATGCCGGATGCCCCTCCATAGATAGTCACAAGCCACCACTGTACAACCTGCATCTGTTTATCCACCTTATCCCCATGCTTCCAACCCACCAACCATGTCCGCAGATTTCTGGGCTGGCTATGTATCGGGCGCAGCAGGCATCCTCATCGGCAATCCGTTAGACGTGGTAAAAACGCGTCTCCAAGCCGGAGGAACGACGATATCCAGCTCGATAACGACCCCGGAGGCTGTAGCCACAACACCGCGACCACAAAGCTTCAGACAGCACTTCGACCACGCTGGTACCTTGGTCAGAGGTGAACTTTCATACATGTCCACTCTTGCGTTTACCCAGTTGACCGCAATATCAGTATAGGCAGCACAGCACCTATCCTCGGCTACGGCGCCCTAAACGCCCTCCTTTTTGTAACCTACAACCGCACCCTCACTCTCCTGGGCGACTCGCCCGCCCTTCCTGCCTCCTTTACAAAGATATGGTGCGCCGGCGCCGCAGGTGGATTGGCAAGTTTCGTCGTCAGCGCCCCCACTGAACTGGTGAAATGTCGCGCACAAGTGTCTACGGAGCAACACACTAGCTCATGGAAGATTGCGCGCGATGTGTGGAGGAAAGAGGGTATACGTGGGTTGTATCATGGAGGGGGCATAACCAGTGTGAGAGACGCTGTGGGTTATGGATTCTAGTGCGTCCGGCATCTGGCCAGTATAACAAGACAGGGAAGGAAAGCTGACAATCAACAGCTTTTGGTCCTACGAATGGAGTAAGCGGTCCATAACATCACCCGATGATACGGATACGCAAATAGCTATGAAGGTGCTTCTTTGTGGAGGTTTGGCTGGCATAGTGACATGGGCGTCCATCTTCCCGCTCGATGTGATCAAGACAAGGGTTCAGACGCAAGGATTGCACCAACCAGCCCATCCTGGAGGAGAAGGAGATGCGCTGCTGCGACAACATACGCGGAACAGAAGACTCAATGCCTTCGAAGTAGCCAAAGAGGCTTACCGGTTAGAAGGCATCCGCGTCTTCGTCCGCGGGCTTGGCATATGTAGTGTACGAGCCTTTGTCGTCAATGCAGTGCAGTGGGCTGCATACGAGTGGATGATGCGTCTATTAAAACATAATTGAAGATACATCGGTGACGAGGCTTCCTGCCCCGGTTGTATTCTTGTCAGTTAGGTGCTCCCAAGACGAGCATTCTTCAATGAGCTCTGCCTGGAACCCGATGTGCCGCTTGTCCTCGCTAGATATCAAAACAGTAACACTGACCTCCCATTAGGATTTGCCATATTTCCCATTTGAATCACTTCCAGACTACCAGCTACCTCCATTTCGCAATCTAGAGTACAGAAAGAAATTTTGCCCGTCTGAAATCCTTCTCAAGACTGTCCACCGTAGATTGCAGTCTCGTGACGAGATGCAGCATATAAGGAGAGATAAGGATCCTCAAAATGCCTGCTCATAAGCTATGGACAAGGAAGCAACAAGAGCAGGAATAGCCTTGAGCCGTTACCTTTACATAATTTGGTCCTGAGTTAGGCCGCCGGTAGCTTCGGTGCCTTCCATGGCATCGCCGTTGGCTTGGTTGGTGTACTTGGCATAGGCCAAACCGAGAGGCCTGCCACCGTACTGGTATCCGGTGAATTTTTCTGCTGCTCGTTAACAATGACCCCATGAGAGCAATGTTGTAGACTTACGGATAGCTGTATCAGCATCAGTCTGCGAATCGAATTCGACCACACCAGTACCGCGGGAGCGTCCGTTTGGCTCGTACTGGATCTCAGCACGCTTGACAGAGCCAATAGTGGTGAACAGCTCGACGAGATCGTCGTTACTGGTAGACCAGGGTAGGTTGCGGACGTAGATCAGATTGCTTGGTTCGCCGCCAGACGTCGCGAAGTCGGTGAAGGGGTTCGGGGGGTTGGCAGGCGCATTGACATCATAGCCAGGGCCGCCGGCGCCGGCGCCACCAACTCCACCTCCTGGAGCGCCGCCGAAACCTCCTCCATATCCACCGCGGCCGCCGAAACCTCCGGCGAAACCACCACGTCCTCCAAATCCGCCGCGACCTCCAAATCCACCTCCGAATCCGCCACGGGCGCCAAATCCGCCGCCACCACGGAAGCCACCTGGACCACCTCCAGCGAAGCGATCTTCACGCACTTCAAGGTTGCGGCCTTGCCACTCATAACCGTTGAATTGGGTGATGGCGTTGCGCGCATCTTCAGGGGTGTCGAAAGCAACAATACCGGATCCCTTGGGACGACCGTCCGGAGCCATATGAACATCAGCGCGGATGACAGTTCCGGTGACTGCAGCTTGGCGGAAGAGGTCCTTGAGATCCTGCCAGCCGACGTTGTAAGGAAGCTATATGGATCAGTCTCACTCGACAGATTCGGGTGTTGGTGTCACAAACATTGGCAACGTAGACCTGTCGAGAGCCACCTGGAGGTGGGCCTCCACCATAGCCGCCGTGACCACCAAATTGCTGACCGGCGAATGGTGGACCTCCACCCATGCCTCCGCGCGAGGAACTCGGGTTGCTGAAACGAGGCTCGGCCTCTCGGTCCTCTCGAACGTATACGAGTCGACCCATAAGGTTCTGGTTGCTGAGCGTCGCCACGGCGTTCTGCGCCTGCTCCCGCGTTGCGTATTCCACGATACCACATCCCTACACCCAAGCAAGAGCCAGTCAACCTCCGTCCATCTCATAACCAACCATCAGACCATTACCTTTGACATTCCATTCGGGAGCAGCAACACGTCTGCGAACAAGACCTCACCGGCTGCAGCTGGGTTAGCGAGGATGGTGGATCGCGGCGGAAGCGCATTGACGTCGCGGCCGAGGTCGTACCTTGTCTCATGAAGTCCTTCAAGTGATGCCACTTGACGTCGTAGGAGAGATTGCCGACATAGACGCGGCGGTCCTGCTGGGACGAGTCTCGGATGTTCTGCATCATCGTCTCCTTGTTGGCTGAGTCGGGGCGTGCACCTCCGCGACTCGAACCGTAAGCCTGATAACCTCCGGCGCCCTGCGCACCACCCGGCGAACGCGACCGACGGTCACTGCGGCGATAGTCTTCCCGGCTGCGCGATCGGCTGCGGGGAGAATATGAACGGCGGGAGCGACGCGGCGAACGGGACCGTCGTCGAGGAGATCGATCCCGGTCGCGCTGGTCATAGTCAGTTTCGTACGACATGGTCGCGGTATGCACGAGGCGCTGCGACGAATGGCAGAGGCCGCTCGAGACGGTGAGAAAAAGGATGGATGCGGGGGTGGACGCGAACTGATGAACTCGGGTGGTGCCGTCGAGGTCGCGAGCGAGTGAGCGAGCGAGCGACGAAACGGAGACCAGTTGACGTGAGGTCAAGCGGCTTGGCGGCAACTCCCGGCGCGATCACGTGCCGCAGCCAATCGCTGCTGCCTGCGCGCCCCCAGCACCGCAAGAGCAAGAGCAGGCGCAAGTGCAGGCGACGTCTCTCCGGCCGCCACCAATCGCAGCGAGCAGACAATGGGGAAAAGGGAAGGCCGCACTTACTGCAGAAGGTCTGTAGCTGTCGTCGTCGTCTGGGGGCGCGGTCAGCAAGCAAACAGAAACGAGGTGGGTGGGCGACGGGCGTGGGCAGGAGGAGAAGGTGAGGGGAGGAAGCAGCGGGAGAAGAAGGAGGGGAAGTCAGTCCAAGCATGGAGACCCGGGCGACGTACCCATTTCACCTGCTGGAGGCAATGAGATGCGCGTGGGACAAGGGAGGGAGCTGTCCTGAACAGAGGAGCTTGCTTAGAGGCCGCCTGGCCAGCTGAGACCAGCGGGTCCGTATGCGTGCGTGCTGCGCTTGCTGCAGAGCGTCCGTCCGCCTTCTTTGCCTTGCAATGTGCAGCGGTATGCTGTGCGAGAGACGCCGTTCGGGCTCGACTGATTGCGCCGCTCGCGGGAGCTGCAGCTGGGCCAATAGGCGCGGGGGCGAGCGCGAGCACTGGAGGTGAAGGACGACTCCGACCGTGTGGGTGCGCCAGAAGCCCAAGGTTACAGGACGCGTCGGGATGGGGCGGAGGGCGAACGGGCGTGGGGCGTGCCGCACGTAGTCTGTATGTGGCTGGAAGGGGTGCTCCTTGGAGGATGGCCGGGCACGCACACACACGCGCGCACTCTCTTTGCTTTGGCGCTGTGATGGCTCTCTGATAGAGCCTCTTCGCGCCGACGATGATCAGAGCGGCTAGCATCTGTAGAACCCATGGCCGGTGCGCGCGGGACGAGTTCCCCGAGAGCCCTACCACGCTCGCCTCTGCCCACGAGTCTCCAGCCCGTTCCGTGACCATCAACACCAGGCTTGGGATCGCTCCGTCGCACTGCTCGCCCTCCTCGCCCTCCACCACCGCGACGCTCTCGAGATGCTGCACCACCCACCCCGTCCCTGGCACGCTCCATTAGCGCTCACTCAGCCTCTACAGCCCGCTGGCGAGAGCTGCGGGAAGATGCTGTTGCGCCATGCTCCCCCAGCGTCCGAGGACGCCTTCACTGCGCCCAGGGATTGGCTGTAGCTGCAATAAGAGCAATCCCGTATGCATGTCGAGTCACCCCCATTTAGCAGACGGCATCCCCATCCACACTCGGCTTGCAAGCGTCCCGACAGCCTGGTCCTACTCCTCGTAGCTAGTAGACATTCAGTCCGAGTTGGATGGCACTGGCCGACGCCGACGACGATTGACCCCAATCCATCCTCCTTCGCCACCGCAAAAGCTGGAGAACAAGCTCGCCGGCCTTTGGCATTTCCCCGCACCATGGGTCCCGCTTTGGGGGCACTCGGGGCTTGCACGATGTGTTCGCGGGTGGGTGCTTTTGCCAGCCTTGGTGCATCGACCTATTCCTGCAGCTAAAAGGTACGACACACTGCTTCGAGACCTGGACCCTGACAGATAGTGACATCGCCGATGCAGTCGTAGCCCGAGCTCGGCTTGAACACTCTGTGGCCTCAGTTGGATGTCCGTGTTGGCCTGCGACGCAGTTGCACGGCTGGAACCGCTGCCGTGACCTTAGATCGTGCCGCCTAACTGCAGAATCTGAGTGGGGCATCGAGTTGTACAGCTCGAATTGCGGTTCCCGCACGGCAACTGTTGAGCAGTGAACGCCGTAGGACGCTCGATCCTTGTCCAATAGGGTGCTGCTTCATATACCCAAAGTGGGTCCGTAGTTATTGATCGGTGAAATCCTCGGTGGAGAGCACGCTCCCTCTGCTTTTCGGAAGAAGGGCTGACCCCAAGGTACTCACCGTCCACGGGGACTTGCCTCCTTGCACACACTTCGCTACCATGCCTTGCACATAGGACAGAAGACTTCAGATCCGAAGATGCCAAATCCGCAACGTTCCTACATGTAGGATAGGGTGGAATAGGAATCAACCAGAGAGTTTCTACCCGACTTCATCGCTGACGGGGCCATCCAGATGATCAGCGCGGATCAATTTGCTTCCTATCACGGTTCCCACTCCTACAAGCTGAGTCTACCGCTGAGCCATCACACTGCTCTTCTACAAGCCTACGGACCGAATTAGTGTGCGCCATCCAAGCGAGCTGCAACCCCGAGCCCCGAGCACGGTAGCGCAGACTCTTCGTCGTATGGGGTTTGCTCAGCCTGATTGCCATTAGGAAACGATACGGCTTTTTCGAGGTATGACTCTGATGGTCCCCCGCGCCTTCTTAACAACACCATTCGCTACTTCCCCAAACCACCCATTGGACCTCTCGCCAACGCGATACTGGTAAGCAGAAAGAAAGTCAGTCCCTCTCTTTCAAAGAGCCGAGCACCTGGCAACTAGACATTCGGGATTGCTTCGCCTGATGAGTCTTGAACTTCACTGGGTCATTTGGGGCCAATGCGCATTATAGAAATAATGCGCCATTCGTTGACACCTCCTGCAGCTCCGTTCAAACGATGGACAGTTTTTGTGAAACCCCTGAAGCTTTCACTTTGTCTACTGGGCGTGAGCTTTCCCAAGGTCGCCTTCGGTGAGAAGACGGGAATTCTGAATGGCGAGAAAATGTATTTGCGAGGAAAGATAGGAGGCTATAACCGACCGTCGGGAAGCGAGCCGTACCGTCTCATCCGAGCTCGTCATACTCCACAGCGGATCCGTCGTTTTTTTCACGGGGCGAAACGACAACTTCGAAGCGAGTATGTAGAGCCTGGAACTGCTCTGCTCCCGGCACGTGAACATCACAGGCCCATCACATGCTAGCACATCGCCACTGCGTGTACGGTTCACTCTCGGGCTTGAGCCTTGTGATGGATCACGCAGTTAGAATCTTCCTTGATCACTCTTCCGAAATAGCTATCAATGTCAGTCTCATGATATTCGTGAGAACAGTGGGTCTCCATCGAAAACGACATCCGTAACATTATCCTTGCGAGGGCTGATCGGCCGAGATATTTCCTATCCGCTAGCCCCATTCAGCGGGAGTGACTTTCGCCACCAAGACGAATTTCGCCTAGCGTCCAACATTCCATTCGTTGTTCCGATCATACATAGTACATCGCATGCTGCTCCCCGAGCGTTCTCCGTGCCAGCTTTCTGACTCTTGTTCCTGAGAACGGACATGTTCTGATAAGAAAACTCTTTCCAATGGAGCCTCGCACGAGGTGTAAGATGAAGAGATATATAGTTCCGGGAGGATGCTCGGAGTGAGAGGAGAATCCGAAGAAGGGTGGTTGTCCATTTACTACCCAAGGTTTCCTCTCCACCAGACTTCTGCGACAATGGCTTCCCAGGCGCATGGCCATGTCACCGCCTCGAGCTCCTCGGACACCTTCGCCTCTGCCGATCCAAAACCTACCTTTCATCCTATAACCCCCCATAGGCCATCCTACGAGGGTGCCGATATCGTCAACCTCCCTACCCGAACTCTGACCCACGATGCCGCTCTGGAAGAATACACGCAAGAGACCGTGACCGGCCAAATCCTCCGCGAAGTACGATCCAATCGCACCGGGAATATCGAACGCTATGAGCTGGTCACATGGAAAGTGGGAGATGCGGAGAATCCCAAGAATTGGTCAAAAGCGTACAAATGGTAAGCAAGGACGGGGTGGAAGTTTTGATGTTCCAGCATCGAATTGTCTGAACCGTTCAAATAAACTGGACCCCTTTCGACGAGCAAATGCTGATCATTTTGCAGGTGGTGCACAATGTGTGTAGCTCTTGTCTGCTTCGTGGTGGCTTTCAACAGTGCCGTGATCACTGCGGATATCGAAGGTGTGGCCGAAGAGTTCCACGTCAGCGAAGAGGTTGCTCTCCTGACCATCACGCTTTTCGTCGTCGGATTCGGTGTCGGACCCATGGCCTTTGCTCCGTTGAGCGAGATTCTCGGACGACGCGTCATCTATGCTTCCACGCTGTTCGCGGCCGTCATCCTCACGATTCCTGGGGCGGTGGCGAAGAACATCGAGACTTTGTTGGTCTCGAGAGCGTTGGCCGGAATTGCGTTTTCCGCTCCCATGACGCTCGTGGGCGGGACACTCGCGGACATGTGGAAGAATGAGGAGCGAGGTGTACCGATGGCAGCCTTCTCCGCAGCTCCCTTTATCGGTCCTGCCGTCGGACCTCTGGTGGGTGGCTTCCTGTCGGATGGGAAAGGCTGGCGATGGCTGTACTGGATTCAACTGATCGTTTCCGGTGCTGCATGGGCGCTCATCTCGTTCACGGTGCCCGAGACGTATACCCCTACACTGCTCGCGAGGAGGGCGAAGAAGATGAGGAAAGAGACCGGAGATGACAAGTACGTCACGGAGGAGGATATTGACAAACGTCCGATGTCCCAACGACTACAGATCTTCATGCTGCGGCCATTCCAGCTGCTGTTCCAGGAGCTCATCGTCTTCTTCATCTCAGTCTACATGTCGGTCTTGTACGGGCTCTTGTACATGTTCTTCGTAGCGTAAGCGTGCCCCTTTTTTCCCCTGCATCCGACGTCCTCGCTAATCGGCATAGGTTCCCAATCGTCTACCAGAAGGGCAAAGGTTACAGTGCGAGTACCACGGGGTTGATGTTCATCCCGCTCATGATCGGGGTGTTGCTGTCCGCAGCATGCTCTCCGCTCGTCAACAACCACTACCTCAGCCTCGTCAAGAAGCATAACGGCAGGCCACCGGCAGAAGCTCGACTGATCCCTATGATGATCAGCTGCTGGTTCATCCCCATCGGTGTCTTCATCTTCGCATGGACATCCTACCCACGCCTTCACTGGATCGGGCCAGCCATGGGTGGATTCCCCGTCGGGTTTGGCTTCATCTTTCTCTACAATTCGGCAAACAACTACCTCGTCGACTCGTACCAACATCAAGCCGCCTCGGCATTGGCGGCGAAGACGTTCCTCCGATCCTTCTGGGGTGCCGCCGTCGTCCTGTTTACGAACCAGATGTACGATCGTCTTGGATATCAGTGGGCGAGTACGCTGCTGGGGTTCATCGGGTTGGGCTGCTGTGGGATTCCCTTTGTGTTTTATTTCAAGGGCGCTGCGATCCGCAAGCACTCGCATTATGCGTACAGTCCGGATGAAGAGAACGAGGCGGGGACGGCCAGCAATGGTGATTCCTAGTTGATGGGGCCGTGTAAAGGTTGTGGCGATTGGCAAGCATGTACGAGTAGGAGCAAGCGATGGGGCAGGGGTTTCTTTGCTGCATCCAGATGGAGTTCTTGGTGGGGTCCCGCATGCGGTGTTTGGCGCTGCATCTTGGTGTTTCGAGACTGTAAACATGTCACAGTCCAAGCAAGAGCAACGTTGCAGCGAATAGACAAACAAACCATCAACTGCTGCGCACCATTCGCGTCGAGGGCGCAGTTCTTCCGTGACTATCCGGAAATGGCCGGGCTGACCGGATGCTCATTATGCGCACCCGTTGTCGAGGTGAAGAGACGAACAGGTGCATCCCCACCGCAGGACCCATCCGGCCAATCATCGGATCCTGGCTGGCACTACTGAAACCCTGTCCGCCGCCGTCGTCGCGCCCCACTCGATGTTCGACTGATTCACTTGGCCGATGCTACCAGAGCCAAGACAAGGACGACCACGGCGATGCTGACGGAGGCATTTGACGAGCCACCGGTTCACGGTAGACACGTCGCAGCGATGGAAGAAGAGGCGCCGAGCCAGAACCCGAACCCGAACCAGCAGCCGCACGCGCCGAGCAGCTATCCCTCGGACGGCATGCCCGCGAGGGCCGATATTGACGAGATCCTGAGACGGAAACGCAAGGCGCGCGAGTACAAGGTACGTAGGGAGGGCCGCAGAACCGCAGAACCGCAGAACAGCAAACTCGGACGCCAGCTGACGGTTTGGCGGTGCAACCAGGCCTGCTACCCCTGCCGACAGCGCAAAGTCAAGTGCGATCAGTCGGTGCCATGCAAGACATGCGTCGTCCGCGAGCATCCCGAGCTGTGTACCTACCACCCCCCGAGCGAGTCGCATCCGCCGGCGAAGCGCATCAGCACGGGGCTCGGCCAGAATGGCAACGCCGAGTTCTCCAACGGCATGGTGCACATCCACGGCGGGACCGTGACGCTGCCGCGCGAGGTACGTCGTCCGTCCATGGCGGCATCGGGAACAGAGCACTGACGGACGCAGGACTGGGAGCGCATATGCGCAAAGTTGCAGACGGCGGAAAAGTCGCTGGCGGAGCTCAAAAACTCCATCAGCAGCGTCTCCGAGGTGTCGCCCAACGCGCCGCCCAACGGATACTCGCCCGCGACCGCCGGAAACACGCCGTTGGCAGCACCCGCGGGGATCGACAGCGAGACGAGCCATGTACGCACCCAGGGCGTCCACACCCACAACGACTTCACCGGCCAGACCATCCACATTGGCCCGAGTTCCGTCCCGGCCCTGGTCATGGCCCTGGGGAGGGGCGACGGCCAGTGGCCAGGCATCCAGGACGTCCTGGGCAAGAAGAGCATGCTGCCCATCTTTGGCCTCGATAACGAATCCGCCACCTATCCGTTCGTGGATCTCTGGGGGTTGCCGCACGGGTCCATACAACGCGCTTCCGAGCTGGCAAATGCGCTGCCCAACGACGGCGAATGCCTCAGCTTCTTCCGGTGCTACAAAGAGACGGCCCACGTCGTGTATCCTGCCGTGGCCGACGTGGAAAGCATCGAGTCGGATCTGCTGCTTTTCCTCATCAACCGGGCCAGCGCGCAGAAGGGGGCAGGAGTCACAGACCAGCAAATCCACGGCAAAGACCTCCATTGGATTGGCTTGGTCTTCGCCATCCTCGCATCCGGGTGCCAATGCTCGACGCTGCAGAGGAAGGAGCGCGAGCTGACGTCGCAAGTGTACATCTGCTGCAGCTTCGAGTGCCTCCGCTCCACCAATTTTCTCTCCCACGCAACCCTGGAAAACATCCAGTCACTCCTCATCCTCGGCAATGTCATCGGAAACAACATGAACGCCGGCGTGTCGTGGAGCTTGATGGGTCTCACGGTCCGCCTCTCGCAAACGCTGGGCTTGCATCGAATGTGCCCTCCCTCTACGCCCTGGCCCATCAAGATCTCCCGAAGCAAAGTCTGGTGGGCACTGCTATGGCAAGATTCTTTGTTGTCCATCTCATACGACCGAGCATCCTCGACTACCACCATCGACCACACGGTGCCTTACAACCCAAACTCCACTCCCGGAACCAGATCCTATGTCGAAAGCATGTACCGGCTCTGCAAAGTCGGCCTCGACATAGTGCGTGAACGCCAACGTCCTCAGAACTCGCACGATGCTCTCATACGCATCACCGAACACCGCAACGAATTGCAAGAAATCATGGTGGACGCAGCCGATTACCTCAAAGACTCCAGGAGATGTCGCTCTATGCGAGACCAACTTGAGCACTGGGCCCTTTACCTGCACATTTCTTACATCACCTCCGAGCTCTGCCGGCCTGCCATCAGCCCAAGCGCCAAAGGCTTTGATCTTTCAAAGACCCTTAAAAAGACCTGCATCGACAGTCTTGCCAACACAGTGGAGGCCTTCCTTGGCCTGCAAAACATGACGCCCTTCGCAACACGCTCCTGGGCTTCCATCCACCGCTCCCTCAGTTCCGCTCTACTCCTCGGTATCCTCGGAGAACATACGCGCAACGAACGAGCGCGCTCCCTCCTCATCAATCTCATACAGGTACTTAGCGACGTCACCGCCAGCGTTGACCCAACAGAACTATCTGCGCCCATCACACGATCCGTCAACACCATTCAACGACTTCTCAACGTCCCGTTCGCGACCCAGCGAAAGGCGAGCGAATCTGGCTCACAGTCATCGCCATCGCTCACCTTTACGGCGGACGAGCTCAATGGTGTGCTCAACGTGGACCCTTTGACTCAATCGCCGCTGCAAGGTTTCGATCTCGATTCTTCGCCATATGCGCTTATGGAGTCTATTGTCTGGGGGAAAACACCTTGAAGAAGCCGGGTTGGCATTTGTGTCATGTTCTGAATCCTTTTTTGTTTTTGGAAAAAGTGCCCTTCTACTTATCGCACCTTTATCGCTCCTCCTATCGCTCGTCGGGTCGTGCGATATACAATTGATCCCAAAAGCCAGTTTGGAGACATCCAGTGGAGAGCACTAGCGTATCGGATGCAGCAGTGAACCATGGAGACTTGAGTTCACAAAAGATCGAGGCGAACGAGGGTTGGGGAGACGCCCATGTGCAGCCTATCTATACCCAAGCTCTCGCCGTAGTAAAAATATCGGGAAACCAGCCTGATGAAGTGCTCTACAAAACCCACCCAGGGTGGATATAACAGCTTACACTTTACCTCGGGGACAGGCCTCTATCATTCCGTCATCTTCCGAGATCACCTTTCCGGGAGACCCATGAGTACATGCCAGTGTCATGTATCCGAGATAGGCGAGCACGGTCACAATTAGCCACCAAGAGGAGAATACCTCGATATCGTCCTGGAAAGACGATGAAAAGTGACGGCGAAGATGGTGCAGAGGGTTCTCCCGATGGTGCTTTCAATTAGGATAGCCCAGGCAATGGAAATGGAACAGGATTAGAGGTTTAGCTTCTGCATGTATGCTACCATTGCCGTGCCAACTTTGATGGTTGATGTACGCTTGGACAATACAATGACCCTGAAGTGCACGATGCACTTTCCAAGTTGCGATATGCGACATGGAAAATGACAAGATGCGAAAAAAGCCTCCCTGCGAGATGCGAGATGCGAGATGCGAGATGCGAGATGCGAGATGCGAGATGCGAGATGCGAGATGCGGATTTGGCCAAGATACAGTTACACGTCATCTCCGCAGCTTCTCAAAGCCAATCAAACAAGGACAGAAGAGGATAGGCTTATGTGTGTGGTAGACGTGCTCTCATAGGTATTTCAAATGTTCACACGATGGTAGTCGAAAGGTATGTATAGCGCCGTAGGAATTGAATCGTATAAAAGGGGCCCGTCAAGAAGCAGTCATGGGCCACTACTCCATTCCAACATCATCAACTTTTCCATCGTTCTTCAATCTCTCGTTCCACAGCACAAGGCTTTTGCTTGCCCGCAATCCCTTCAGTCCCATCTTCCCATCAACTCGTCGAGAAAATGCAGCTCCCAGTCCTCAAAGCCCTCCTCGTCGCCCTGGCCATCAACGCCGCAGACGCGTTGCCAGCTACCGCTCGAGACACCACCCCCGTCTCCAACGACCAATTGATAGCAGCTCTCAAGACGGATGCAAGCGTCAGCAAGCGTTTCCAGAGACTCATCACCAGCAATGGCGAAAGGCTCCTCCCACCCGCCGAGCTCACCAAAGCCACAATCTTCGACTTCAACAAGGACCAATTCCCGGTACCTGGCGGCCGGGGCGGCCGCGTTTCCTCGGTACGCTCCATCTCACTTCCTTCCCCAGATCCAACCCCCTCTCCGCCGAAAAAAAAAAAAAAAAAACTAGACCACCTGCTAACGCATAGGCCTTCCCAAAAAAAAAGTCAACCCTCGGAACCTTCCCCATACTCGTGGACACCGGCCTGACCATGAACTTCGGCACCCTCGGCCCCTGCGGCCTCTTCGTCCCACACGTCCACCCCCGCGCAAACGAGTACTTCTTCGCCATCGACGGCGAGTTCACCTTCGGCACGCAGTTCGAGCTCGGCGTCCTCAACCCCGGCGCCCCTGCACCGCAGGTCACGGGCAAGTTGACGAAGCTCACGGGCACCCTGTTCCCGCAGGGGAGCATCCATTACCAGATCAACAATTCGACCGAGTGCCAGACGGCGACGTTTGTTGCGGCCTTGAGCTCCGAGGATGCCGGGACGACTACGGTTCTGGTGGGGGCGGCGGCCGTGGAGGGCGGGAATGGGACGGACAAGGTCGAGGGCGATGATTTGCGTGGGCTGAGGGGGATGCTTCCGCAGGATATTGTCCGGGTTGTTGATCAATGTCTTGCGCGTTGCGGTGGGAAGTAGGTCAGGGAGGGGAGTTGGTTGGTGGGCCGAGCTGGCGATTGAGAAGGACTGGTTAGGGCGCTGTACAGTGCTGTTTCATCCTTGAAACTTTCACCTGATATCCTTCCAATGCGTCCGGTTCCATGACACCGATAGTATACCTGTTTGATAGCCTCTTGCCAGTTCAACCGTTTACTGTCCACAGCTTCCTCCTGAACTCGTACGTGATCCGTCCTGACGTCGTTGCCTGATCTCGGGGAGCTCTTTTTTTTTTGGCTTCGTGGTTGGGCAGCAGCAGCACTGCCTCATTCGAGCAAGGCTTCCACATTTTACATTGTTCGGAATGCCGTCTCTCCATGCAGCAAACGTCTTGAATGCCAGCTTTAGACTACGTAAAACGCTCTATTAACATTCTACAAGGCGGCAACGACCAAGAAAGCAAGCAACCCCAAGCCCCACGCCGACCAAGCCGCACCATTATTGATCGGCGTTGCATTCTTGTGGGGAATGTTGTTTGTAGCCGCGCCGCCCAAATACCACGATCCGATATCCGTCAACCGACCCTTCTCCGTCAACATGGTGGCGTTGGGGCCGACATTCGAGACGTCGGATCGGAAGGCGCCGAAGTACGAGTAGTGGGTGATATTCCTGGCATGCTTGTCAGTGACTTGCTCCTCGGGCAAATCAATCAAAAACTCACTCCCACCGATCCAACATGGCTACACTCCGATTGAAGAAATCCTGCGTATCCTCCAATCCCTGATACGCGTACCCAAATTCCGTGACCCATATGGTCAGATTCGGATAGGCACCCATAACCTGCCCAATATGACTCGCCAGGCCCTCGAAATTCCCATACCAATGCACAGGCACAAAGTCCGGGTTGCAGCCCCCGTGGCACGCCTTGAGCCAGTTCTCCAACCACGTGAAGCCATCGGGGCTGCCGGTGACCGCCGGCGCGCCCAGTTTGATCCCAAGCTCTTTGAGCGGTTCGATTTGCTTTTTCCATGTCGAGGCCGCCAGGTCGGCGGGTATGTTGGATCCGCCGGTTGCGTGGGTGCCGTCGGGTTCATTGTAGGATAGGACGTACGAGATGTTTGCACCGTTGGCGATTTGAGACTTCACCGAGTCGAGGAAGGGGGTTCCGGTGTCGGTGTCGGAGGCACCCCAGAGCATGGGCACAAACTGGAGGGTTTTGACGTTCCTGAAGGCGGAGGAGGGCTCGGCTTTGTAGTTGTAGTACCATGTGAGGTCGGAGCCGGGCGTTGACGTCCATGTCATGTCGTCGTTGGGGTTCTTTTCCGAGGGGATGTGGCAGAGGCCGCGCTTGGAGGAGGTGGATGCTGCAACGAGGGTGAGCAGCGCTGCCGAGGCGGTGGCATGGTGATGTAGCATTTTGTCGACGTGCTATGTGGCCTTGTAAGAAGAAACGGCTATGTGACGACGTTGTAAGAAGAAACGGCTATGTGACGACGTTGTAAGAAGAAATGGCCATGTGACGTTGTAAGAAGAAACGGCTCTGTGACCTTGTAAGAAGAAGCAACGAAAAAGCCGTGTTTGAAGGAAGAAGAAATAAAGGAAGCAAAGTATGCTTCGTGCGCAACGAGAGGCCGACAACGGTTCAACGTCTCGGATCAAAACATGCAGTGGTGAGAGGGTGGATGCTGACTTCCGTCGTGTCGGTAACCAACGCCATCACGCCTAGGGAATTCCAAAGAGAGCAGGAAAGAGTCCAGACAAAAAAGCAGTCCACCTCGACGTCGTATCCGCATGCTCCCCTTGGGCCCTCGAGCCAGCCGAAGCCCATTGTGGTGATTTCTTATCGCAACGCAACGCACGAAACAGGTGTTTAGACGCAGGTACAAGCCACGGCGCCCCCTCCGGTACGGGAGATAAGCGCGAGATACCGAATCAGCCGCACAGGAAGTTATCGAAAAAGCGACGGACGGGATGACGGAAGAGGGTGGCGCTTCGTTCCTGAGGGCTAGGCGATATCCATTGGTCTGCGCGCATCCTACCACGTAGCGACACGGGCTGCATACGATGCGCATTCGCCATTTTTCAATGAAATCAACACTAGGATCAGATCGTCGTGTAGCTAGCTTGATTATTACTAAATGGTATTCAACTCCCACTCCTGCAGAACATATCTACGCGGGGTCCTGGCCACCGCTATCGTGAATTACGAGGCGTTCTGTTTTACATCTATAGATGAAATAGTAAAGGAAAGACGTTCGTGTCGATGCGTCAATACAGGTGTTTCTACCCTGCACCTGCTGGCGCTCCCATCTCCAAATGGCAATAGATGTCAGATATGAGGAGTGACATCACCATGCATGGTCCCAACTGGCGTATTATCCCTTCGCGAAAAAAATGTACAGTGCGGAATTACTTTCGGCGACCCATGTTTAGTAAGCAAACCCTCCTTGATGACCTCCTTGAGGCTTCCACGCACCCGGTTGCGCATGTCCCGTCTGCTCTGTGCTGAAATCGACGGATGGCAACCGCGGCTGCCTTGTATTCGGCGGGCTGATACTGCGTCCGCCACTGATACTCCTGGCGTGGCTGTGGCTCCTTCCCATGCTCGCAGTCTCGGCAAGGAGACGGTCATCTGCACCGTGGAAGTGTTGGGGGCCGCTATAGGCCGTGTTCTGTTCCGACAGAGGAACCGGGTCGTATCCACGAGGGGCAAAGCTGCCATGGAGCGAGCTACGCTTGTATTCGATAGGGTCCATAAGAAGTGAATTGCGGGCGTCGAGAGGAGTGAGATTGTCAAGGTCGCGGGCTTTCTCTGCAAAAGGGGGTTAGCCATTGTTCGAGACGGGTCTATCGCAAAAAAACATACCGGCATCCTTGCGCTTCCTGTCGTGGGGGTTCTTCTTGCAGCAGATGACGATGGCGTTGATGGCGATCAAGATGGCCAAAAGTCCGGTAAGAACGGCCTGCATGATCACCAATACCAGTCCCGTGACCGTCTTGGTGGTCTGCGCGACCCCGAGTTCTTCCACGAAAACCAAGATGCAGACGACCGAAAGGACACGGACGACCTGAATGATGATGTTGATCCAGTTACCCGACTTCAGAGAGAATGGACGGGCCCAAAGGAGCAATCCTAGAAGAAGGGCTTCGACGATGAGCTGACCAGATGCCTGGACCATACCGTGACCGTCTGCGCCCGCGATAACACAGCCTCGGGCGAACATGTAGACAATGGCAGGAACAAAGATCCACCAATAACTCTGTTTGTAGTTCTCGTAGAAGATGCTGTATTTCCTCCAGATTTCCTCGTTTTCGTAGAGAGCCGATGTGTCACCCTGCATCTTCTTGAACTGGTGAGCCATGCTCCAGATCTTCCAGGTGAAGAAACCCAAGATGGCAGTGAAGATGGCCAGGGTAACACCGGCCAGGAGTTTGGCAGCCCAGGAGTCGCCGCTCTTGAATTGATACACGCAGTAGAGGGTCCAGATACCGTACAGGACGAGGATCAAACTGGTGATGGTCTTTGCGAGGATCCACCAGTATCGCTTTCGGAAGTTGGTCAACCGCTTGGGGAAACTTCCAACCAGGGCCCATGTTTCGAGGATGACCTTGAAGAGAAGAATTCCAACGGTGATGGCAGCGATCACGATCGCAAAGATGAGAAGAACCGTCATGAAGGTGTTTCCGTTCGGGATGGTGTACTCTTCGACATAACCCTGAATACCCTTGACGGCGTGCATGATCTTGTTGTCTGCTTCTGTGCCATTGGTGGTTCCGTTGACGGTGGTGGTGACATCGCGGGCCCACAGTGCAGCACCGTCCAGGCCACGCTTCGTGAGGTTCATTCCTTGATCGACGTGGACCAGAGTGGCGTTGCGAAGAAACTGGACGCTGTCCTCAGTCAGGTTGCCACCGGTCCTATTGCGGAAAGCATCGATGGTTTGCTGAGCACCATCCCATGAGATCAAGCCGGTGCTGAAGGCGAAGTTCTTGGACCAGCTTTGGTAAACACCGGGGATGTTGGCCGTCATCATTCCATTCAAAGCCATGGACTGGAACCAGGTCATGACCTCAAAGAAGGTCGGGCTGGCAGAAGGAGTACCAGCCTGTCCGGCGCCTGCAAGAGCTCCCAAGGCCGATACGCCCAGGGCGGCCGCTGCCATTCCCGCGGCGGCGTAGCTCACTCCGGGAACGTTGAGCGATTTTCCGTTGCCAACGTTGGATGTGATACAGCCCAGTTGCTGTCCTCCGTCCTTCGCCTTGAGCTGCATCGTCGCCTGACTGTCGAGGTCCGGGACAGCGAAGGCGATGGCGGGAATGTTGGAGAGATACGAGTCGGGGATGCTTTGCTCGCCCTGCGCGCCGAATGTGCCCTTGGGTACTGGTGATGGTCAGCAAAGCGGCCTCTCTTCCTGGGTTCGGCTGGATCGTACCTGGGCATAATTGCGCCACCTTGGTCGAGTCGGCACAGGGGTCAAACTCATTTCGGTACACTTCCTTTCCATATGCATTCACAATCAGCGTTGCCATGATCTTCTGCTCCTTCTGACTGGTGCCCGAGACATCGAACACGATCTTCTTGGTGTCCTTGTCGAACTCGAGATCCAACTTGTTCACCACGACTTCGGCGTTGGACAAGCAGGAGCTGTAGCCCGTCGTCTTCAGCACATCGCCGGCCAGAGCACTCAGCGGGGCCGAGGCCAACAATATGAATGGTGCGAGCATGGATGAATATGTGATGTGCGTCCTCATGATGTCCAGCTGGCGCCCGGAGGCGGAGGTGCCCGGAACGGCGGTCGATGTAAGAAGCGACGGTGGCCGGCAGGAGCAATCGGGGCCGAGGATGGTGGAGATGTGGAATAGGAAAGATAGCAGATGTCACAACAAGCTATAGGGCTGGCGGGTCAACCTGGGTCGTGTCGGGCAAGGTCGTTAAACGTCGAGACGGCGGGTAGAAAAACGGGTTAGGAGATTATGGACAAGGAGAGGGCGACAAACGGAACAAAGGAAGGCAGGAACGAAACAGCTGGGGATATGGTGATGCGAGGGTGCGAGGATGGGAGGGTGCGATGATGCGATGATGCTGTAGGAAAAGCGAATGTGAAACGACCGACAAACAAACAACGAAGGCGCCGCTGAAGGTGAGGAGACAGTGACGGGCGGGTTGCAGAGAAGGCGTAAAGACAGGTTTGGGGGTGGCCGCTGAAACCTTGGCGGGATTAGGGCAGGGGCAACGGATGGGTCGACAGATGAGGAAGCGACACGCGGCGCTACACACGGCTCCGCAGGATGATGACGGACGGCCTGGCAATCGCGGGATTTTCGATGGAGATGGGTTCCAGAAGGGTCGAGAGGATCTTCATCATCCACCTGTTGTACCACCGTGTATGTCGAGCCAGCAGCACAGCAACACACTCGCGACCTGCACTTCGCCTCCACCAGCTGGGCAATACGACACGGCGACAAGCAGCAGACGGAGCCTATCAGGGGAGGGCGTTGGGCGGAACGTTCTCCGTTGCTTGTGCGCCAACCATGCACAAAACCCTTCTCCCGAGCAGGCAGAGCATACCACACACATAGCATGCACGCACACCTACGCGCTCGACATGGACACCCGCCTGGTCTATTGACGAGTACATGCGGAGAAATCGATAGATGCGTGATCGAGTAGCAGGCGACGGGCTGTGGCTCGTGGCTGTGCAGTCAAAAATAGCCCTGTAAGACCCACACACGCACCCGTCACAGAGCCTCAGACCAGCGCTTCGGATCGTTGCATCGCGATCCCGGTCCCCCTTCAAATTGCCTTCACCTCCAATCTGCTTCAAATTGCCTTCATCTCCAGTGCCGCACCCATCTGTTGTATCCATCTATCCCGTAACCTCGAACGTCGACCCCGTCTTCCCATCCAACCATGTCTGCGACTGACTTTGACCGATGTTGGTGCTTATTCAGCTCACTACGCCCGCCTCGTCGCTGAGCGAGCGCCTGCTGTGCTCTCCGTTCCCTCTTCTTTGCTTTCCCGACATGCGCCGTGCACAAGCCACAGGCTACACCCTCTTTGGTCCGTTCCAACAAACACCGCCACCCACGCACACCAATTCCTCCCGAGAAGCAACCCTCGCAAATCGTGATGGATACACGCTTCATAGGTTCGAGATGCACACTTCCTTGTTTCATCTAGCTACAACGCTTCCCACCTGCTCCTTCCACGAGACTCCCTCTGGTAATCGGTGGGCGTGCGGTTGTTGACTCTCTGATTAGGTGAGGCCGGCCATAGGTCGTTGCAAAGGCAAGAGCTATCACGACCTTCCCTCTTGCAGCCGTGATGGATGGGAAAACGAGCCTGATACCCTGCAAAAATCTTGCGAGGCGGATACGAGGCTCGGTACTTTTAGAGACCCGTACGATCCACCGATTCCATCTGCAAAATAGGGAGTCCAAGACATTTCCATGCGTCTGGATAACTTTCCCCAAGTGGATTTTGATCATCGTCGATACAGGTCGGAGAATTACCTACTGCATCAGCGATCTGAGATGACCCCAGACACCTACTCGTACAAACAAGCCGAGTTCTCGAAGACGCTGGACCGGGGAAGCCATCCAAGAGAGGCAGCTTGACGGTTGCATGGCTTTGTTTGCCGCCACAAGCCGGCCAAGAGCGATGGTGGTGGGTACGCTTCTTCATTCCACGCCACTGTGGTCCATAACGCCGTATAGGGATTGTCTTGACGCCTCAGCTGACCTTGTGCCACGCTCAACGGCCATACCTGTTCCAGACTACTCAAGTGCCGGGACAGAAATTCGGTACACTATTGCTTGTTTCGACTTAGTATGGCACTGCCGGATTGCTACCAGCTGACCGTGGCTTCCGATTTCCTGTGTCGATTCGACGTGGTGATGACGGTTTTGGGAGTCGTTGGGCATGAAGCGCTTGCCAGGATAAACATGTGCTCCCTTGCTTGCCATTACAGCATGCGGACCATGTTCAAGCCGGCGCCTGTGAATCCAGAAACTTGTCCGAACAGGTCGGTGTCTTTGCTACCATGTTGCTTCCGAGAACCACTTGCATACGTTTCTCGGAGGAGACCGCTCGTTCGGGAGAACAGTCAAGACATGGGCTGCCGGCATTTAATTACCTAGCGCTGATCTCTGCGGGATCCGACCTGGAAACTACATAGTACACAGCACTTTGGGGAAGAGAGGAAGGGGATGCTCTGTCTAGCGCACGAGCAGGTGGGGTTACATGAGTTCAAGTCCGCCTTCCTGATGCACCCCGGACGGCACGAAGGCCGTACCGTGACTTGTTGGTGTCGGATGGGCAACGGAGATCGAAACGACTAAGAAGGGTAGTCGACCTCGGGCCCAAGAGATCGCATCACCTGGGAGGGTTCACCGGATCTCACGCTGCCTGTCGACGACGTAGATGCATCGCATGTGACGAATGTGACCATCGTAGAAGTACCGGCCCCTCTCATCGCACGAGGCGCATCAATCGCAGAATTGCATCGCTGTGACTAGTCGGAAGAGGGTCGTATGTGCCGGGTGGGGCGTGTGTCTCGTGCACCCAAGCACTGGCGCCATTGGATTCGTCGGCCATCCCGTCTGCCCTTAAACCAACGTCGACCTCACCTCTCACGTTTGCAAGCCAGCCTCTCAAGCCTCAAGCCTCACCACCTCGTTGGCATCACTTCGTACAAGATTGGTAGCGAGAAAAGCTACTGCAGCAAGGGGGGAATGGTCGCGTCAACCTCCTCTCTCTTGACCCCCAATGGCTATGGCCGGATGGAACCCATCTTTGGTATGCTATGCTGCGTCATGCGGAAGAAAAATTTACAGAAGATGCGTGGAGACGTTTGCTACAGACGAAGATCCCCACAGAAACCAACCGTCACGAGAACGCCGATGGGGCTGCTGCGAATAGCAGGTGGAGCGATCTGCAGTTGTCGGTTTGGTCAAGTATCGTGTACCTTCCCTAAGGAGTAGCCGACAGTCAAATTACCGCTGTGTAGAAAGCGACCCCCCGCGATTTCGCTGAAGCCCCGTTTCGCACACCAGCCGGGATCTCTATCCCAGCTTTGCACCTGGGGGTAGGTAGGTAGTCGGCAAGACGCGATGTGACTCTGCCTGGACGTCTTTCTGGAGCCCCGTGGAAGCCCGTATGCCCGGCTATCGGGGTCACTAGTAAGTCGTACTGTCTCTACAGTGTCCTTGGTGCGCAGCTAACTCTGGGACTAAAAGGTTAGGACTCCTGGGCAACGCCAGAGCTAGAATGTACATGATCTGATCATGGGATACACAACTTCCCTCCGTACGGCTGCACGGACCACAACGTCTTCTACGATAGACCCCCAGCCCTGGAGGAGTGTATCCCTGGGCCATTTTGTGACATCGACCCAGGGATTGTCCGTACGACATTCACTGCCGTACCTGCAGATCCCCATCTGAATTTGGGAAAGCCTAGTAACCATGTGCTTGATGTCCACCCTCCACCACATCCGTCCTAATTTGACCTTCCGGAAACGAGCGTTTCTAGCACTTGGCCATGAAGCGCCGCCTACAAGCCAGGTGGATCGGTTTTAATGTCATAATGTATATATAAGAGCCATAGCGCTGCCCGTATAACATTCTTCATCCTTCACCGCGGAGCCGGATTCCAGTTTCGGTGACCACAAGCATTCCGCCGAGACTCGTTTATATTTTCCAAACATACTTTTCGAACCAGTCACTGGAACTGCCCAACACTCCTTTTTCTCACCCAACGCTCCCTTCAAGATGGCGAGGCTAGCAACACTGCTGGCAGCAGCCCAGGCTGTGCTCGTTCATGGCCTACCGGCGCGTGAAATGAAGCGCGAACCAACCGTTCTGGACGAACGAGCAATTACCTTCTCTTCGAGTCTATCGGTCACCACGAGCTATACTTCGACACAATCAACGCTGCAATCTGTCACCCAGACTGTCTCGGCATCTCTTACAGGGGCAAGTGCTCTACCATCCCAGGGACAAGGACGCTTTACTGACACGCATCTTGATAGACTGTAGATACGGCACTGCCTACTGTGCCTTTCTCCAAGAATCCCCTGCAGTCGGCCTCCATATCGACTCCCGGCACTTCCCTCGAACCGATCAACTCGAGTCTCACTCCGGGACCGACTCAATCGCTCGCCGATGCTGCTCCCAACGTTTTCGTTCCCATGGCTTCCGACGCACCACCTGCACAAATCAAGAGCCGAGATGACCATGCAGTGAAGAAGCTCAATATTGTTGACAAGGATGTACCCATCGAGACGAACAAGTTCTACGCGAACTGGTTCCTCGGCACCCAGACCTTCCCAGTCTGGACTCATCCATACTCCCTGTCATGGGCAAAAGGCACGGGAGGTACATACGGAATGTCAATTACCCACATCGAGAGGAGTCAATTGGCATGGGATCAAGCTACACCGCCGCGGTACTTCATTGGACCCATCGGCATTCAGCACATCGCCCTGTCGGCTTCGGAGCTTCAAGCGAGTACGGTTTTGTCCACCGAAGAGCTGACGGGCTTTTCCGCGTATGCCAATCTTGCACCATCAGCAAGTGCGGACCCATTGATCTCGTTTCCTGTCGTACAGGGCATGGGCTTTGTCACCGCCATCTACAACAAGGGCACTCCTTATATCACATCCAGCGTCTTCTTCCGCACGCTCAAATACGTCGAGCAGCTCAACGGGGTCACGTACAAGTACCAGGTGCAGCTTGAAGATAACTCGCAGTGGCTACTTTACGCCACACCCGTCGGCTCTCTTGGCGCCCCTCCATTTAAACTGACCAACAGTTCTTTGATCGAGGGCCCTGGAGGTTTTGTTGGAATGATACAGGTCGCCAAAAACCCAGCCAGTGATGCAGGCGAAAAGGTCTACGATGCCAGTGCTGGAGCGTACGCTATCACTGCCACCATTTCCGCCAGCGTCACCGGATCGTCCGGCAGTTACACCCTGGAATGGGGTAAGGGTGGTATCAAGGACCGGACCCTGCTCATGTTTGCTCTACCACATCAGGTAGAGTCCTTCGATCAGACCACGGCGTCTGGTTTGACCGAAATCGAGCTGGTCACCACAACCAAGGGCAACGCACGTGCTGTTGTAGCGGACAAGATCACCATGACAGAGTCCAACCTTCCAGACTCCATTGGCTTCGATCCCTGGATCCCCAATGCTTCTGGGAACGGAGGAAGTGGCAATATCAACATCGACGGCGCTGCTCTTGCGGCCGTTCGCAGCGCTGCTACTAGCGAGCTCGCTCAGGACTTCGACCAACAGACCAGACTAAACAGCATGTACTACAGCGGTAAAGGACTGGCTAAATTTGCCGGCGTCGTCTACACAACTCAGACGATCGCAAAGGATACTACGCTCGCAGCCGCTGGTCTCGCCAAGCTGAAAGATGCCTTCAACGTCTTCGTCAACAACACACAACCGCTGCCGCTCGTCTATGATACCGTCTGGAAAGGAGTTGTTTCCTCGGGTACCTACCAAAGCGGCGACACTGGTCTGGATTTCGGCAATACGCTATACAACGACCACCATTTTCACTACGGATACTTCGTCTACACCGCCGCCGTCATCGGACACTTGGATCCTGCCTGGCTTACTCAAGGCACAAACAAAGCATGGGTCAACACCCTCGTCCGTGACTTCGCCAACCCCAGCACCACCGATCCCTACTTCCCCTTCCAGCGTTCCTTCGATTGGTTCAATGGCCACTCATGGGCCAAGGGACTCTTCGACTCGGGCGATGGCAAAGACCAAGAGTCCACCTCCGAAGACACTTTCGCAACGTTTGGCTTGAAGATGTGGGGGAAAGTCAGCGGTGACGCCAACATGGAAGCCCGCGCCAACCTCCAACTCGCCGTCACAGCCCGCTCTCTACGCAACTACTTCCTCCTGGCCTCGGACAACAAAGTTCAGCCCGCGCAATTCATCCCCAACAAGGTCACCGGCATCCTTTTCGAGAACAAGGTCGATCACACGACCTACTTCGGCGCGAACCCGGAATACATCCAAGGCATCCATATGCTGCCCATCAACCCTTCCTCGGCTTACACGCGTCCGAAGAAATTTGTCCAGGAAGAGTGGGACACGTACTTCAGCGACGGTCGTGCGGACAAGGTCGTCGGAGGTTGGAAAGGCGTTTTGTACTCCAACCTTGCGTTGATCGATCCCAAGACTGCGTATAACTTCTTCGCCGCGAGCGGTTTTGACAACGGGCTGCTGGATGGTGGCATGAGTCGGACGTGGTTCCTCGCCTACACCGCGGCAATGTCGGGCAGCACGGGTACGTAGAGTATCCACCACGTTGCACGCTATCCATTTGGGATTCAGCAGGCTTGGGCAAGGAAAGACATGAACTCCATCCGGTGCGATTTTCCCTGTATCTAATTTGAGAGGTTTGGGGACCCGAGTGCCCTTTTGTGTACCACTCATTTTCCCTTTCTTGTATATATATATGATATGACGACTTTGAAGAATTGAATACGATCCATAGCGATCAACTGTTGCATTTGACTTGACGTGTTTCGCCAGCGAGATGAACACTACTGTTTCGCCTCCGCCTCCGCCTTCTCCTTCTCCAGCATCTTCGTATACGTCTCAATATCAGCGACACCCTTTGGCAGCCCATTCCACGTCAAGCCCTGCTCATCCATCAATCGCAACCGTATCTCCTGACACTTTTTCCAGCTCGGTAGCTCCTCCATGCGTTTCTGCCATCTACAATACAAGCACCGATTGTCAGCACACATCCGTCCCGATCCAAAAAAAAAAGAAAACACTACAACAGATAGATGGACGTACCGCGCCACATTGTCCAAGCCCTCGAAAATCTCATCCCAAGTTTTCTGTACAAGATTGCTGATGTGATTGTTGTACGGCACGAAGGCGAGATCCGCATACGTCATCCGATTCCCAACGAGCCAGTCTTTGCCCTTGAGCGACGTGTCCAGGACGGCGAGGATGCGGTGAATCTCATTGATGTAGCGCTCCTGAACCGAGGGGATCTTCTCGTGGTGCAGGATGACGAACCTGTGAGTTTTTGTTTTCTTCCGTCAGTATAGATAGTTCCCCTTCTTCTTCTCTTCTCCAGACGCCGCTCCCCTCCGCCATTACCGGGAACGCTGAGCGAAGGGCGAAACGGGATTAAAGGTGATTCATTCGTTTTTTTGGGGGGAGGAGGGGGGGAGGGGGGGGGGGGAGAGTTACGTACCATCCAGCCTGCCCGAAATAAGGACCCTGCCCACTCATCTGGAACATCAGCCACTGCTGCTCCAACGCACTTTCGATCGTCTTGTCCGCCCCGTGCGTCAATCGCCCGCTCTTGTCGTAGTGTTTCACCAGGTACAATATAATCGCCCCGCTCTCCCACAACGTGAGGCCCGTGTTCGGGTCCTCGATGGCCGGCACGCGCCCATTCGGGTTGATGTTGATGAAGGGGGGCTCTTTGACCTGGGCGAAGCTGAACGAGTTCATGGTGTAGGGGATGGAGAGCTCTTCGAGGACGAAGATTACTTTCCAGGGGTTGGGTCCCGGCGCTGTTGGTTTGGTGAGTTTTTTGGTGGTGGGGTGGAGGGATGGAGGGATGCATGGTGTGTGTGTGTGTGTGTGTGTGTGTGGGTGTGTGTGTGTGTGTGTGGAAAAGAGCAGGGAAACGTACGCGTTAGCCAGACCTTGATGGGTTTGATGTCTCCCATGATTGCTTCCCTTCGCGGAATTCGTTCAAAACCTCTTCAACGTCTACTCTTGTTTGCTTTTCAACGTTGCAAGATGGAGCGAGAGGCGGGGTATATTTATACGTGAGAGCCAGATATAGCGAGCATGGGCATATGAGATAGCAGTGTTCGTCCTGGGACTGATAAAGTAAGACCATTTGCCAAAACTAGCAAATGGGAGTAGAAACTGACGTACCATGTCAGGGTACATGGAACTAGACATTGTATAGCTTTTGATATCATTGGTGCGATATGTACCAACCGACTTGTCGCCTGTACACGCTTTCAAAATCCTGCCAACGCTTCTTGCATGCCATTTAGAACCTGTTAACGCTTCCCAATTTCCCATGGAAAAAAAAGCAAACGTCGACTTCCTTTACAAAATCCCGTCTTTCCGACCTTCTCGACTACTACCCGCCCCATCACGCTCGGGATCGTACTCCCGACCCTTTCCGCTGTTACTCCGGACAGGAACGGGAGTAGGATTTGCTTCTTTCAACGGGTTACTCTCCGCAACCTCCACATCGCTATCCTCGTCTTCAGGTCGCCTCGTTCTTCTATGCTGGTCCAACCACTCATCATCACCATCATCATCGCTATCATCCCCAGCAGCTACGACGTAGTGACTCTCCTCTCTGGCAGGATCCTTGATGAACCCGTCAATAATCCAGTACTGCAGTGCGTTCATGACCAGCGGGAAGATGAACATGACGAATGCGATCTGAACAGCTTCGTTGCCTTCGGTCCAGCGCAGTGCCCAGTCGCCGACCCACGCAATCCAAGGGAGAAGCGCGAAGATGATGAATACGCAGAGCTTCATGCCGAAGAGGCCGAGGAAGTAGATGAGCGATTGTTTGAGCCACCATGTTGCGCGGGGCGGGTGGCCATAATTTCCGGAGCGAATCGACTCGACGGGTCGAGCTATGGGGGTGAGAAGGAAGGCCTTGTGGAGGACCTTGAGGAGTAGGATGAGAATAGGGATGCCGATGGTGGTCTGGTGACGTCAGTGAAAAATCCAGCGTTCTGGGAGGGTAGCCACTTGCATCGATGAAGATGTTGAGCAGGTAGAACGAGCAGGGATTGGGTTGCTTTCCCTCCTTGTCCGGATCCACATATTGGGTAGTCGCCTGTGTGTTCGTCGCAATGTCGAAGCTGCCGGAAGAGAGCAACGACATGAAGACGTTCGCCAAATGCAAAAGAGCAGACCCAAACACTTGCTTGGACACGTCAAAGAACCAAATCTTGACGGGTCGTTGCGGGGTCTCGCGCAACCGCTTGATCACAAGCGAAGACACGGCCAGCAACCCAAGCGCGCCCTGGACGAAGAGAGCATATGGCCCCAGCAGATGACACTCGCCATTTTCCTCCTGCTCCATTGGACCACCTGACGCCTTGGGAGGCTCCGGTATGGCGGAAGGAGTCGGCACTGTGATCTGGTGAGGTGTCGGCGTCGGCGTCAGCGTCGGCGGCGCTGTTGACTCGTCTGGACGGGCGACTGTAGGTCTCGGGGGAGGCTTCTCGACGCCTTGGATGCCCAACAGCTCGGTCTCAAAAACTACACAAGGTCAGATCTCCACCCATGTTGTCGCCCCGGGTATCCATACTCAACGTAGAGCCCGAAGGTATGGACCCGTTGTCCTCGTATCCATAACCGTACTCGGGTGGAATCGTCAGCGTCCGCGCCTCTCCTATGCACATATCCAGCAAGCCCTGCTCCCATCCTTTGATAACCTGGCCTCTGCCTATGGTGAACGTGAACGGCTCATCACGGTCATAGCTCGAATCGAACTTGGACCCGTCGCTCTGTAGCGTGCCCTTGTAGTGCACTTCTATGCTGTCGCCTTTTTGTGTCTTGCGTGTGCACTCTACCTTTCTGGTGATATCGATACCGAGGCTACTCTGTGCGGCAACGATTGCGGGTAGGAGGAACGAGAGGGCGGAGAGGGTGGTGAAAGGCCGCATCGGCAGTTTCGAGGGCGATTTCGTATCGCAAGACGGTAAAAGAAGTTCCGGATGGAAGCGCGCAGCAGGTGGAAGAAGGGAAATGGCCAAAAGACCAAAAGACGAAACGGCGAAACTGTGTCGAGGCGGATGCGGACTCGGGCGAGGTGTGGCTGCGACCAAGGGTTGAAACGAGTCGGATAGTGGATACCAACGTCTGACAGATGCTTGAGTCGTGTATCTACGGCAAACGACGAGCGAAGATGCTCCGCGGATGTTGGTCAAGTTGCGAACGAGGATGACGATTAAACGACGTCTTGCGCCTCGATCGTGTCTAAGCCTTGGGTCATCTGGCTGCTGCTGGTAATTGGCGCAGGGAGCTGACCGCCGCCGCTTGACCAATCACGCAGCGTTTTACAAAGTGCATCTTCTTTCCCCTTTGATAAATTGTATCTACCCTGTACATATGCGTATCTGTTAGTCCGAAATCACACTACAGTGAAACCGAACGAGGAATAACGTCCTATCCGTCGGTATTGATCTTGATGACGTTGATATCGGTCTAATGCAATCAACCCTCTTGAACGCCACAAATGCATCCAACAACGCAACTACTCGCAGGTAGGCTATCTCATACATGTGCCGCTTAAACTATATCAAAACGTCCTCATTCCAAATCCTCCGGTCTCTTGGTCGGAGACGCTCTCGATGAGCCCTCACCTGAAGATCCTTGTACTGTTGCTATCACTCCTGGCCCCAATTGCAAGCTGTTCCTGATCAGTGCGCTTGTCTGCGTACTGGCTCCCCGGTTTGGGTCTCGATCGGGATCTTGCGTGTCGAGGGGCGTGTATTCTTGGTTCGCCAAGTGTGCCTTGTTCCTCGCGTCTTCTCGCATCCCCTGAATCTTGAAGTAGTTGTATCCTCCGATGCTGAGAATGGTGATGACGAGACCGGTCAAGTTGATTGGGGTAAGCGGATCGTGGAAGACGATGTTCGCAGTGGTAATGGTGACGACTTCCTTGAAGATGCCGCAGATGCTGAGGGTCACGACGCTGGTTCGCTTCAGCAGAGCGAATTCGGAAGCTGTCATCAGGAATGCGAGGCATCCGGGAAAGAGCAAGATGCCGATTCCCATAAATGTCCCCTTGCCGTCAAATAGCCTCGACAGGCCTTCCGACAGGGCTGAAAACCCCTCCACGGGAACTGCCAGCACGAACAAGCTGATGAACATGACGGGTGCCAGGAAGAAGATGGACGAGAATGGGTTCGCTGTGGCTGGGTTGCGGAGGAGTAGAATCTGCGTGAGCGACCAGCGGAAGCCGGATGAGCAGGCCGAGGCCATGACGAGGATGAAGCCGAGGGCGTGGAAGGCTGCTTCGCCGGCGACCATCATGACCACACCCACCGTCATGATTGCGATGATTATGACCAGCCTCCAAGATGGCTTCTCGAGACGGAAAAGAAAGGCGAAGATGAGCACAAAGCCGAGGGCGGATGATTTACACATGGCTGGCAGCGCCGTCAGCACGCGTCCCAACTTCAGCCGTCGCGCAACTCACTGAAAAAGGTCAAGGAAATGAACTTCAAGCTCGTGTTTCCGAGCCCAATGTCCATGCCCGTAGCTACCCCGCAGGGTCCGATGCGGCTGAAATAGAACCACTTCGTCATGAGCGGTTTGTTCGGGTCCACGGGTTCCACGCGCGTTCCCGGCGCGTGCGGGTTGAGGGAATCGTGTCGCGGTCGGAGCGAGGGTACCATGAACAGCACGAGCGACGCGAGCGAGAACTGGACCACCATGTGCAGACACGTCGTAAATAGCGGGAACGGGAAGATGTTGCTCGTCTCGCCGTCGCCCTTCTCCTCCTTGAACATCCACTTGTTGTAGACCGAGATGGATATGGAGAACGTGTACCTGGCTCCGTCAGTCGTGCTCCAGCAAGAGGAGCGTCTGTTGGGCTCACCATAGCCCGATCAACACGGCGTTGATCACCAACGACCGTACCAGGGTCTGGTTCGCCGTCTTCTCCTCCTCCTTGGTCAGTTTGGCCTCGGGCACGATCCGCTGGTCCAGCAACGTGTTCCTCGTCTTCCTCCGCCGCCTGCGCCGCCTATCTCGGCCCGTCAGGCCCGTCTCCTCGTCGTCCTCCAGCCCATCCGCGCTCATGCCGTCGCTGTTCGTCTTCTCCGAGGACGCCGAATCGCTGTCGGAAGCGCCCTCCTCCTCGAGGATGTTGCCGGCGTGACCCGAGCGCTGCCGCCTGTGTTTCTGGGCGTCTTTCTGCGAGGACCCCGCGGCGCCGAGGAGCGAGGACGAGCGTCTGCGGGCGTGGGAGGCGGCTGTGGGCTGTTCGTCCATCGTGTCAGGAGTCGGGGGGTGCACCAGGGATGCTATGCCGGCATGAGGGACCTGCAGGCCGCCGTCGCCGTCGCCGTCGTAGTCTTGTTCCGAGCCGGTGGTCGAGGAAGGCGGGTTCGAGAGTGTGCGCAGGGGGAATTCATCGGCCGGCCGCAAGGTATTTGAAGCATGTGTATCCTCCAGCCAGCGCACGACGGCGGGTTCGGCCATACTGCCGTCGGTGAGCGCGCGAGCCCCGTGACGGTTTAGCGTGATGCACAGAGGTGTGGATCAGCTGTGGATCAGCTGCACGACGCCCTCTCGAACTTGCATTCGCACATCAGGGGGGAAGGGGTCGCGAGTCTGGGGGAATGCTTGGGCTTTCTCGGAGCCGCAAAGGGCCCCGGATCATTTCTCGCCATCGATTCTGTAACGCTCCGGGGCTAGCTCAGCTCATGGAACCCAGCTGGGCCTCCCAATAAGCCCGTCGGTGCAGCCCTGTCTGTCGTGGTATACATAACCTGCCTGCAATGACGGTCACGTCCACGCGAGTGAAGTGTGTATTGCACAAACGTGTATAATCGTTGCTGCGGGCATCTCTCAGTCCGAGAGCCTGGCACGCCCGGTGCTGCCTCCACCGCAAAGCCCACGAACCCGATGAAACCGCCCATGCGGTAACCGCGATACAAATGTACATCTACATGCAAGAACACTCGCGGCGCTGAGCCATGCCAAAAGGAGTACACCGATCCAAACCCAATCCAAACTCCATGCATGCACGGTCAATCAAACAATACAGATATCAAGCAAAGCGCGCAAACACTACGTCGCATTGGGTGGAGGCACCGGCACCGGCGGTAGCTGCTCTATTTGCCGTATCAAGAAGCTCTTCTCGTCCATGAACTGCTCGTCGTCGGTGCGGTCTTCGAGAAAGTTGGGCAGGAAGCGCAGGAGCTTTTCCCGGTTGCTAATCAGGATGCGCTGTACAGCGACCGACTTGTTTGGGTTGGCCACAAAGACCTGCATCTGTGAGCTTGAATCGAACTGGTGGTCATGCAAGCACCTACCTTGAAGACGTGGAACCCCTCGTAATTGATCATCCGCCTATCATCTCGCAGAAGCTTCATGATAATCTTAAGGTGCTCGCCCGAGTCCACGTATTGCGTCATAACATTGTAGTTGGCACGGTCGAGTAGAATCTCGCCCAGCAGTTTGATGGACTGCCGCTTCGTAACGTAGCTCTCCGACTGCACAAGCATCGTGTTGTACTTTGCGAAGAACGCGTCGAAGTTGATCTGCAGGTATTGTGCAACCAGCGTCTTGTGTTTGGTAAGAATATCCTATTTGCTGTCAGTCCAGCCCAAACCGTCCGAACTCCCAACCTACCCTGAACGTGTTGAACGCATCCGCGCTGACTTCAAACGCGCCCTTGTCTATCCAGTCAAAGAACCTCCAGAACACACCGTTCCCAGACGAAGGCTCGTCGGGGTTGACATCTCCGAGGTCTCGGGTCTTGCCCTCCGCGACGGGCTCGTCGTACAGGAGGAGTGCGGCAATGGAGTCGTACTTAAGGGCTTCACGAAGCACTCCCCCGCACGGCATCGCGCTTTCCCGACGATCGTAGCCCTTGCATAGCGATATTATGATCTCCGGCCGGAACTGTATGACGTGGTGCAGCACTTGCGGGTCCGAGGCGCCGGCGGGCTTGTAGCGGAAGGCGGTCGAGAAAACGACTTGAGCGTCTTTGCGCGACTCGAAAGGAAGCTTATGTATGTTGTTTGCGAGCGAGTACAAGAGGTCTTCTTGGATGATAAAGCTGAGAAGCTGGAACACCAGTTCCTGGTTGACCTCTGCTTCTGCACGGCAGTTAGCGACGGATCAAGTGCGGGAGGGGTCGAAGGGCCGAAGGCTCCAAGGGCCGCAGGGAGAAGGGGACGTGGGCGGTTACCGGGCGTGCCTTGAAGCCGTATTTTCATCTGCTGGAGATCTCGGGCCAGCTCTTCCTCCACCTAGCAGCCGTCAGGGTGTGATGCAGTCCGAGCACATCGAGGGGCGCACCTTGGGATTGGGCTTGGAGTCCTCGCTCAGCTGCAACGTGAGCCTCTTTGTCGATTGCACGAGCTCGGCATGGTTCTTGGGCTTGTTGCGGAATAGGAACGCCATGTTGACTGTTTCTACGGAGCTGCGGAGCGCGGGGCGCGGAGAGCGCAGGTGGGATGTTTTTCGAGGAAAGTGGGCGGAGAGGGGCTGTGAAACGCAGCTTTGGTGGCAGCTGCTATCGGGGCGGGCACAACATGCAGAGGTTTGTATAGGGGTGCAAGGTTGTTGGCTTTGGCACACCAGGCAGCGTGGCGTCTGTTGTCTGTGGACTGACTGGGACTGTTGACATTCACTGCGCTGTGTCGTGGTTCCAAGGGTGCCCCAGTCGGTCGCGACCGCGCTAAACGCGGTTGCGCACCAACCACAGCGGAGCTCACCACCGAGATGCTGTGCAGCCATCCAAACTCTATCCAAGCATGTGCCTACTGTCCTATCGATCCCCAACTTGTTGTTATGGTCGAGGGGGGAGACTGTGGGGGCGCACAAGTCTACATGGATGCATATGGTAGAAGCCTGGATACCCACGACCTTCCCTTCCGACGGCCAAAATCAAGTGTGTCTCGGACGTCTCGTCGCCATTGCAGTAGTCACCTACAGAGGGTGGTTGCAGCGACTCAGCTGCTGAAGTAGGGATGCGCCAAAGCCTAAACGAGACGTTCAGCATGTCTTCTCCTCCGCCGATTATCAACTACTCACCCGTTCCGCACTCAATCTCTCTCCACTTTCATATCGCACCAACTTGCCGACAAGATCTCGCCCCGCATCGGAAACGTTTGGCAAGAGATCCGACCATGGTTGTGTGGGATACTCGTGGAACTGCACCTTCCCCCAGTCTGAAAAGTTGGCAGCTTCCTGCTACCTATTAGTGTCCGACGCACACAGTCCAACGTGGAACGATCGTACAGGCCACATGGTAAGAGTAGGCGTCCCCAACTTGCTAAAAGTGCTCTGTATGAGGGCAAGATCACTGCCGAGTTCACCGGAATCGAACAATGTCGGATGGCCGGGTACCAGCGCCTCGGCAACAGTGCAACCCGCAGCCCATATGTCAAGACCGCAGCCGTAGGACTTGTTTCCAAAGAGAAGTTCAGGTGGTCTATAGCAGGTAGTGCCCACGTCCGTGATCTTGGCATCTGCTGCCTCCGAAGCCACGGTGTCGGCAGCCCACGCGATGCCGAAATCGGACAGGTACGCCGGTCCATCCAAGGATTGGAGCAGGATGTTGGAGGGCTTGACGTCTCTGTGTATGATTCCTTTTGCATGAATGAAGGCCAGCGCCGAGAACATGTCTTTGAGAGTATTTCGAACTTGCAGCTGGGACAGTTTGTCATCTTGGAGTACGCTGCTGAAGTCATGGGGCATGAAGGGCAAGACGAGCACGAACCGTGTGCCAGCTTCGCGAAATGCCTCGAACAACGGGATTACGTGGCTTGATGCTGCTTTCTCGAGGATGCGAGCTTCGCGTTTGGAGTCGTGCGGAGGCTCCATCATGGACGGCGTGGTAACCTTCAGAGCCACCAGCTTCTTGCTTGCTGGAGTGCTTGGTGAAAAATTCTCTTCATTCTTCAACGTTGTTGCTTTGTATACGACTGAAAAAAGGCCTTCCTGGTGGTAGACTGCATTCCTGTAATCGCCAATGTCGAGGCCGCTCGGTGTCGGGACATGTTCCTCATCCTTGAAGGTCAGCCATGATCCCAAACCACTCGAGAAAGCTTTACTTGGGCGGTTGGAAAGTCGAGAACGGGTGGTTTGAAGCATGCTATCCTCATGTTGCAAATGCGCTCGTACTCTTCCTGGACAGGATTAGCTCGGCAAGTTTTGGCCCACACCGTTGGCGCTGTACAGCAGATTGCGCTTCATCGTAGATGCTTGTCTCGAGTATGGTTGCTTCTCGTCTGACCTCGGCCGCTGAGAGGGTCGGTTGAGACGCCTGGTGGGCAGTTGTTCTGTGACGTGGTCAGAGCATGCAAAGAGCGAACTGGAGCCATTCTCCGGATGGTTGTGCGCCACCAGATCAAGAAGGTAAGCCGTAGTGTATGTATATGTTCGTGAGGGTATTTTTGCCCCGGTTGCCGGTTTGACAACACAGCATTTCGAGAGGGCAAGTTGATATTACGAGGTTTCCCTTGCGGCTTAGGCCTCCAGGGGCCCGCTGTGTGTAGATGATACTTGCATTTTTGTAACTGCAGACAGCCTCGCGGTGAAGCCCAAGCGTGCCCGCCAGTCTGAAGAAGCCATGAGGCGGCGGGAGTGGCGTGGTCGAGGTAACAAGTGCGTAAGAGTTGTTAGGCTGGGGGCGCAGGTGCCGAGACTTTGCAACGAAGGCCTCGGCGAGGGCAGAGGAACCGTTCTCCTCCCCCCTGCTCGTCTCAAGCGTCCGCTCGCTATAACACATACATATATGAAGCCAGAGCGGCTAGTTTTGCCGTTTGCATTTTGCGATTGTTTTTCTTTTCTACCAGAGCGTTGTTGAGTTTGACGTCAACGACGGGGCCAACCGCGTAGTTTCGCTCTAGTGCACGGGATCCTCCACCAGGCCGGACAGCGCAGTCGAGGGCGTGACAGCTTGACGACACTCCCGGCAGCCCGCAGGAGGGCAATTCTGAGTGAATAGCTTTGGAACGCGATCACGTGGCTGCCGCGTCCCTCCCTCCAGCTGCCATGGAGCTCCAGCGCAAAGAATACCCGGGTCTGCTGGTACGAGACAACCCGCGCCTTTCCAGCAGCACCGACCGCTGACCGTAGTGCTGTAGGACGACATACCGCCAGCGCAAGCCGTCGCCGTGCTCAATGAGCGCATGAAACATGTCAGCGACCTGAATACGCACATTGCAGACTGGTTACAGGTGGGTTGATAGGCACGTCGCATCCACGGACGCTCATAAGACACAGGAACGGCGCCGGGTGGAAGAGCATTACGTGCAGGGTCTACGGAAGCTCGCAAACAGGCACCCTCCCGACGACTCTTCGGATCTGGGGTATGTACACACACCATGGAAGGGCGATAATGGAACGCTGCACTGCTGACTCCAGCAGCGTCTTCTCCACCCCATGGCAGAAGATTGTAGGCGCAACCGAAGCCGTCGCCGAATCGCACCACCAGCTTGCCCAGAAGATCGAGGTCGACGTCGAACGCCCCTTGCGCGAGTTTGCGTCTACGAATCGAGAAGCGCAGGCCATGTCGACCATTTCAGGGAATCTATCGTCGATGGCGCGGGAAATCGATTCAGCTAAGAGCAAGGCCGAGAAACTGAGGAACAAGGGCGTAAAGGCTAAAGCTTCCTCTGTAGCAAGTGCCGTCGCCGAGGTTGAAAATGCCACCATACAGTGGGAATCGCAGGCCCCGTACGTCTTCGAGAAGCTGCAGGCCGTGGACGAAAGCAGACTGAACCACCTCCGCGATGTCCTCACCCAATTCCAAACCCACGAGGTCGACCAGGTGGAGCGGAATCGCATAAACGCCGAGGAGACGTTGAACGTGTTGCTCAATATAGAGACGGCAGATGAGATACAGACATGGTCGCTGAGAATACGCAGCGGAGAGAAACCACCAGCAGGCCGCAAGAGCAGCGGCGCGATAGGCACCCCTTCGAGGAGTCTCGCACCGCCCGTCCCTCCGGTTCCTTCGATCCAGGCCGACGATGACAAGAGTTCAAAGAGCGGCTCAGGTGCGCATCATGTTGCACCGACATCGGTCTCGGTCGGCTAACCATCTCGCAGTACCCGAACCCAAGCACAGCTCAAACCCTCTAAAGCGACTCGGGACAGTCTTGAACCGCCGTAGGCAGAGCGTGCATCCATACGGCAGGGCTTCATCGCCCGAAAGGAAAACGTCTTCTAATAATTTGACATCAGGGTTCCCCGGATTCAGCAAAGGCAAAGCAAAGGACCGTGACGCCGGCGAAGGGTCTTCGAATCGTCCCGTGTCACCATTGAGAAGACTGTCATCGAGAAACTCCACTCCGCGTGCATCCGATGTCTCCACCTCACCCAAGCAGACACGCCACCCGAGTACCGACCATCCGAACGGCACAACCCTGGAGCCGACGGTCACTTCCGAAGGCACCAACTCCTCTACCGTAAATGGCACAACTCAAGACACGATTCCAGAACTGAAAGAGCCGCTGTCTCCTCCCCCAGAAGCTGAGACTCAGCCAGAGGTATAGATTGGCCCGTTGCAAACTCTTGTTCCCATGCTAAGGATCACCACTAGCCTGAAAAGGACGCCGAGGGTTTCTCTGTGCCTCCATCAGCCATTGATGCAATCACCGAAGCAGAACGAGAAGCAGGACTGTAAGTAAGACGCTGCTTCCGTGACCCTTTTTGCTAACGAATCCAGTTCGTCCGGCGAGCTCCAACCGCCTCCCCAGTTCAAGCTCGACATAAAAAATGCGCCAATCCAAGAAGAGGAGGGCGACCCCAATGCAGCGATGGCGGACATGGCCAACACTCTGCGAGCAGTACGTCGTTTTATAGTCGCTGCACTTCATTGCTAATACATTTGCAGCAGGCTGTACCACCGCGACGGTCCAATACACTTCGGGGACGGCGCGACGTTCGTAATACGATCTTTGTTCCCAATCCTGCAACCCCCGAACTCACCAGCATCGGGGAGATACCCGCAATGCCATCTGCAGGCTCAGGTTCAGGCTCAGCTCCGGCATCGTTTACAGCGCCTGCTATTCCTCCACAACCAGCATCCCCCATTTTCAAGCTCCCCCACAGGAACTTGGTGTCGGACGACCACGCAGCATCCGATACGCAATCCATTCGTTCTGGGCGATCCCTGAGCAGCTCAACGAGCGCAACGATTAGACATCCAGAGATGCACCAACCGGGCCTGAATTCATCGCTGGCAGAAACGGTCAGTGCCTGGTTCGAACAGGGCAACGTCACCAGGGCTCTGGTTATTGGACAGGTTGCTCTCGCCTTTAACCCCGTCGACATTTCGGCCGGCCCGTTTGGCACCGAAACCGTACGATTGGAAAACTTCCCTGTGCTGGAGAAGGTGGCGCCCAACCCCGCCTTTATTGAGCAGCTGCCCGACAGTCCGGGCAATTACACGGTCGATCTCTCCAGGATCACGAAGACGTCTGTGGCGTTCCATTACCAGGTGCATCTGGGGGGGGACAACCTCGCGTCTTTTGCTCCGATCCTGCTCTCGCCGGTATGGAAGACGGAACCGACACAGATATCGGTGATACTCCACTATGGGCTGAACCCCAAGTTCCACCTGGGAGAGGGCACAAGCGTGACACTCCAGAACGTGATTCTGCTGCTGCGGCTCGAACCAGGGTCCAAGGCCACCTCATGCCAGTCGAAGCCGACGGGATCCTTTTCGCGGGACAAGGGCCACATCTACTGGCGCCTGGGAGACGTGACATTTTCCCGCGATCAACCAACACAGTCCATGCGTGTGCGGTTCTTCACCGACGGCGAGGCGAAGCCCGGCAACAGCGAGGCGCGGTGGGAGCTGACGGGAGAGCAAGCGCTCCGTGTCGGCAGCGGATTGAGCGTCAGCCAGGCAGCACCCATTGAGAAGCAAGAGGCGGACCCTTTCGCAGACGCAGAGGAGAACGCGCCTCCGCCCAGCCCGGCATTCAAACCGGTCACCAGCGTAAAGCGCATCACGAGTGGAACCTACCTCGGCGTGTAGGTGTATGATGGAAGGAAGGGAGGGAGGGTGCGAGATTTTTTTTGTTGGATACTACCGGTGCCTTTTTCTCTCTCCTTGGCCACGTGCAAGTTCGGCTGGGGAGAACGGCGGTTTGGCTGTACTACTGGGCAGTGGGCGGTGAAGACGAGGTAGATGGGGATGCCTCTTGTAGATAGACGGGTTGAGTTTGTGTGTGTGAGAGATGGGAGGAATCGTATTACTTTCGCAAGGTGGATGGTGCGGCTTGCGTATATGTGAGACAGGGCACCGCTGCCATGGTGCGGAAGTAAGGCTTGAACACGCCATTACTGGGCTGAGACGGAGCTTTTTCGGATGCAGGGAAGCACTGCAGAATGGAGACGACGAACGATGCTGCACATGAAGGTACATGTCGGAGAGACAACGCTTCACCTGTGGCTGTGCGCCGCATCCACCCTGGCTCCGCAGCCATTTCCTCTGCTATAGGAGTACCCAGGGGAACCGAGGTTTTGTGCATCGTGGTGATGAGACACGAGATGGGTCTGCTTTTGAATCCACCGTCCTGGGAGAGAGACTGGGGGGGAGAAGACGATGCTGCAACCCGATATCGCGCAGAGGTGTGTGGGCATATTCTGGTATTCCGGCAGATACATGGCACGGCAAGTGGCGCAAAGGGAGACCCTGCTTTTGGAGGGCTTGGCATGACGTCGCCCCGGAGGTGACGAGATGAGCACGAGCAAGCACTGTGCACTGTTGTTGTTGTGTGTATGTGTTCGCGACCAGTCTTCCTGAGCAAGCGCATTGTGCTGGACGCGCGCAGTGGGGAGATAGATGTGCACCTGATGCCTGCGTGCCTGGCCATCGGACATCAAATTCAAATTCCTCGTTCAACAGTTGGCACACTTGGCCTTCCCAGTCCGTCTGCCCGTCCGACCTCTCGCATTCACGCGTCAGGCGCCCGATTGCCGCCTCTTTGCTCGTGCAGTGTCCGTCTGCCCAGCCATTCTGGCCGTCGTTTCTGCAGAGCCGCGCTGTTCCCGTTGTCTCTGATCGCTGCGGCGCTGGGCCTACTACGCCCTACGTCATTCTGTGGAGAACACGCCAGGGACCTCCTCGCCGCCCACCACCACCACCACTACCATCACCACCACGGCCGCCGCCGCCGCCGCCGCTGTATTCCCACGTCACAACAGCTGGTAGACTACGCGAATGTCCCTGCCCGCACGATTCCTGTGTGGCCGCCCTCACCCCCACCCGCCAGACCTCTGTACTCCCACGCCTGCAGAGGGAGATAGGGGAATGCCATGATGAACAGGGAGCCGGCCAACTCATTGTCACAGTCGCAGTCGCGGTCGCAGTCACCGTCACAGTCACGCCTGCCGTCGGGTCGCCCGCCGCTGCAGCGCCAGCCTGGAAGCACCGCCCTGCCCCGACAGGACCCCTCCGAGCAGGCGGAAGACACGACCGACACGGACCTGAGCGAGAGCGGCGAAGAGGGTCGGAGCCAGGATGCGGAAGAGGCACTGCAGGGTCCGCTTGGCGCGTCTACGGGCAAGTCCTCGCCGGACGAGTTGGAGATTGAAAGACTGCGGGCTCTGCAGTTGAGGGCCATCCAGAAACAGCAGCGCGCACGCCCAAAGAGCGCAAAGGGTGCGGCCCGCACCTCTATCACGAGCCCGTTGGCGCGACGCGTCTCACCCATCAAGGAAGAGCCCGTGGCTACCCTGTCACCGACGCTGGAGAACGCCTTCGCCAGTCCGCTGCCCACGGGGCAGACCACGGCCACCTCGACCGAATCGACCGAGTCGGGCAGGACCATTCGCGGGAGCGTGCCACCTACGCCTGCTGCCAATCGCCCTCTCCGTACGCCGTCGTATCCCTTCCCCGTCGTGCCTGGTACGCCCATGACATGGTCCACGTCGTTGCACCAGTCGTTCATGAATCTCTCGCCCACCGTATCGGCCATGTATGGGAGAGACTACGCATCGCCGCGAGAACGCATTGCCTCCGAGTCGAGCACCCCGGCCGCCTCCGGTACGCCGTTTGCGCCAGGGCAAAGAGCCATCAGCAGCCCCATAGTCGAAGACCCACGCTTTCCCAGCCCGAACCTGTATGAGATTGTTCTGCTCCTGAGCACGGAGCCGGGGCTGGCGGCGTGGTGGGACAGCGTCACAGCCATCATGCACGACTGCTACGGCGTGGAGCGAGCGACGTTGGCGGTGCCCGCGGATGCATCCGATATCGAGAACGTCCCCTGGGGCCAGAAGTCCACTTTCCACCTCTCTTCACAGGATGGTAGCCCGCGGATACCGACTGTACAGGAAACAAGACCGACTCCTCTGCAGAGGACACCGGACAAAGTTTCGGGTCCCAAACAGGGCGAGTCTGTTGACGTACCATCGATCCCCTCGGTATCTGCTGCAAGACCGAAACTGCCGTCTCGACACTCATTCGCCGGACACGAGCGCAAACGAGACATGCATCCGGAAGGGTCTGCCCCAGGCCCGACGCGACCTCGAGGCCCTCTCAGGACCGCCAGCCATGCGCCACAGGGCACCACGAGGGCGGACCACCCTTTGCGACAGGTGTCACCAGTATCGTTTGACGGGGCCAGTCATCAGCCGGCTGCTTCTACGCCGTTCAGAGGACCAACCTTTAGCGACCCCGATTTCTCAAGTGTCGGAGGTATCGATCCGCCGGCGCCAACCACCGTTTTCCCGATTCTGCGCGCTTTGGATCACGAGCCTGATGCGTTGATTGACAATTCCGGTATCAATCGAGTGCTGGAAAGGGGTCGACTGGTCACGTTGACCCGGGACTATTCCACTTGCGTTTCCGCTTCAAGGTCCGTAGAGCCTGATCAGACATCGGCGAAATCACCAAACGCCAGCCAGGAGCGACCTCCCAATATCAAGGAACGGGCGGGGTTTCCATCCAAAGCTGCAAATATCGAGCATGGTGAAATCAGGTTGAAACCCCACTATGAAGAATATGAGCAGTTCCCAAGCTCACCATGGGCACAATCCCCGGCACCGTCGCCTGCGATACAGAACGATCCGACCGAAAACCCCTTCTTTGTCTCGGGGAATGTGGATGAGGAGACCTTCAATCCTTCCAATTTATCACAGGATTACACTCAGTTCGGGTTTGTAGAAGCGATTGGCGTCGACAGAGCCAGTACTGTGACGCACATACCTCTTATACATCCCACATTGTCTCAGAATATGCAAACCCCCGACCCTGCCAGCCCCTTTACTGTTCCGTCAACGTCAAGAAGAATGTCGGAACAGGCCACACAGGGGGCTCGACCTGAGGATCATCATCATCATCATCATCATCATCATGATCATCATTATCAGCGAAAAGCACCCATAGCCATACTCTCGATCCTCTCGTCAACCGTGCCGTATCCGCGCAACTTGACCAACTCCCTCAAACATCTTGCGCCTCACCTTGCCACTACCTTCTCAAATGCATTGCAATTCACCAACGCTCAAGCTCAAGCTCTTGGCGTTCGGCAGCGACGATCTACTCGAGGGCAACGGCCAGGGTTTATTTCTTTCTCAGACCCGGATAGCCTTGATGAACTGCTTCATCTTGATCTTGAGGATATAAGCCATTCAACTGGGGGCAGTGTCACCAGTCCTTCCGACTATTCTAGCCGGTCAAGACACAGCCCTGGTGGTTCGCTCGCCGGTACACCGGGATGGGACGTCTCCGCCTTGGGTCTCTCCAGCAAACAGTCAGTCGGAAGCACTCCAGGGTACCTAGCTGGCAGTGACGCTGTCGAAAGCTATTTCGATGCCAAGAAGAAGTCTTCACGTGCCACATCCCAAGCTACCTCAGCTTCACAGGAGCAGAAATGGAAGTCGGAGAATCGCCCAGCGAAACGGACCGGTGTCAGCGTTGCAGCTGAAGACCCTAAGGAGGATACACCCACGCCAACGCCGCGTAATGAGAAATCCTCGAGCGAAGAAACAACTGGCACGCGTCGAGCCCGTATCGTGCAGCCGCAAGGTGCACAACAACGCGGTCATTCCTTGTTGCATTCGTACGGTGCAGACTTCAGCTCCTCCTTTCAATCGCTACCGACAGCAACAACTCCAGGAGCTCGCACACCGGCTACTCCCATGACCCACACCAGAACCGGTTCTTACACGGGGAGTCACGATACCCACATGCCACCCCCCTCAGAAAACCTTCTTCGTACGATCATCGACTCTCTACCCGTTCAGATATTTACGGCACTTCCCATCACTGGGGCTTTGACCTGGGTGAACGCCAAATTTCTCATCTACCGAGGGCAGGAGTCTCATCAGGTCTTGCGCGAACCGTGGGATGCCATACATCCAGACGATCGAGAAGACTACCTGGCACAATGGAACAAATCGCTCAGAACGGGCCAGCAATTGCAAAAGAAGGTCAGGTTGCGCAGGTTTGACGAGAATTATCGCTGGTTCTATGTTCGAGTGGCTCCGTTGAAGAACAAACGGCAGCAGATTGTGCATTGGATCGGAACGAACATGGACTTTCACGAACAGCACCTCGCCGAATTGAACTCCCTCCACCAGCAAGAGACTGCAGCCTCAGAGGCCAAGTACCGCGCTCTTGCAAACTCAAGCCCACAGGTTGTCTTTGTGGTGTCGAATCGCCGTGGAATCACATTCTGTAACTCGCAGTGGCAAGTGTTTTCTGGCCAGACGGAAGCACAGGCACGTGGCAATGGTTTCCTCGAACATGTGCATCCGGAAGACGTCATCAAGTGCAAACTGCCCGAGATGAACGAAGATGGCACCGCCGCTATCAATGTGCCGACGTCGTTACCAACAGAGCACGTGCGGCAAGGCTCGCCGTCGTCCGAAGACTCATCCGAAGCGTCGGAGCTGACCGTGACCAGCCCTGCTGTCGCGTCGCCCGACCGGCTGGATATGCCTCAAGCGAAACTGTCAAAGCTTGCAAGCACCGGCATATTGAGGATCACCAAGAACGCCGATGGACGCGCTTCTTATTCCACGGAAGTACGGTTGCGCAACAAGGATGGAGAGCATAGGTGGCACCTCGTGCGGGTTTTACTGGAAAAGTCGCTCGCCGACGATAGTGACGAAGAGACGTGGTACGGAACTGCTACCGACATCAACGATCATAAGCTTTTGGAACAGACACTGAAGGAAACCATGGACGCAAAGACGAGATTTTTGAGCAACATGTCGCATGAGATCAGGACACCATTGAACGGCATCTCCGGGATGGTGAACTTCCTCTTGGACGGCATCCTCAACCCCGAGCAGCTGGAGCAAGTGAACATCATCAAGGCCAGTACCGATAGTCTTCTTAACCTCATCAACGATATTCTTGATCTGTCCAAGGTCGAAGCCGGTATGATCAAGCTTACCATGGAGTGGCTCCATATTCCGTCTCTACTCGAGGAAGTCAACGATCTGAACATGGGGCTGGCCGTTCAAAAAGGCCTCGAGCTCAACTATCTGGTGGAAGAAGGAGTGCCATCCATGGTCAAAGGCGACAAGTTCCGCATCCGCCAAGTGCTACTGAACGTGGTCGGTAACGCCATCAAATTCACAAACAAGGGTGAAATCTTTGTGCGTTGTCAGCTCCAGCCTCCCGAGCGTGCAGGCAACATCAAGCCCAACGAGACCACGATTCGCTTCGAAGTCATCGACACTGGAAGAGGCTTCACCGAACACGAGGCGAAGTACCTTTTCAAACGGTTCAGCCAAATCGATGCCAGCAGTACACGACAACACGGCGGAACCGGTCTGGGCCTGGCCATCTCGATGCAATTCGTCGAATTGCACGGCGGCACTATGGATGCACGCAGTGTTCCGGGGAAGGGATCGACTTTCTTCTTCACTCTCAAGTTCGGCCTTCCCACCGATGATGATTATCCCCAACCACCCACCGCCACACCGGGGACTCCTGCGTCAGAGATGGCGAACTCGATACTACATTTGCCTATGCAGCAATCGCCGTTGCAGAAGCCTATGCTTCCTCTAGCACTCGCCAACATTCGACATGAGCGCATGTCAAGCAGTTCGTCTCCTGGCAGTGAATCCATAAAATCTCCTGCCACCAGCATTTCGGCTTCAGAGCGATCTCGCGAGTCGCCGTTGCTGTCCTCGGGAAGTTCCGATCATTCGCTCACCAGTAATGCTTTGACCGGCAAATCCAGCCTGCGGTCGGAGAGATCTTCGGCTTCATCGTTTCTCCAGGAAGTCACAGCATCCGAAGGATCAGAACTCAGGCTGGCATTGCCACCCAAGGGTAAAGCGAACGATGGCGGCGACAACTCGGATGACTCCCAAGTCTCGCTTACGTCGAACGAGACTGTCCGACCTCCAGAGCGGCGCAGTCTCTCACCGCTTGGCAGCTCGCTACAACCGCCCATGTACTCTATCCTAGTCGTGTGCCCCCTGGAGCATAGCAGGGAAGCAACGATACGCCACATCAAGAACACGCTTCCGCCGGCCATTCCTCATCAGATCACCGGCCAACCAAATTTTATGGAAGCACAGCGGATGATCGGCGGTGACGATCCCGTCTTGTTCACCCACGTAGTATTGGTACTGCATGAGACATTCGAGGTCATTGCCATCATGGATCAGATACTCAACTCGATGGTTCATGGCAACACCTCGATTGTGATTGTATCGGATCCAACGCAAAAGAAGGAGCTCGTGAAGGAGGCACCGGCATACAATTACGAGCAACTGTTGATTGACCGTCGCCTTCAGTTCATCTACCGCCCGCTCAAGCCATCGAAGTTTGCCGTCATCTTCGACCCGCGGAAAGAACAAGAATTGAGTACCGATCGCAACCAGGACACTGCACAGCAAGTGGTGTTCAACCAGAAGCTTGTCTTCGAAGAGCTCAAGAGAAGACTGGGTGACAAGGGCCACAAGGTCCTGTTGGTGGAGGACGACCACATCAACCAGACGGTAAGATGCAATGTATCTGCCGACTTTGGTCTCGACTAACTTGTCTCAGGTCGTCCTCAAATTCCTGTCCAAGATTTCCCTAGAAACTGAAACGGTGCTTGATGGGGTGCAGTGCACAGAGACTGTATTCTCCAAACCGCCGGGCTACTACTCAATCATCTTGGTAAGCCTCAACCTTTTACGTCCGATCCCCAGTCCATGTCTAATATGGGCTGCAGTGCGATCTGCACATGCCCAACAAAGATGGCTATCAAGCTTGCAAAGAAATCCGACGCTGGGAGAGGAAGAATGGTCACCGACGACATCCCATTATCGCACTCTCGGCCAATGTGCTCGGCGACGTCTACACCAAATGCGTCGAAGCTGGCTTCAACTCCTACGTCACGAAGCCAGTCTCCTTCAAGGAGCTTTCCTTGGTAATGACGAAATTCTTGGACCCGGCCGACAAGAACAAGCCGCCCGAATTAATGAAAATACGCAAATAATGACGATGATGCGTCCCACGACCACCAAAAAGAAATCAACCATAGCAGCAGCAGCAGCAGCAGCAGCAGCAGCAGCATACACAAACCACCCTCACATTATATCTTATCCGTACACGATGTGGACCCACCACATGTCATCGGCAAAGTACAGCATATACACATTGCGCCCATCGCAAACCCTGCATCAGCGACCCGGCGCACTTGACTTTTTCCCTGGGTGAAGCATGGTGTAATTGTTAATGCAATAAAAAGGACAGCACACACCAAGGAGAGGTATAGGAAACGAGGAAGGAAAGGATGGGGCTCGCAATGTCTTGGGTTTTTGTTCTTTGTCTTCCATTTTGCTCCACATTCACCTCGAACCATTTTTCGGCTTCAGCATTCCGTTTCACAACGGCAATCGGAGAGGGGGCTGTGGCAGCAACAACGTTAGGGAGCAACATTCCAGGGAAACGCATTTTATTCGGGATGGGGGCTTTTATGCGCCACGGGAATCAGCGAGCGGGCGTTTTATACACATTACCCATCACACGCGGAAGAAGCTAGATTGGTGGCTTCTGTTTTCTCTCTTCGGCTCTTTCCTTTTTTTCCCCTCTTTTTTGTTCTGGTGGGGTTGGGGAAATGGACCGGGATAGGATTGAGGCAATAATTGATGAAGGGGGCTGAAAGGACGAGATGTGTATTATAGATGGCTGTTTTTCTGTGCAATAGAGTAGTGTAGGCTACATAGGGTAAGGGAACGAGGATGCATTATTCGCCATTCACACAACACCTCGTCTCTCCCGCGTACCCCACACGCCGATCCCTGCACGATTATCCCATCCCATCGCTGATTGGCCACGAGCTCCATGTCGTCACGCACGCCAAACGCATTACCAACCATCAGCACCTCCTCCATCGCCCTCCGTTTCCGGTTCCCCAGCTCCACCACCGGGTTTTACTGGGTTTTCTTCCATTGGCACGTGTGAAGACGTCTGTTGACTTTGTTGGGCGTCAAAATGGCTTCCGCGACAGGCATCCCCGAGAATATAAACGGACCGACGGGAGGGGAGCAGGAACCTCTGCTTGGCCGTAGGGGCGATGCCAGCCAGGCGGAGGGCCGGACCATCTGGGTGAATCTGTGGCTGGGTAGGTATCCTCGAGACGGTGGTGGAAGGGGAGGGCGATTGAGGCGGCTGACCGTGGATGGCAGGCACTGCGCCCCTCGCGCAAGCTGGCGTTTGGATCGTGAGTCTGGACGGCACGACGAGCGAATGGGATGGACGACTGACGGGAGCAGCTCGCGGCCATCATCTGGGGAGCCATTTTCAGCCATGACTTGATCTTCTTCTCGGCGCATCCAGTAAGCTCCCGCACGCATCGCTCAAGCATCGAACATCCACTGACCACACCGTCCCACAGCTCCTGAACTCGGTACGACGCCTTCCTAACCCCCCCTTTTTTTTTTTTGCTTTCATCGTGTTCATTTCATCCAGGCCGGCCTCCTAGCCGTCACTCAAGCCGCCCTCGTCCTCCAACCCACCCACACGCCCTCGCAAAAACGCATCGGCACAACCTTGCACTTCGTCTCCAACCTCCTCGGCGTCTCCTCCCTGGTCGCCGGCCTCGTAATCATCGAGATCAACAAGGCAGGCCCCGGCCACGAGCACTTCGCGTCCCCTCACGCGATTCTCGGTCTGCTCTTCTACATCCTGATCGTGATCCAGGCACTGGTCGGCTTCACGCAGTACTACACTCCGAGCCTATACGGCGGCGTGGAGAACGCGAAGAGCGTATGGAAATATCATCGCGCCAGCGGCTATCTTGTGTTGGTGCTGGGGCTTGCGACCGTGTCTGCGAGCTCGTGGACCACGTTCGGTGAGAAGGTGCTCGGCATTGAGCATTGGGCTGTGATTGTCAGTTGTGTCCTCGTGCTTGCGGGTGTGCTGCCGAGGATCAAGTTGGAGAAGTTTGGGCTGGAGAGGCCCAGTGAGTATATCGAAAGGTTGGGGTCGTGAGCTACGAGACGATCGAAAGACAAAGTCGAGGGAAGGGACGCGGTAATGGCAATGGCGGTAGTGACGGGGAACATGCAACCATGGTATGCCGGCGTTCATATTGTCATTTCAGGCGTTTATACATTCATTGTCCTTGTTCGTATTGCCTCTTTCTCGGGCCCTCCAAATCAATGGCTGCGATGTCGGTCGTTCTAGCTTCATTCATTCATCGAAGTGGAGTCGTGGTGTGTGCACGTGCATTTATGCGAAATTGCATTCCCTTGGGTACGTTCCTCCCTTTCTACGCGAGACTACATGTAGATATAAGATCATGACGCGACCACCAGTCCAATACTCGACCAACCCTTCTAACCAGAAGTGTAAATGGGAGAGAGACGACGACAACAACAACAACAACAACAACAACAACAACAACAACAACATGATCACCACAGCCTTCCACCTCACGCGTCGCTCCTCAGCCTCGATCCGCGACATCCTCACCGCCTCGGGATGTAAATCCCTCTGCTCCCCGCTCATCGCTTCCCTGCAGCTTTGCAGATGGATCACTCACCACCTCGCCGTCCGCCTCGAACACCACCTCACCAATAATCGACCTTCCAACAACGCACCAAAAGGGGAAGAAGCATCATTCGAGCGCCAGCCCATCCGACCGCGACCCAAAAAGAGAAGATCCTCATTGCATGTTGCACAGTTTGTGCTTGTGAGCGTGGTCGTGGTGCTGGTCTCTGCGTTCATGTATGCGTATCACAGGGGGGTGGAGAGGAGGGGGCGGAGGAAGAGGAGGGGGGTTGTGAGGATGGCGACGTCGAGGTCGCCTTGATGATCATTCGGATCCTTGGATCCATCCATGCCCTCGATGCGGAATTGTATCCCAGCCAGACACGAACGGCCCTTGAGGCGAATGGGTATTTTTCTCGATGGCGGGGCGAATGGGTGTGCGAAGCGTACGGATGAGAATGATTCCATGGCCATGCAGGCCTGCCTCACCATGCGACCCGTTTGGAATTGGTACGCATGACGAATCACGCCTCCCCGAAGGAATGCAACACCATCGTACTATTGTCGAGGAAAATGGACATGGTCAAGATGTGCAAAACGGTTCGACGCCGACACCGCCTTTTTTCAACCGGACATGGGCGTCCCGTTGAAAACAAGAAGAACGATGCGAAGGACCCAACGGGTGAAACATGCGCAACTTGTGCATCTTCATCGACGTAGAGAAAGCTTTTCCCCGGACATGTTTGCCCAAAGACGACAGTGCAACGCCTCCACGGTATCATGTAGTTGGAAATAATCGCTGTCGCCTAGGGTATATATATCTATTAGCTGGAATCAGCAATAGATTGATCTTTTGCTGGTTTCAACAATTGCTTAATGGCAAACCTTCGTCCTCTTACTCCCCAGTCTACCTCTGCTCACCTCCGATTATACGCTCACCCCAGTTGCCCTCGAAACCTGCGGCGTCATGGTGACCTTCTCCCCCTTCGCCCGCCCACCGCCCATCTTCCTCCACAGTTTGCCTAGCCACCTCTCCTTTACCATCTTCAGTATCAAGTATGCAATCACCCGATATGCTATCGCGCATATTCCCAACGCCATGATGTTCATCTCAGGGTCCTTGTTCAATTTGTACAGATCGAGCGCTTCTTCGCCAGTCGTGATGGGACAGCGCCCGTTGATCTTTTGGAACTCTTTGCAGGTGAACTGGATCCCGCGGAGCGTATAGGGTGCCATGTTTCCAATGGCATATTTGATGGGTGAGAGGTGGTTGAACGCTTGAAGGAACGGAGGGACATTGAGGGAGATGACGCCACCTGGATGCTATCAGTACGAAGAGCCCGAGCCTACTCGACTTTTATCAAGGCAACTCACCCATAATCTGCGCAACGGACAGAAAGACGCTCATGCAGTTCACCGAGAAGCCGGTATGCGTGAAGAGGGTGTTGAAGGCAATACCGAGCGACTCGCCACAGCTCACGATGCAGAAGGCGTTGAAAGTGATGATGAAGAACGTCGGCGCGTCGCGTTCGAGACCGCAAGCAAGACAGGCTATGACGGAGAAAACGATGCAACTGATGACTTCGAAGGGCGTTTCGATGAGGGTGTAGGTCAGAAAGAAAGCTTCGACGCCGTACACGCGGTCATCGTAATCACGGTAGAAGACGTCTCTTTCGGTGGGGTAGACTGCCACGTTCTGAAGCACTGCAATGCCGTTAGTCTGCAGCATGTTTTGGAGTAAGGGAAAGAGTCAAGGCTTACTCCCGACGAAGTACAGAGGGGAAATCTCTATGATGAAGCCCAGACGATTTTGAACGCCGTAGTAGTCACTCCTCAGCGGCGCGAAGAACAATCCGAGAACGATGCCGAGACCCACGACTTGCATGATACGTGCCACGAGCAAATCGGGTTGTCGGAAAAAGTTCTTCGTGGTCCGCCGGAGCAGGATGGAGAAAGCGGCAGCAAAGGAAGCAGGAGCTCTAGCCAGGCTACCAAGCTCAGCTGGTGTTGTGATTGAACCGGTACGAGCAGCAGGGAACATATCGGGTGTCCATGACTCGATCAGTTTCCGTACTTTGGCTCGGCTCGCTGCTTCCTTGGACTCGTGTTGCAGATCCACGGTGATGAGGTCAAGTGCGAAATCGGCTGGGTTGACGTGTCGTGGGCAGTTGTATCCCTGGGTTGCGAAGTGTGGGAGCATGTTGCTGGCAGGGCCGGCATATACGGGGTGTCCACCACGAGCAAGGAGAAGCATGTTTCCAAAGTGTGAGAAGAGGTCGGACCGTGGCTGATGGATGGTGACGATAAGAGTCATGCCTTCGTTTGCGAGACCTCGTAGGACGTCCATGATCGAGAGGGCTGTGAAGGCATCCAGACCTGACAGTGGCTCGTCGAGCAGCAGGATGCGCGGTTCGGTGAGTATCTGCACGGCGATGGTGACCCTTCGCTTTTCACCACCGCTGATGCCTTTGATGAGATCGTTACCGATGAGATTGTCAGCGCAGTCCTTCAACCCCATCTTCAGCAGAATCTCTTCAGCTTTCCGAGTTTTTTGCTCCTTGCTCATCCATTTAGGCAGTCGTAGGCCTGCAGCATATCGCAGCGTCTCGCGAACGGTGAGTGAAGCCAATAGAGCATCGTCATCCTGTGTAACAAACGAGCAAATAGCATGGACTACATCTTCCGATGGCGTGAGGCCGTTGAAGGTCATGGTGCCATACTTCTTATATCTCGTAGTCATATCGTCCCGGAGCCTTCCTGCCATACTGTTGAGTAGGCTCGTCTTCCCTGATCCGGACGGTCCCATGATCACATTGAGCGTCCCAGGCTGGAAGTCTGCCGTGAGCGGTTTCAAGATTGGCTTCGTCGACCGCGTCTTCACAGATCGCTTTTCGATATCGAGTCCGTAACCTTCCAGTCGAATAGTGACGGTACGAACTTCATCTTGAGATCGTACAGCCATCTTCTCTTTGCCTGCAGATGCGTCCATGTTGGAAGGCCGCGCTCGAGCCATCGCGATTTCTGCACTCCAGAACTTCAGCAGCAAGGCTGCGCCGGTATAGAAGGCTATCACGAACCCAAGCAGTGCGAGAATTGGGCGCCACACCCAGTCGTCGGGAAACCCGAGCGAATCAAGAATGAACTCCCCAGTGTACTCTTTGCAAGCTGGATTAGCCGCACCCCCTTCCAAAGGACAGTCGTAGAACCGGCCGGTGAACTCGTTGGCTGCTAAAGCGCCAAATGCATAGAAGACGTAGGCAATCCACTTGGTCCAGCGTACGTAAATCGGTATCGTGTTCGACTGTATGAAGTACCCGCAACTCATTGACTGGAGGGTATACGCAAGGTTTGCCACCAAACTTGCCTGAGAATTTGTCAGTGAATGAGGGGCTTATACCGTTCACCGGATGAGAATGCCCATACCCCTGCAAAATGCCGCGATAATGCAACGCACATGGTCGCAAAACAAACGGCAATATACTGTTCCAACAGCATCACGCTGAAGAATGTGAGGAACACTGGGCCATCCTTCCTAAAACCGGCCATGAAATAAACCACCAGTGAAAAGATCAAGGGAACCGGTATATCTTCGATGAAAAGCCGCGCCAACCGCCGGGAAATCAGGAACGCTGGGATACTGACAACGCCTTGCCGTGACTCTTCGTCATAGAGTTGAATGTCGACAGTCAAACGATAAGTTTCATAGAGGAGAATGAGGTAGCCCTGGAGAGCGGATGCTGTATAGAGAGCTCCTTGGCGAGATCGAATACCGGAGAGCGAGCCGTCCAGTTGTAGGAAGATCCACCCGGTGACGATAGCCATTCCTATAGCCTCAACCAGGCTGCCGAACATACCCATAGGATCTCGGGTCGTGACTGTGAAGGTTCGGGCGGTAAGAACGCGGATCTGTTGTATGAGTGATGTATTCCTGATCTTGAAGCTCCTATCTGGATGTTTCATGACGCTGGTTGAACTGTGGTCGACTTTCTCCGATGTCGATTGCGACGAGTGCTCCCGCCACGCTTCTGTAATCTTATCAACACGTTCTCGAGCCACGCTTTCAACTTCATCGCTCCTGTTGTCGACACTGACGATGTCGATGAGATGCTCTGCCGGATTAGTAAAAGCCGGCATCTCGTGACCGAGCTTCGCGAAATAGGGCAGACATTCTTTGGCGCTGCCGGCATAAGCAGGTCTGCCCTTGGTCAGCAATATGAGGTTGTCGAACAAGCTCCATATTTCGGAACGAGGCTGGTGGACTTCAATGGTTAGCAATTGGCGTTTTTTCTTCTCCTGCACTGTGAAAGGGCTTACTCGTCACGATGATGGTTCTTCCCTTTCGTGCTAAACTCTGAAGGGTTTTTACGATCTGGTACGCACTGGTCGAGTCAAGCCCAGTGGTAGGCTCGTCGAGCCAAAGTAAACTTGGATTTGACAAGAGCTGCACCAAGATTTAGCATGTTTGATGTTTCAACGTCCCAACTTGATTCCTTCTTACTTGAACCCCGATACTCGTTCGCCGCTTTTCTCCTCCACTGCAACCGCGATGCTCGTGGTTTCCTATCCGAGTATCTGCAGCTTCCTTCAAGCCCAGCTCCATGATGACCTCTTCGACCAACTGCTTCCTTTCATCGCGATTTATTGACGGCGGCAAGCGAAGTTGCGCAGCATAGGTGAGCGTCTCTCGCACGGTGAGGGTCGGCAGTAGAAGGTCTTGCTGGATGCAGTACGCGCTCCGGATATTCGACACATCGTCGCCGCCGTTGAAGAAAGTTCTCCCGCTTGTGGAAAGACGGCTCCCTTTCATGCGTCCGCTCATCTGATTTAGCAAACTCGTCTTTCCGCTTCCCGAACCACCTATGATGGCCGTCAACGATCCACTTGGAATTTCCGCCGATATGTCGTCGAGAATCGCTTTAACGTGGCCGCCGGTCGTGTCACGTGTCGACGCGTTCCCAGCAAAGATCTTGGCGAACATGTTTGGCGACTCGTCCACCGACACCGAAAGATGCTCGATTCGAACCGACACCGGGCCGACTTCTCTCAGAGAGATCACATTCCCCGTCTGCGAGATCATAGAGGCATTTGTGGCGACTGGTCGGATCGCGTCCGGCCGTTCGGTATCGGTCTCCAACTCCAGCGGGGTCGATTGACTGGGTTCCATTCTCTCAATGTCCGCTAGGGACTGCTTCGTCGCTGGCATCACATCCATCGGTTCATCGCGTGCATCTGACTTTAAGAAGAGAGGATGTTGAAGAAGCAGAAAACGTGTAAGAAATTCGATGCGACCGTCTGGACAAGCGATGCATTCTCACTCCTACCGTCGCGAGCTGCCATTCGCACGGCGTAGCATGTCTCGGGACCTCGCTAAGCAACCGACACTCCACTCCAGCCTCGCTTGCATGTTCGTACTGTGTACAGCCTCGCGAAGAGTACTGGGGCATAGTATTCATCGTTGCGCTTCTCAGTTGTTGGACAGAAGGACCGACTACAGTGCAATTTCGACACCATAAGATTGACATACATTGTTAGGTTTCCAACGGCTTCACCCCAACTACCTTCGCTACCGTAAATGGAGATGTTCGCCAATGGACGCTACTGCGAACATGAGATGAACCGATGTCGACCTGCCGTTACTGTGCTGCTGTTCCATTACAGCTCGATGTCACCTTGTGTGCAAACTGTCAAAAGACTTCAGCCCTGCCTTCACATTCTGCTTTTCCTTTCGTTGTCGCGTAAGATCTGATCTACGATAACAGATCGCTTCTAGGGTGTGCGGTTGCCGAGACGCCGAGACTCGGCATTTGTGGAGATGATGAATCGGATAGGCCGGCTCCTTTCTGAGGAAATTGATTACGAAATGTCCCAATCAGCAAATTCCTGAGTTGTTGTTCCTTCGGTAGAACCTCGGTACGCTGATTATCTCCTAGAGAAGATATATCCACCGCGCGGACTTGATATCGACCCCGTAATTCAACGCTTTGGGGCCTGCTCGATGACGATCTAGAGGTGGCGTCACAATCGACCAGGGACATCGTTTAAATCCACAAGAGTCTGACTGTACTCTGCCGTTTCAAGATGGAGGCGACCAGTTTGTGTAGCACGGCAAGCAGATTTCCGGCGCTTTACCCAAGCATCCTCTCGCCAACCATCAAGATCGCCGTTGTGTTTTCCATATCACCTGAAAGTCGGAGTCGAGAACACAGTCAGACATAATAACGCTAGCTCGTATGTATAAACATCCAGCAACTGATCAACTTCAATAGCTGCCCTACACAGGAAGAGGGTTATATCCGGACCCGCACTCTTCGGCCGAACCTCGGCTTCACCATCAACTTCTTCCACATCTACCCGGATCCCAAATCCATCACACCGAGTTTCCACATCACTACATCGGTGTGACCGAGTATCCAGGAATTGTGAATGCTGACTGGTTCACCGTTCTCCGAGATCAGATGAGCGCAAGCCGGTGTGGGCGCAACGCCACAGCCATAGGGCTGACGGCCCACCATCAAATGACCATGTTCATCCCACATTTCAGCATGGCTGGATTGAACAGAACGCCTACCTCGTGGTTGCTTTGCTTACATCGGTGAGAAGTAATCCCAGATACCTTGGAACTGGAGCCGTGATGGCGGCTTTATCTGGTGCAACATGCGACCGTCATATGCAAGGGCCGTACCACCTCCACCGATCAGGATCATACCCTCCGCAATTATGGATACATCCTGGTGTATGATCACGAGGTTACCTATTTTGGAAACGAGAAGCTTTGCCCTGATGAGACGGAAGTAGAGTATTGTAGCGGTGTGAGAACTCAACCTCGGTTTGGGTACGAAAGGAGACTATGGGTGACTTCCCACGCCTCCCATGCTACCCAGCTTTGTATAATGGCACCGTCCTTTCTACGCAATGCGCGGAAAAACCGAAACTGGTGGGTTCCAAGCAAAGGACGTGACATCTCAGGTAGAAACCTTTGTGGTGGTACCTCTGCGTGAGGGTTCAACCCACATATGCACATATATGGAAGCCTCATTCTGCCTATGTTCCATTCTACGCAAGGTATATATGTATAATCCAGGTACCTATAGTAGTATAGCACGCCTTTCCGCCGAGACGGAGACAGACGCAAGCTGGGTCAATGCTATTTGCAGATGACGAGTCTTGAACCTTCCTTTCGCTTGTGCGATGCAGGCAGGCGGATGGTACTGGTCGGATAAATTCATCCGCAAGCGAAACGACCTGCAATTCCACCTCACCCCTACCATTGATTCAGCCAGCACAGAGCACGTACCCGACAACTCCACCATTATTTCCCTTGCCCGCGAATGGAACACCCCCACGCTACCCCAGAGTACTGGAATGTCGTTTCTTTCCATCCGCACACGCCAACGCGGCAACCGGCCCCCTCTTCCTCCTCCCAACCGCGAATTTTCACATGATTGCAGGATGGCTTCGGCTTCTCCACAGTTTTTTTGCACAGTCATTATTGGCAAGAGGGGGTCCAGCGCCCGGCTAAATGCCCAATGTACGCCTGGACGAGTACGCCCGTCCATGCCTGCTTCCCTTCGACGTATCCATCCAAGGTGATCCCGGAGGTGAACCAAGCCGGGGAACAAACAGCAGCATAATGAATCATCGATGTTATCGGCTCTCGAGAAAGGCGGCGAGTGAATACGATGGGATGAGAACCAGGCGTTTCCACGAACGGGGACGGGCTCGCTCGCTTGGCTGGGGTAGATAAACTTTTGGCGAGTTTCGCTAAGGCACTGCGGTATTGGAGCGCGGGTTAGTATAGGAGGCCTACGGGAAGAGGTCGTGGTGGTGGTACGGCACTGATTGGAGGAAGTAAGGCGTGCCGTGTTTCCTGGGCGAAGCGAGAGGGGAAGGAGGGTGCTTGGGAACGACGTGGTGTGGTTTGCACATTAATTGGGTGACGACGCAACGCATTGTCGTTAATGGCCGGCCGTTCATGGAGCAAACTCGATCATGTACGCATGTATATATATACATGTGTATTGCAGAGTTGGATGCACGAGGATATAGGGTGGAGCGAATGCAGAGAAAAGCGAGAAGATGGCAGGATGCAAAGGGGTGGAGAGGTGAATGTCCTTGCGTACATACGTGTTCCAAGTCTGAGCGGTAGAGACTCCTCAGCTCCCCCCAAACGCAGTTCCTACGTACGATACGCATACATGTACCCATGCTAGCTCCAAACGCTCGAGCACCTGCTCCGCTTTCCGTTGCTCGACTATACGATTCACGTCGTTGTAAAACAACCAGGCGTATTCTGCTGAACGCCACGACTAGCTATCGCCACCCACCCGAAAGCACTAGCACGCAAACGAAAAAAAACGATATCAAATAACCTTCCGGTGCATACATGCACATCGATAACAGGTACCATAAAGGGAAACATATCAAATCAAGTTCATAAGCCATACAGACGAGATGGATAGCGTCGGTGCGAAAGAGAAGTGAAGGATCGAGGGGAGACCCAGGTAGATGGAAAGCGCACCCTTTTTGCACACGAAAACCACAAAGGAGACAAGCAAAGTAAATCATTATACCACCCATGCTGAACCCGCGAGAGAGAAATAGAGAGGATATTGCCTACCCAATGCCAGAGGAAGCCCATGCCGCCTCCCCCCCTGAATCCGATGTGTTCCCATAAGTGAAGTGAGTCCCTGGTCGTTCAAGTTTCCATGTACTCCTGGAAATTTTCATGTCAAGAAGCCGCGGTCATAACAGGCCGTAAAGAAGATTGGAAAGGTCGTATATGCCCTTTATGTCGCAAGGAAATCCCATCCCTTCTGGTAAATCAGTTTCTCCCAATCCCAGCTTTCAGGATCGCCTGCATCCATCAGCTCCCAGATGCGATCCACGATTTCTTTTGCGAAATTGATGTTTCCAAGTCCCGTTACGGCCACCAGGCCGCTGAAGGCTCGGTCGACTTCGATCCGTTGCTGTTTCTCGAATGCGGCGCATCCGATCAGGAACAAGGGAAGCAGAACGTTGGATTGAATCCAGCCTTCAGCGGGTAGCTCGTTGATGTATCGAATGCCATCGTCGACAGCAAGTTTGATATACGGGTGAGGGCGTGAGTCCTTGGTGGTGCGGTAGAGGTAGACCCATGTGGCTTGTCGATAGAGCATCGATATTGTGTAGCGCGGTGTACCAGGGCTGAGAGGGCAAACCCAGCTGCGGAGACCAGTGTCGATAGCGTGGGCGGCGAGCAGAGCTTCATAGTCCATCGTCGGGTCAATACCGCTATCGATTCTGTTGCGGAGTCTGCGTCGCAGATTACTAATCTTGGAGATGAAGCCGAACAGGCCGTCGGATACTCCAATCAGGGCAGCCGTTTCGGGATTGATGACGAAGGGCAGGTTGAAATTTTCCATCATGGGGACTTCGGCGCCGTCCAAAGATGTAACTTCGCTTGCGATCCAATGGTAGTAGAAGAACTCGTCGAAGAGATTCTGAAACTCTGGGCTCTGAAGCTTCTGGTTCATGGTAATTTGCTTTGCAGCAATCATGTGCATCCGGTATTCGCCCGACGTGTTGCCATCGCATATCGAATGCAGCAAATGAAGCAAGATCTGAGCTACATTGGAGTCTTCATACACCATCACCCCGCCTTCGCCGGCTTTTTGCCGTTTCAGGTCTTGGTTCAGCAGATGCAAGGCTTTGCCGCGGTGGAAGACTTGTCGGTCTTCGTACTCTTGAGATGGACTCAGGGAACAGAGGTGCGACGCCGATAGACAAAGCACAGAGTGCATCAGCCCTTCATGTTGCAATGCCATGGGCAGCAATATCTTGGTGAATGGGTTGGTAGTCGCATCAGCATGTAAGCTGAGCACGGCGCTTGCTCTGCTGACGAAATGCTGCAGAAGCGTGCGATCAACATCGCTCTCGACGCCCTCCATCAGTGGCGGAAGCTCAAACTTGACTTCGACGCTCATCCTGCGGGCTGTGCAACTGTCAGCGTTGCCCAGCAAACCGAGCATGAATCTACCGACCTTCTGCAGCCTTGTCTTTGCCACTCTTCCAAATCTCGACGGGTTTATAACCCTCGCAGTGGATATTGTTCTTCTGACACGATAGACCTGTTCTCCCCGTCAGCACCCAAATCAATCCTGCGATGTCTGTGGTAATTACAAAAAGGTTTGGTCTCGTCGCACTTCTTCTTCCGTTTCCGACATGTTGTGCACCCCGTTTTCGATCGTGCCTTGGCTGATTTCGCAGTATTGGTAGGAGATCGCGGGGGATGGATGCGTGGTCGGCCGCGGGCGCGCCTGAGCCGTACGGGTTCGACGGGGGAGACCGGAGGTTCATCAGTGACGGATTCGACCTTGACATCTGCCAATTGCAGCTCCGTCTCCTCGATCTTTGGTACGATCTCATCGGAGGCGTCGCGCGAGTCTATCCGAGCTTCGGATTGCGTTTCAGAGTTTGCGAGTGTGTTTGTGTCGAAGGTGGGTGTGTTGAGAGGAGAGTCGCTACTGGACGACATGGAGGGCTGTGGAGAGGAGCTGATGCTCAGGCGAGCGTGTGCTGCCGGCGGCGGATGCCCGAATGGCACCGACGAGGTCATTCGGTCCAAGATGGGGTATATTCACTGTTTACCGCAGACGGTAGGCAGACATTGGACACGGGCGCAATTCTGGGGATGAGACGTGGAGGAGGAGGAGGGGTGGAGGAACGGCCTGATATCTCGCACCGGGAATAAGATAGAGTGGCCCCCGGGCAACTTGCAACGCCAGCCGCGGGCAATGTGCTGTGCTGAACGTCGTAACAGCAGAGGATAGTAGGGTTCTGTGATGGAAGAAAACGCGGGTTGCTTCTGATGCTCGAGCGATCGCAAGATGGCAACGTCGCGGGGGAGAAGGCCTTAGCGCGTTGCGGGCGTAGTGGTCTGAGGACCAATAGGATCAAGAGAGCTTGCGTTTGCACCGGAACCGACGTTCTGAGGAGGAAGAGGGAGGGAAGGCAGCGTTGTTGGCAGGATGCAGGAGAAGGGAGACGACGACGTGTGCAGTCGTGCAGAGGAGAGGTGGGAGAGGATGATGGCCTGAGCGGGGATGGGATAGGCTTTATCGACTAGGAAGCCAGAACTTGAAGTGCCGGGGCAGGGTGCGCAGAAGTACGATGCCAACGACGTCGTACAAGAAAGAGGGACGGAAAGATTCAGGGAACACGACAGGTTAAAGTAGCGAGAGTGCTGTGCCCGGCACCGACGTCTACAATCGACTCAAAACACTCTTGTGGAGTGCATGGGAATGGATCACCCTGGGAAGCCGTTCCCACCGCACCGGCACCTTCTTACATATAAAAACCAGCACGGTGCAGACCAGCAGCCACAGGCTTGCAAAGCATTGGGCGCTAGGGGGACCGTGACGATGATGGTCCTCGGAGGGGATCAAGGCCTGCACCATCCTCGAGTGGCTTCGTTTTTGGCGTGAGCACTACCGGGGTCTGGGGGGCTGCAATCTCTCCTGTCCGGATGTGTACAGTGTGCTAGCAGCCTAGCATGTTCACCGTTTGTGGGCAGCTCGCTTTACATTCCCCTTCTTCGTCCCTAGCACGATATGCCAAGGCTGGGAATAGCCACCCTGCCCCGACAGCCACCGGGACGCTGCGAGTGGGAAAGTGGTGGTGGTGGTTGATGGACGGCGGGGAAGAAGCATGGCATTGCGTGAATGCTGCGGCAGCTCGCATCCTTCCTTTGATTAGCCCGTGCAACCCATGTCCTAGGCTGGATTCGCAGATGGTTATCTGATCGCTGCTGCTGCTTATTGACAGACAACCCAAACGCCATCAAAACGACGGCAACTTTTAGTCGCGGCGCCATCTCTCTGGTCTGCGTCCAAGGTGGACTTCAGCCCCGCTGCGCGCGACACCTGTAGCCTGCAGTGCTACTTGCAATCGATCGTCATGAGGCGTGAATGTCCACATTTTTGCCGGCAAGGTGATGGTTGAAACACTGACCGGTGCAACAAAGCCCACCAGGTGATACCCACAGGGACGACGAGAGGACACGGCATTTGTCAACAGAGGACTGGCAATTCACACGGAAACCACGACGAGGCCGGCCAACTGCGCGTCCAACGTTTGAAGCTTCAAGCCGTGAAGATGGGAGCAGGGACTAGGAGACCAAGTACACTACCTGGGACGCGACGATCCTGGGGATTTGCGCACCGGGCAAGATAGCGGCCGGCTCAAAGTTTGTTTGAGCGCGAGGCTTGCAGCACATGTGCCCGGCTCACGTCCATCAGCAAGAAGGGACAAGGAACCGTCCTCTCCAGATTCCATTGCGTACGCCACGGATCCGTGGTGGTGCTGTGCAACGTCTCGCAGGCGCGGAGAAGGGCGGCTTTGCTTCGGTCGCTGTTTCCCTCCCAACATGTCAAAACTGCTGTTGACATGTCCGCAAGTCTCTTGGTACATGCCGGAGCGGGAACGGGTCGGCACTGAACTTTGTGGGAGCACGATCCTGAAGCTGGTCCAGCTGGTCTCCGCCCTCCCGCCGAACCCTGAGCTCGGATTAGCCGATGAACATGGAGGCCAATCTAAAATTGAATCCTCATGCCCTTGTTGACCTGCGTCGGGTAGGGGGGCGGCGCAGCATGGAATTGGAATGTGGAGACGGCCACGGCTTCAGCTCTGTTTTCGCTCCTCGCCATCTGGATGCAGGCTGCGGTCATCTGCCCACGGCATCAGTGTCCAATGTTTGGAAAGGGACGCTGATTCATGGGCGGGCGATGGCCGGCAAGATCCGCCTGTGATCCGGTGAAAGAACAGTTTGAAGCCAAATTATGACGGGCAGGAGTGGAGCCCGTCCGCAATGTCGCGACCACTAGCTTCGAGTAGTTCCCAGCGATGGCAACTGCGCACCACCGTCGGAAGCTCCGCGATTCGGAGATATCAGAGTGAAGCGGAATAGTGTGGCTAGACTCTCGAGCAGATCATGACAGCGCGTGGCCGTCGTCCCTGCAGAGTCGACGGTGTCCCCAAGGGAGGATGACCTACATTAGCACAGTGTTGCAGCCGAAGGAAACGGCGAAGCAGGCTGCACGGGTGGAGAACGGCGAGGGCATGAATGTGTGACGTGCATATCTCGGTGGCTAGCTACGGGCGGGGACGATGTTCGATGCTTCTCATTCGCCGACGGAATTCGGCCCAGACGTGACATGCCCGAGCGTGCAGTAGCATCGAATCGAACCGCCAACCCTGAGGAAAGGACAGACGAGAGATCAAGCAGCCAAACGTACTCCCGGGTCGGGCAAACTACGAAGAACAGGCCAGAAATCACCCTGAGCAAAGACTGCCTGAACGGGCCGCGTATGCATTCTTCTTTCCAGTGAGGCGGAAATCCCTATCGACACGTCGATCGGTACATCTGCGCGGCGGGAGGGACTGCTTCTTTGGGCATTCCGTGGTGCATCACGTGCCCATGGGCCTACAAGCAAAGCCCGGACAGGTGCCTCGACCATTCCACCGAGATCAGGAGTCCAACGGTGCCCGCCGATGGAGGGGCACAGTAACGTAGCGGGCACACATGACACCAGAGGACCACGTGTGGAGACGGTAACGTATCCTGTGCAGTATGGAGCAGTTGATGCGAAGCCACACATGTGATCTGACTAAGCACGCTCCGGGCCGACCATGCCCCCGACCAAGCTTCACGATAGCCATCAACACCAGGTCGGCTCGGCACCGCGACGGCGAGAAACCAACGGGGGCGTCATGCTGCCGCATCCGCACAAGGAATCAGGGCGCACTGCTGACTGCTGACTGCTGACTGCCAACCGCTGCTGCTGACCGACGGATACGTTCACCACCATGTTCAACTTTACCCCTCTGCTCGGCGCGCAGTCTGCCTCGCCAGCATCGCAGTCCCTGCTGGAGTTCGACGGCGGCGTGAAGGTGCTGATAGACGTGGGCTGGGACGAGAGTTTCGACGCCGAAAAGCTGAAAGAGATCGAGAAACACGTGCCGACGCTGTCCTTCATCCTGCTCACCCACGCGACCACGGCGCATCTCGGCGCCTTCGTGCACTGCTGCAAGCACTTTCCGCTGTTCACGCGCATACCCATCTACGCGACCACGCCCGTCATCTCCCTCGGACGCACCCTGCTACAAGACCTGTACGAGTCGACGCCCCTCGCATGCTCCATCATCCCTACCGATGCCCTTGCCGAGTCCTCGTACTCGTTCCCGTCTCTGAGAGATGGCAGCAACCCGAACATCCTCATGCAGGGGCCGACGCCCGAAGAGATCGCAAGCTACTTCGCCCTCATCAACGCCCTCAAATACTCGCAGCCTCATCAGCCGCTCCCGTCGCCCTTCTCCCCGCCGCTCGGCGGCCTCACCATCACCGCCTACAGCGCCGGACACACGTTGGGAGGTACCATATGGCACATACAGCACAACATGGAATCCGTCGTCTATGCCGTGGACTGGAACCAGGCCAAAGAGCACGTCTTGTCGGGTGCGGCGTGGTTGGGAGGGCCTGGCACGGGCGGTTCCGAGGTGCTTGAGCAATTGCGCCGACCCACGGCAATGATTTGCAGCAGCAGAGGCTCCACAGCCTTTTCCAGACAGAGCAACAAGCGCGACGAGGCTTTGCTTTCGATGATAAGAGACACAGTGGCCAAGGGTGGCTCCGTGCTGATCCCGTCGGATTCGAGTGCGCGGATACTCGAGCTGTCCTACATTCTGGAAGAGACATGGCAGAGAGAGACGGCAAAAGGCGACAGCGCCAGTCCATTGAAGAACGCTCGCCTCTACCTTGCCAGCCGGACGGGCGGGGCTACCATGAGATACGTACGCAGCATGTTGGAGTGGATGGAGGAGGGCATCGTAAAAGAATTCGAGACAGCCACCGGTGCGCAAGAGGCTCAGGATCAGCGACGGAATCGCGGTCAGCAAGCCGGCGCGAAGGGAGACGACGATAAGCCTAGAGCCCCCTTCGACTTTCGACACATCGTTCTGCTGGAGCGCAAGTCCCGAGTGACACGCATGTTGGGCACGACGGAACCTCGTGTTATCCTAGCCAGCGACACATCGCTCGAGTGGGGCTTCTCCAAGGATGCCATTAGAAGTTTGGCTTTAGACGAGCGCAACCTCATCATTCTGACCGAGCGCATTGGCGAATCTGGCGGGCAACAAAAGGGCCTGGGCAGGTATCTGTGGGATCTATGGAATGAGCGAAACGCATCGTCCGACCAAGAACCACTCGCCGCCATTGTCAACGCTTCGGGAGACCAAGTTTCGTTGCGATTATCCCGCGCCACTGCCCTCGAAGGCAACGAACTTTCTCTTTATCAGCAATATCTCGCCACCCAGCGGCAGCTCCAGAACACCATGCAAGGCGATTCCAGCACAGCATTGGAGTCATCTGCCGACGCGGTAGATGATCGTTCTTCATCATCTTCCGATACATCGGAAGATTCGGATATCGAACACCAAGGCAAAGCTCTGAACACGGCCACAACATTGCAGCACGCCCGAAACAAGCTGGGCTTGAGCGACGCAGAACTCGGCATCAACATACTGATCAGGCGGAAGAATGTGTATGATTACGAGGTCAGAGGAAAGAAGGGAAGGGAAAAGATGTTCCCATACGTCGCTAAGCGGCGCCGTGCGGATGACTTTGGTGACTTGATCCGGCCTGAAGAGTTCATTCGCGCAGATGAAGAGGATCAGATTGGTGGTGAAGCACTGCGTGGTGATAATTCAAAGAAGGAGAATGCTGTTGGCCAGAAGAGGAAATGGGACAGTGTTACTGTGCAAGCCAACGGCGGACGTCGCGCGCTCAACGGAACGCCCAAACGGCGGAGAGCCGATTCGAACACCAACGGAGCGGCTGATGGCGTAGAATCCTCGGATGACGAGCCAGAAGATGACCCGGACAAGGTGGAAGGTCCTTCGAAAGTCGTCATTAGCACCGAGCTGCTGCAGCTGAACTGCCGCATAGCCTTCGTCGACTTTTCCGGTCTTCACGATAGGCGCACCATTCAGATGATGCTGCCTCTCATCAAACCTCGAAACTTGATCCTCGTCGCCGGTGACGAGGCAGAAACAAATGATCTTGCCGAGGACTGCCGGAAAGTGCTCAACGCGGGTTCTGGGGATGCAGCCAACGTAGTCGATGTTTTCACGCCCACAATCGGCACGGTTATCGATGCCAGTGTCGATACGAACGCCTGGTCTGTCAAGCTCAGCCACGATATGGTACGCAAGCTACAATGGCAGAAAGTACGAGGATTAGGTGTCGTTGCCATTACTGGCAGACTGGCCGCAGCCTCTCTTCAATCCGACGCCAAGGAAGAAGAAGGTGCGACCAAGAAGAAACCCAAACTCGACGCTGCCGTCGCCTTGGTCTCCGACAAGATGGACATCACGCCTATCCTCGACGTGGTTCCCTCGCACATGTCTACCGCCGTCCGATCAGTCGCACAGCCCTTCCACGTCGGCGATCTGAGACTGGCTGATCTACGCAAGCTTATGCAGAGCTCTGGCATGAGGGCGGAATTCAGAGGCGAGGGTGTGCTGGTCATAAATGGCACTGTCGCCGTACGGAAGACCGCCACAGGAAAGATCGAGATCGACGGCGGGGCGTATAGCTTCACCGATCCAAAGCAAAGCGCTACCTTCTTTCAAGTCAAGAAGCAGATCTACGAGGGCTTGGCTGTGGTTGCAGGAGGCTAGGGAGAGGAATGAATTGTTATGAGTAGGTTTGTATCACTATGTCATCAATCGGATAAGCAAGATGTTCCCCATATGCCTTGAGCCATCATTTTTGCAATATCTAGCTACATCACGAAATTCTTCATTGCTTCTTTCTAATTGATCCTGATTAGAAGTTGGGTTAGATGGTTTTTTTTTTGCGTGTGAGGAGAGCTTCACTCTCTTGATGGCATTCGTATACGAGGCACTGTACTAACGAATACATGGACCTATATCTGTCGAAAATCAAGTCCATCGCCCATGACACATAGACCAGATGTTCAGCACCACCAACAATCTCAAGCGCTAGACCTGTCATACAACATACTCACCAACCCTCACACCACGAAGCCCAATATCCTATAAGAAAGACAACACTACCAGAAAAAAAAAAGGAGCACTTAGCCCCACCGCCTAGCTCCAAAGCATACCTACCCGATTTCAGATGCTCCTCACACCCTGTGCACGAAAACATGTAAACTCTGGCCGCCGGGCCTATTTCTCTTATTATCCCACCCAGCATCTTTTATCGTCAACACACGACTCATCGCCTCGCCATGCACAAATGTCTGTCCCTTCTCCCAGATCCCATTCACCATCTCGTGACATTCGCTCACAGCCCAGCCCGCGGGGTCCTCATTCACGTCCCTCAGACATATTTGAATCATGCGGTTCATTCCTGTCACACTCGAGAGATGCAGGATCTCGACCTCCATAGGATTGCCGTGGTTGAGCCAGGGATAAAAGGGGTAGGTGTTGGGCATGTCGAGAGGTGCTTTGAGGAGATGGATGAGGGTGTGTTCCGCGGCTTCGATGTGAGTGGCGCCGGGCGGAATCCCACCGGGGATTTCGGTGATGTCGGCTTGTGGGGGTTGCTCGAGGCCAGTGGCTTCCGTGATCATGGCTGGAACCGGGCGTTGATGACCCCAGAGTCCGCCCATCCCCATCCCCATCATCCCCACCCCCATCGGCACGCCCACCCCCATCCCCATACCCCCCATGACAACCCCGCTCGCCACACCTCCACCCATCGCCGGCGCACAATGAAATGGCAACGGAATCCCTTGCGCAAATGCAGCCACCGGCCCTCCAACCTCGATCCCCGGCGGAGGCGGCGGCGCATCCGCAGGCGGGAAACCCATTCCCGGCATACCTGGCACACAGGCCCCGAATCGTGTACTTGGGTTTCCCATCAACCCCGGCGTATTCCACGGATTCCTCGGTACGCCCAGAGGACCGGCGGATTGGATGCCTGCCATGACCATACCCAACCCCATGTTGCCGCCGAAACCGAGGCCGCCGAAGGGTGAGAACGGCATGGGCATGCCCATCCCCATGCCCATCATAGGGGGCGGTGCGATGCCGATGCCGACACCGATGGCGGGGATGGTGGTGGGGATGCCTTGTTGCAGGTGGATGTCGTGTCCGACTTGGGATTGAGCGGCTGAAGGGGTGGGAAGGAGAGATTCGGCGGCTATAGGGGGTGGTGGCGGGTCGCGGTCGAAGTTTACGTTTGCGCCACCATTTACGGGCCAGGGTTGGCCCAGTGGAGGAGGAGGGGGTCCAGACATCTTGGTGGAAATAATGATGGGGGTGAAGGGAAAGGTAAGGGGGGGGGTGGGGGGTGGGGGGGTTGAAGCACTGGGTATGAGGCTTGGAAGGTAGGACTTTGGGGTTTGAAAGATGGTGACTTCGAGCTTGGAGAAAGAGCCAGTGGAGGATGAACGTGTGTTTAAAGGGAATCGAGTGCCGAGCGGTAGAGTTTTAGAGGAGTGATGAGCGTACAACTCTGCATACGACCATGCTGGAATATTGAATTGCTCAAACAATGTGCTGTAGTCTGCTGAGTGTGAAGTGTTGAAAACTGTGATGAAAATGTGACGTTGCGATCACTACGTAGGCAGTGGGTATGTTCATCACAGGAGTGTGAAGTGTAATGGATGATCGTGAAGAGCGACGCTGGCGAGCTACGTCAGCCGGGTGTAAACCGAGTTCGTGGACAAGCGCGAAAAATGTGTGAATCCGGCTCTTGCGGTGGTGAAATCCCAAGAAATAGGTCTAACAAAGTACCCCCTCACAAAACATATCCAAGGTAGAAACAACACCGAGATATTTTGCGTGAAAGATGAGTTTTCATGAACTTGTTTCCATCTTGAGATCGCCTTTCCGCGAGAGTCAGAGTGGCTTTTGAGACGGACTCATCGTTTGCACACATCACACTGCATGGTTCTTATTCACAAGTGACTTTCGAAATGAATATAGATAAAACGAAACATCTCTATGAAAAGTCCAAACAAAATGTGCTTTAGACATCGAGTATACACTCGTAGTGATTCATTATGCTTACAACAAATACAGCACCCGAAACATTTCCATTACCCATCATGCACCCCTTCCCTCACTGTACCAAATCCATCTAGCAGGTTGCAACCTTCGGGCCAGGAACAACATAGCTCTTGAAGTTCGGGTCGTATATGTTCGCAGTGTACCCACTGTCAGTGGCCTTGACATGACCAGGTATCTTCGTAGTAGGGCTGAGACTGGTGGAGCCACCCCCAGTAACCTTGATTTGAGCGCAGGCGATATAGAACTGCGGCGGAGAACCAGGGTTGTGGATACCAAGCTGCTCGATGCGAAGGAGATAATCACCAGGAGCGATGCAAGACGGGATGTCAGCAGAGTACGTCGATGCCATATCCCACTTCGCCTGCCCGCCACTGAAACTCGGTCCAATCTCCTTGATCTTGAACCAATCCGTGCTCCCATCAGCCGTCGCCGAGTCCGAAACCTTGGTCATGTAAAACGACACAGGGCCCTGGTGGTAAACAGCTTGGTCGGCCGTGAACGAGACGCTGGAACCCGCGGGGATGGAGACGGTAGAGGTGCTACCGCCGGTTGCAGCGCCAACGTTGCAGCGTAGATCGTTGGAGGAGAGAGACGTTACGGGGGAGTTGTTGTTGGTATTTGTGCGGACGTTTTGGTATTTGGCGCCTTTGGCACCGTTGGCGGTAAGGTATTGGAAGATGTCTGGGATTAGGTGTTAGGTCGAGATGGTGAGAAGAAGTGGGGTGGAATGGAATGGAGCGGCGTACAGTGGCCTTGCGCGACCTCGGCGAGGGCGGCGACGAGAAGAGTGGCAGCGGCGAAAGACTTCATGACTGCAACGTGACTTGGTCAAGGACGTTTGAAGATAAGATGAGCTAGATGAGTGAACGATCAGTTGCGCGTATCGATCACCTCTCGATGCTTCGCCCATCATCTTATATGCCGAATTTGCGCGAGCCTCGATGCCTGCCCGATATGCTCATGTCCATATGATCACACATGTTTCCCCATGTATATCGAAACGCCGCAGCTTAATTGGCTTATGTATTGACGCTCAAATCAAGAAACGTCAGAGTGCCTCTTCGTCTACCAGAGTCTGTCGGCCGGCTATCCGATCACGAGGCGGACTGTCTAGATCCGTTGCGGTAGGGTGCTGGCCAAGTAGTGTTCTGGATCCGTAAAAGTGACAAAGAAATTGCCAGCTGGCTTGGGGCTGTAGTGTGTGTAATATGGGTAGATGGTCGTCATGTGTGAGATCTTAGATTAGGTGCGGGTGAGTTTGGGCGTGAATGGCAAGGTCCAGACCAGGGGGACTCGGCAGATTGTGGTAAAGAGGTGAGATGGTGTGTCGTGACGTGATCGGTATTGAGTAGATTAATATCTCGCTTGAATGCTGATATATTGGCATGGCAGCCCGAATTTCATCAACGATCTCTTCTGTGGAAAGATGATCTCCAACAAATTTAAAACTGCTTATTCTTTAGGTAGAGTACTAGGTACCGTATCTACCTAAGATTAGTTTTGCAGAGTGCTTTATCAGGCCTGTTTCCTGAGATTTTACGACCGCGAGAGGCTCTTTTGTACTCGAGCGTGTTGCAGGGCCATGGTAGGAGTTTTTTCATGTTGGTTGAAGTTTTGGTGAGATTGCAATGCAGAACGGGGGAAACTTTTTGAGATTGTCGCTTTGTGGCTGAATGTGTAGTTGGGTCCGAAGTCGAAGAGGGTGCTGGTTTTATATCCGATATGGGAGTTGACGGTATTCCGCCATTTTATAGTTGTACGAATAACTCACCTTCAGAGGGACCTTTTTTGTGTTGGATGTGTCTCCATGGAACATTTGCTAATATAGAATGGACCCATGGGAGCATCGTGAAGACGGCAGAATTTGGAGGAGCTGGTGTATTTCGTAATTGGATTATGATCAGGCGCCCTAAAAAGCCGATATCTTCGAAATGGCTATGCGGCCAATAGCGTCATCTCTATATCGGCGTAAACGATTTTAGGTTCTCAGTCTGTTGCTGACATATATACACAATGTCCTGACAAGATAGAAAAGTAGGATGGAGGACGACGAGTGGACGTCTTTTGGATGCTAGTGTGGTACTGACATTGCATAATGAGTCGATCAATTACGTCATTAGCGTATGTCTTTCTGAAACCCCTCTACTACGCTTGGGCATATCCGAAATGCGAACGATATGCAACACATGAGGAGATGGAACAGACATGCACTCCTTCATGGACTACGAAGGATGACAAACAAGCAGGAAGCGCGGTTCGCTCCGCTTTGCGCATCGGCTGTGAGCTTCACCCTACCCACCGCGCTATGCCTTTTAGAACAGGTACAGCCGAGACGACAACGGCGCGCGTTTTCCCGCCACATCGCCATGGTCTACTTCCTTATCGTAAAAATGACAGGGGAGCAAGAGTTGCAAATATCTCCTTAGGTAACGTGTTTGTCGTTGACTTGTTCTGTCCAGTTGGCATTTTCGTCAGCGGGGCGTATAAAGGATTCCCCCCCTCCCCACACCATTTTCATTCAGTATTGTAAAAAGGTGAAGAAGTTTCCGAAATGTCTACAGAGCCTGTTGGCACTTCTTCTCCACGGCTCGCCAAGGGCATTCCTGAGCACCCACTTGCTCCTCTCTCGGCGACTGAAATAACGAATGCGGCGGCCATCATCAAGACTTCGTGGCCGGCGCATACGGATCTGCACTTCAAGGTCATAACGCTGGAAGAGCCCCCAAAGGCAGAGGTTGTGCAGTATCTGGAAGCCGAGCATAATGAGACCCCAAGGCCCTCAATCAGCCGAAAGGCGTTTCTGAACTACTACATCCGCAACACGGTAGGTAGTTTAAGCTCGTGGATGACGATTCCGGTCCATTGCTGATTCTGCTGCAGAATAAATTCCATGAGGCGATCGTTGATCTGACATCTGGTCGCGTACTACACAATGCGCTTTTGGGCAAATTTGTCCACGCAAATGGTGACGGGGAAGAGATTATTGAGATTGAAAGGGTTGCGCTTGCGGACGAGGCCGTGAAGGCTGAAATTGCGAAGCTCCAGCTTCCCGAAGGCACCGTCGTCATCAGCGACCCCTGGATCTACGGTATGTATTCCGCCTCGAATTGGTCACGGAACCCATTAAGCTGACCAATTAGGCTCCGACGGTATTGGCGACGAAGAAAGGCTGTACCAATGCTTTCTGTACATGCGGGATCCCTCCAATTCATCAGAAGCCGACTCGAACCACTACGCACTACCTCTTCCCATCTCGCCAGTCATCAGCACGGAAAATATGAAGGTCATTCGAATCGATACTCTCCCAACCGGCGTGGACAACACCATCAAGCCTCTGGAGCCATACAAGATTCACCCACCAAACGAATACATCCACGAGCATCAGAAGCTACGAACAGATCTCAAGCCCCTGAATGTCGTCCAGCCAGAGGGTGCCAGTTTCTCCGTCACCCGAGAAGGCACGTCCAATGTGCTGCAATGGCAGAAGTGGAAGTTCAGAGTCGGATTCAACCAGCGTGAGGGTATGGTCCTGTACGACGTGCGATACGACGACAGAAGCCTCTTCTATCGCATGAGTTTGAGCGACATGAACATCCCTTACGCCGACCCGCGCCATCCGTACCACAAGAAGTCTGCTTTTGACTTGGGAGATGCTGGTGCCGGTATCATGGCCAATAATCTCAAGCTCGGATGCGATTGCCTTGGTTCCATCCACTATCTCGATGCCGTCCTCTCCGACGACAAGGGTGGTGTCGTCCCCATGGACAACTGCGTTTGCATCCACGAGCAAGACGCCGGTATCGGATGGAAGCACACCAACTACCGTACTGGTCGCGCCGCCGTCGTCCGTTCACGAGAATTGGTCCTGCAATCGATCATCACGGTGTCGAATTACGAGTACATCCTGGCCTTCATCTTCAACCAGGCTGGAGAGGTCGACTACGAGATCCGTGCAACTGGTATCCTCAGCACACAACCCATCGATGAAGGCATCGACGTGCCCTTCGGCACCATAGTGCACCCTGGCGTCCTCGCAGTACATCACCAGCACATATTTTCTCTCCGCGTAGACCCCTTCCTCGAAGGCCAAAACAACCGTCTCGTCTACGACGAAGCATTCCCCATGCCACGCTCAGACTTCAACCCCCACGGCACCGGGTATTACGTGAAAGAAACCGTCGTCTCGGAATCCGGTGGCTACGATATCGAATACGACAACAACCGGACATTCAAGATCCAGAATGTCGATGTGCGTAACCCGATCAACGGCAAGCCGGTAGCGTATAAGATCCAAACGCCGCCATTCCAGAAGATCTTGTCGGATAAGGACAGCTTCAATTACAAGCGAGCCGAGTTCTCGGACCACAACATCTATGTGGTGGGGTATAGGGATGGAGAATTGTTCGCGGGAGGCAAGTATACGAACCAGTCGAGAGGTGGGACCGGTGTCAGGTCATGGGCGGACCGGAAGGATAACGTCAAGGACACGGACTTTGTGCTGTATATCCAGGCCGGTATAAACCACATTCCCAGGATCGAGGTGAGTTTTTGCTATACCCCCATGTCGATGGGAGTTGGAGCTGACGTTGCACGTAAAGGACTTCCCGGTTATGCCTTGCGAGATCCTCAAGATCCATCTCAAGCCTGTGAACTTCTTCGACAAGAACCCGGCGTTGGACGTCCCGCCAAGTGAACAGAGCTTTAACAAGAGTGTGCTGGTGAGCGGGCAGCATCATCAGGGGACACAGGAGGCGATTGTGGGTCGAGATGGGGCTTGTTGTGCGCCGAAGCTGTGAGGGGGCGAGGGTTCTGGAATGGCCGTAGCAGAGTGGCCGCGCACCAGTCGCGAAGTGCCAGAGACCTTGAAAAGACTATTTCACATCCGCCGTTGACATGGCTTCCATGGTCATCAATGCATGGTCACAGGCAGTGCACGTGTGAAGTGTTGACCTCCACCTGTGCATACAGACTAGCCCGATGGGGACTAGGTGACCAAGAAATGGCTCGAGCTCAAAGTGAACAAGCTCCAAAGCTTCGACATCCACCTCCAAGAGGACGCTGCACACCGTACACCGACTATCAAAATGGCTCCGAACGACAAGGCAGGACGTGTGGTCTTTATTGGGAATATCCCGTATGGTATGTACGCTGTCGAACAAAGGCACGGTTTTCAGAGCCTTCGCAATCCGAATTGCGCGTCTGCGCGCTGGACCATGGCGCTCCTCCTCTGGCTGCGCCTTCCATAAACGTTGTTCGATGAAGAACCGGCACTGATGCATCAGCAGGCGGCACCGAGGAGCTGATTGTGGAAACACTCGAGCGTGTAGGCAAGGTGCTCAACTTCCGCCTCGTGTACGACAAGGAAACGGGCCGCCCCAAAGGCTTCGGGTTCGCAGAATTCGAAGATGCCGACGCAGCAGCATCCGCGGTCCGCAACCTGAACGATTTCGAGCTCATGAACAGAAAGCTGAGGGTGGATTGGTCCAACGACAACGGGGCTGGCGACAACACGCCCGCAACGCACAACAACCAGCAACCGTCGACGAACGGACAAGCTCAGATGCCTGTGCCTCAACCCACCGCGCTTCCTCCCATTCCGCCAGGCGTGGACCTCCCACCGAATGTCACTGCGCCTGATGCGATTTCGCGCACGTTGTCGACGCTGCCGACGCCCCAGCTCCTCGATATCCTGTCACAAATGAAGGGCCTGGTTATGTCGGATCCAGGGAAGGCGACGGAGTTGCTGAGGCAGGCGCCGCAGCTCTCGTACGCCATATTCCAGTCCCTGCTTCTGCTCGGGTTGGTGGATCCTCAGGTCATAGGAGGGCTGGTAGAGGCAGCACCCGCACAAGCGGTGCAACCTCCCCCGCAAGCCCAACCGCCGCGCCCTCCGCCAACGTACGCTGGGTATGCACCGGCACCCGTCCCGACGCCCCCACAACCTCAGCATCAGTACGTCGCACCGCCGCAGCAGCCTCCTGCGCAACAGCCACCAGCCATGGACGCCCAGACGGCTGCGTACGCCCAGATTATGGCCATGACCCCTCAGCAACTCGATGCATTGGCCCCCGAGCACCGCGGGCAAATTCTCCAAATTCGGCAGATGCTCATGGGCGGGCAACGGTAGGGGGAGAGGTTCACGGAAAAAGATGGGAGCGTTCGCGCGGATTTTGATGACGGATCCAAACCAGTTCATGCTGACGAGGACTTGTATTGAGCATTACATGGCGTCTCTGGGTATGGTCTATGGACGGAGGCAATAGCGTGGAGTTTGGTTTACTTTGGTCCGAGGCTTGAGAGGGACAGCTATTGAGGGCATCTGGTAGTTCATGTGCGGATGTATTAGTATTATGCGAGATGCCCAACCAGCCAGCATCTTCCCTGACCATGGAGATGAGTTGGCGCCAGTCGCACAAGATTCGATGCCTCTCCCATGATACGCAGCAGTATCCTGCCGTGATGCTTTCGCAATCCGAAGTGAATTCATTCCGTTGAGGATGTTGTTGAGATGGTATCAAGTTTCTCGATCATCGCACTGGAGGGTTGATGTGGGGGGGGGGGAGGGGTGGCAGCGTCCCACCCAAGCTTGGAAAGCCCCGCTGGTGCCGCTGGCGGGTTGATTGACAGGATGCGCTTCTTTGGTCAAGTCCTGCATCGCACCGTGATATTGCGGGCGGTCGTGCTCGTCTCGGGCGGCCATGATTGGCCCAGCCTCTCTTGGGGGGGTGGATCGCTGGCAAGGGTGGTGCGCATTCGGACCTCCAGCTCGGCTCGCCACCGAACAACAACTCAGCTGTCGTCCAGTCGCGCGCATAATCGACCGGTGAAGGGGTAAGAGGGACGTCGTCCGCCGGCATCTCCAGCAGCCTCGCATCTCTTTCGAGACGTCTGCACATTACCACGACATGACGCAGTGACGGCCTCCTGCGCCTGCACCCTCGACTTGTTTGCTCCTCAACCCCATCCGTTTGCGATCGACCAAACGAGACGAGGCGATCTTTTTGCACGATAGACAGATAACACAGCGCGCGTGGGTCGGCAGTGGAGCCCCCGCAAGCCGCCGAGACAGAACAGGACAGAACAGGACAGGACAGGACAGGACAGGACAGGACGAGCAGAGCAGAGCAGAGCACAACAGCCAACATGTGGAGCAGGATAACGGGCAAAAGCGACGGGTCGTCGCGCGACCGAGACGACGGCGAACGCCGCAAGAGGAGCGATTCGTCCACCACACGGCGCTCCAAGGGCCCCGAATCCGTGGTGTCGACCAGTTCCTCGCGACGGCCCTCGGGACGCGAATCGCGATCTCGAGCGCCCGAGAGCGTCGCGAGCAGCTACGCTACCTTTGCGACGGCGTGGGATGACGGCGCCGACACGAGGAGCAATGCCGATCTGTACGACGATCCGAGGGACGAGGACAGGAGGCGGCGGCGCAGGGACGACGACGAGCGGTCGACGTACTCGCGCAAGGAGCGCTCGCGCAGCAGGGAAAGAGCGGGCCAGTGGGAGAGAAGGCGCTCGACGAAGGAGAAGGAGAAGGAGAAGGAGAGGGAGAAGGACAAGGGCCAGGACAGGGCCAGGGACAGGGACAGGCCGAAAGAGGCGGAGAGGCAGGCGGAGAGGGATGCGGACAGGGAGAAGAGCGGCAAGAGGAAGAGCCGCTCGGAGGCGGGAGGGTCGCGCCCGCAGGAGATTGTCGAGAGCCCGCGGCGGGGAGCTGACTATCTGGCCCTGACTGCGCCGCCGCAACCTCTGGCGCACAACGGGCACAACGGGCACAACGGGCAGTACATGATGTCTGGCGGCCTCCCACCTGCGGGGGCCATCTCATCGCATGCGCAGGACCAGTTCCCCGGCCAGGATCCCGCCCAGTTCGCAGCGCCCTCCATCCCCCACGGCCCGGTGCACACCGACTCGTTTGGTGAGGCTTCAGGCTACTACGGCGACCAGGGCCAATCAGTCCACCAGCAGCCCGGCGTGCGACCCGACCCCCCCTCCGTCTTGATGCCCTTGGACACGCCCCACCTCATGGCGGCTTCGTCCCAGGCCAACCCCGTGGCAGATACCGGAAACGGTGCAGCCGCCGACTTTTACGGTCCTTCCAAGCCCGACGCGCCATCGACGAAGCCGCCGCGCCCGTCGTCGATGCCGGGCGCCTTCACCGACGACGAGCCCTCACCTCCGAAGCCACCGCGCCCCTCCTCCAAGCCGGGGAAGCCGAGCAAACCGAGCAAGATTGGCTCGGCGGCTGCTGTGGCAGGTGCAGCCGAATTGGGATACGCTGTTGGCCACAGCCCCTCCCATTCACTGCAGACACAGCACACGCAACAGACACACCACACCCAACATGCCCAGCACATCCAATACACCTCGAGCTATACCAACGGCCACAGCGTCCCGGGTCCGTCCGCTTCTGCGTACTACCAGGGGAACAACCCGTCGTACAGCACCATCGACGGGAGCGAGCTGCCCAACTATTCAGAGGCCATGGAGGACCGGCCGCCCGTCAAACCTCCGCGGCCAGGAAAGCACGACAAGGACCCGTACGGCTCGGCGCACACCGGACTGCATACCGCCGGAGTGGCTGGCCTGGCAGCATATGGGTTGGCCCACCACCACTCGCATGACCACCCGCATGACCACCCGCATAACCACTCGCACAACCACACATCATCTATGCCTGGTGGCTTCCCGTCTGATGCGTACGGACCTTCATCCGGCCCCTTTGTGTCGGGCGGTATGGCCCAGTACCAGCGACACGAGCATAAAGGAACCGGCACCAAGTTTGCAGACTGGTGGAAGAACCACGAAGACGTGGCCAAGATGGAAGAGTACACCGAATACATTGGAGTCTGCCGAGGCTGCTTCGACCCCCGATCTTCGGCCATAGATGCGCCGCGAAAGCACCACTACGGGCGGAGGCGCTCGGGAGAGTTGCGTGCTTCGGGTATTCCGGAGAAGCACTCTCGATACGGGCTGTCTGAAAAGGCATCGCGGTATTCGCTGTCTGGTGACGAGAGGCGACCGAAACCCCTGAAGCACAAGAAAAGCAGCAGTGGTGGTGCTGGATGGCTTGCTGCCGGTCTGGGGTCAGTTGGTCTTGCCCAGGCTGGCAAAGCGCTGTGGAGCCAGCGGAGGGACGACTTCGACGACACGTACAGCGTCAAATCGGGACGCTACAATCGGACTCGCCCAAGTCGCAGCAGGAGCCGTTCTCGCGAGCGCTATTCCTCTGCACGCTCCGAGGTTCGACGCAGGAGTCGCTCCAGGGACCGCATGTCCGTCGGCGTCACTGGCAGCCGCAAAGAACACAGGAGTGTACGTCACCGCTCGCGGTCAAGGTCGCGTTCTCGTTCGGGAGACCGCAAGTCTGGCATCCTGGGTGCGGCGCTTGGTGCTGGAATCGCGGCATCGGCCCTTGGTGCTGCTTCCCGGCGGAAGCACCGCAGTCACAGCCGCAGTCGTTCCAACTCGCCCCAGGGACAGTACATGCGCCATCGACGGGGCAGCAGCGACAACGAGCGGAAGCGTCGCATGAGTCGCAAGTCATCTCGAAGCTCGGTCACATCCGGCTCGGTGATAGACATTTCTCAGAGTCATCAATCCCAAGGTGGCTTTCTCGGTGGCTTCTTCTCTGCACCTCCACCAAAAGTGAAGCGCCAAAAGAGTCAGGCTAAACTGAAGAAGAAGAAGAAGAAGGCGGGATTCTTCAACTTTGGCAATGCCTCCAGCTCATCCTCGGACTCGAATATTGCATTTGGCACCGGCTATGTGAAGCAAAAGAAGCGGCCTGCACGACGCACCTCTGACGAGAAACTCAACGCTACTTTGCTCGCTTTGGGTGGTACCGCTGCTGCCATCACCGCTGCCCAGGCTGCGCGCAACAGGGGAAAACATCGAGCTGAGGTGGTTGCGGTCAGAGAGAATCGCCATCGATTTGGCAATGACCACCGTCGTCCTGGGTCCTCTCGCCATGGTGATCCTCACGACGCCGACGGCTGGGAAGACCTCCCTGACGATGAGACGGACACGTCGAGTGATTACTCCGGTCTTGCTTTTGGTGATTGGAGAGGCAAGAGCACCGAGTCACTCGTGTCGAACGGCTCGGGAACGAACAAATGGGATTGGCGATGGGGTAGCAAAAGGGAGAAGAAGACTTCTACTGAGAACCTGCACAGTGCTACCAATACCTCGCTCGTTGGCCCTGCCGTAGCCGGTGGTATCGTTGGAGCAGCCGTCAGTGCCGTCCCTTATCGCCATGACAGCAGTGCGAGCAGTGCCCCTACACTCCAATCTGTCTATCCTGTGCAGTCGAATGACCCTACCGCATTCGATGCTCGCCGCGCCGGCCCTTCGATGCCACCACCGCAACCTCTCGTCACCAACCGGCCGGGTGCCATCAGTATCCAGCATCCTCAGCCTCTTCATCAAGTTCCGGGTACCATGTACACGCAAGCCCCAACGCAGCCAGGTTATGTTGCCCCGAGCGGACCTCCTGTCTTCTCCCAACCCGACCACTACCAGACTGGGTATGATGTCCCTCCTCTACCTCCTCCCATGCCACGGCGCGCCAACTCGTCACCCATCCAATCATCCTTCGGCCGTAATGCCGCGATTGGTATAGCTGCAGCCGGTGTCGGAGCTGCTGCTTACGCCGCTGGAAAGAGTCAAGAGCGTCCGACCAGCTCTGCTTCCAATGTTCGCTTCGACTTGACGAGAGAACAAGAAACTAAAGCCAAACGTCAACTTCGCAAGGAGCAGGAGCGCACGGAAGACGAAGAACGCCGTCGCCGCCGCCTCGATGATGATCGCCAGGAAGAAGAGCGAAGGAGTCGTGAGCTCAAGCGCCAGCAGGAGGAGGCGAGGAAGTACATGGAGGCCGAAAGGCTTGCCCAGCTTGAAGCCGAGCGGCAAGATCGTGAGCAGACGGAGAAGAGGCGAGCTCGCGAAGCTAGAGAGGCCGAAGTTCGGGAGCGTCGTGAGCGCGAAATCCGTGAAGAAGCACAGCGGAAAGCTGACATTGACGCTCAATTGGAACGGATGCGACAAGAGCGTCTTGCAACCGAACGCCGAGAAGAGGAAAGGCAAGAAGAACTCGAACGCGAAGCGGACCGGAAGCGAAAGGAACGGCGTGACGCTGAACGCCGAGATGCCGAGCGACGTGAAGAGGAGATCCGACAAGACACTGAACGTCGGCGCCGAGAGCGCGAGGCTCAGGAGTACTCTGATCGTTACGAGAGTGATCGCGAACGACTCAGGCTTGAGCAGCAAGTGACGGGGAGTTCGGTCGCCAGCGATGTGCGTCGTAAAGAGCGAGAGCTTGAAGATCGAGAGCGCGACATTGTACAACCGGATACTTGGAAGTCCACTGCGGCCGCGGCGACCGTTGCCGGTGCGGCTGCTGTCATTACCAGCGCTGCTATAAAATCCTCCAAACGCGACAAGCGCAAGACGAAAACGGTGGAACCGGCTGTCAAGACCATCCAGCCAAGTCAGATTGCCCAGGACTACGCCGATGATGAGATATTCGACCCCAACATGTTCAAGAATCGAAGGAACAAGCCTGTCCCTTCGGCCACATCCGCAAGCGAAGTGTTCCAAGAGTGGGAAGACAAGTACAAGGAAGCGCCTGTCTCTCAGGCTGACTTCTTTGCGCCAAAGGAACTTCTCGACCATAGCTCTGTCTCTCCCAAGATTGATCCGAATGAGGGAGCTACGGGTATTCACATTTACCAAGCGCACGACGACTTTGATATTGGTCCTCCGAAGAACCCGCCATATCCATCTCCGTACTCGTTCACTGCTTCACGGGATGGACACGGTGCTCCATCTCCTCCAACCTGGGCTGTGCCTACTCTCAACCTTATTCAGCCTACACCTCCCGGTAGCCGTGCAAACTCTAATCGTGGTGTTTCTGCGCCTTCGTCACCAGCCATTGAGCCTCAACCGGAACCGAAGGAGCCGGAGCCGAGACAGGTTGATGCCAACAGACGTGGTTCAAGAGTTAGCTGGGGCGAGAACCAGTTCCACGCCTATGAGGTCCTTACGCCGGATTCGTACCGCGAGCAGTTCATATCTGATGGCGATCTCAAGAAGCAGATAGCTCAATCACATGATGAGATCATCGTGGAAGCTGATTCGCCCAAGTCTGGGAAGACGAGCACCTTTTACCGCCCCGAGAATGAGGCAAAAGTGGTTGAACCCGAGATTCCCGCGAGCACGCAGTATGTGCAGGATCAAGAAGCAGATAGCTGGGCTGGGACCATGTCGAAGAAGTCTGGCAAGAAAGACAAGAAGAAAGCCAAGGCTGCCGCCGCCGCCGCTGCCGCAGCAATCACCACCGCAGCCGTCCTCTCTCGTGATAAGAAGTTCGATACTGCATCCACCGTGAGCGATCCTTTTGCGGATAAGTATGAAGCGTCGGACGTCCAGTCGACAGCTCCTTCGACAAGCAGCGTCTACCAGCCACCGTACTACGACTCCGCTCGAGATATCAACGCTGCTACGTCCAGACCTCAGGGGTTTGTGGAGGGTGACATCACCACAGAGCCAGAGGCAATGCACATTCCCGGAGGCTTTGACGATGAGCCGGCGCCGGAACCTGAGAAGCCGGTCGAGGATGAATGGGCGGCACCCGCTAAGAAGAACAAGAAGGGAAAGAAGGGAAAGAAGTCCAAAGGCACCGAGGACGAGTTCTCCACGCAAGATCTGCCCAAGGCTGTTGAGCCCATTCCCGAGCCCGAACCTGATTACATTGTTGCCAAAGAGCCAGAGAAAACAATCGAGGATGAGTGGGCTGTTCCCACGAAGGCCAGCCAGAAGGACAAGAAAAAGAAGAAATCACAAAGCGTTTCCGAGGATCCTTGGTCTCAAGAAACTTCAAAAGCCACAGAACCAGAACTAGCACCAATGCCCGAACCTGAACCGATTCGAGAGCCGGAGAAGCTGATTGAAGACGAATGGGCTGTACCGACCAAGCTGAGCAAGAAGGACAAGAAGAAAAACAAAGGACAAAATGCATCTCAAGACTCACGGGCCGAAGATACGTCCAAGACTGCTGCACCTCTGCCGGAACCGGAGCCGGAACCTATCAAAGAAGCAACACGTGAGCCAGAGAAGGTGGTTGACGATGAGTGGACTGCGCCTGTGATATTGAGCAAAAAGGATAGGAAGAAGAAGGCCAAGGCGGCGAAGCGCGAAAGCGTTGATAGCTGGGAAGACTCACAATCCAGTCAGCCTAGTACCCCTGTGGTCGAGCGTGATATTCGGGATATTGAGCCTGCATACAAAGCCTATTCTCCTCCGAAGCCTTCATACGAAGGTGGAGTTGATCTTGGTTCTTCAAAGTCGGAGGAAAGCTCCAGTAAGACGGTAACAGCTGCCATGGCTGGAGGCTTTGCTGGTCTTGTAGCTGCTTCCATGAAGCAAGATCAAGACAGGATGGCCTCGGATCTTGATCAAGCACGGGATAACCTCCACCACTCGGATCAGCGCATCAACGGGTCTAGTTCTTATGAAGGGGTGGATAAGAAGATTATAATTCCAAGCACTGCATTTAACGACGACGAGGAGATTGCCGATTTAAAGACGCCTAAGAAGAAGAAGAGGCATAGTGGCAAGTACTCGCCATCAGTTGGATCTCCGCTCCGGTCCGAGTTGCAATACAATGATTACGTCGGTGCTCATGTTGCGCCTACGGTGTCCAAGGAAGAAGCGATTTTTGACGCACCGAAGGCTCCAGTTGATCTGGGCATGTCTGATGTGACGCCTTCAGCGGCGCACAACATCCACGACTCTGGCTACTACGCTCCAGACGATCAAGCAAATGTTCAAACTTTCGATCGGGACTCGGATGAATTCTTCTCCGCAGGATCTGATGATAGGAAGAAGTCCGAGGAAAAATTGCCAACACACGACAAACACGATGACCGGGACAATCGATCAATCGTCTCCCCCGGAAACCGATACGACGATGAGCTCGATCGCCGACGCCGAGAGGGGCGTTCAGCTAGTGGGGAACGTGGCTACGAGCTCGACGATGGTGAAAGTAGGCGTAGACGTCATAGGCATCGCGAGACGGCCGATCAAGACGACGACTGGGACATGAAGTCGACTATCTCCGAAGCACGTTCAGAAGCCACAGGAGAACGTCGGCGTAAGCACAAGAGACGGGAGAGCGAACGCAATGGCTCTCCTGAACACCGAACACGCTCTCCTGCTGCTTCAGATCCGGGTGACCTTCTCGACCGCGAACGCAGGTCGTCGAGAAGGAAGTCAAGGCGTGAGGGTGACGATGACGGTGCTTTTATCGTCTCTTCTCCACCACGGTACGATGAAGAGCGTAGCACGAAGAAGGAGAAGGAGAAGGAGAAGCGACCTTCGGGGTTGTTCGGGCTCTTTAGCAAGTCGAAAGAAAGTCTCGTCGACACATCTAGCAAATCGTCCAGGTCCAAGGACGACGACGATGCCGAACGCAAGCATCGCAGGAAGAAGAGGAGCGAACGAGGCTCGGCATACGGCTCAGATGACGATGATATGCGGTCAACGGTCTCTTCCAGATCGAAGGAAGAGGACGGGGACGGTGAGCGCAGGCATCGGAGGAAGAAGAAGAGCGACCGAGGCTCCACCTACGGATCGGACGACGACGACATGCGCTCTACTATATCTTCCAGTAGCAGTCGCCACAAGAGGAGGAGTCGGGACGAGGAAGGTAGCAAGGTATAGCATTCTATCTCCTTGCGGCAGTTTTTATTTTGTATCATGTACAGTAGATGTTAATTCATTTTTTTGCTCTAGGACCCCTCCTCCCGCTCTCGATATGACGATGAAGATCAGTCTTTTTTAGACGGTTGGGCAGTGGCCGCCACACCACTGCCCGCAAGTGAGAGTACGTCTCACAGCAGTGAAGATAGGTATCCCGACAGTGGCGTCTCAGGAGATCGACCTCAACCTTCTCTTCCTACGATCGATACCTCATTAACCTTTCCCAACGACTCCGTCGATGCCAATGCTGAACATCCGTCCACCCCTACCGGGGAAGATCCTCGTGCGTTCTTGACCAGGCTCACGGGTTTGCAACCATGGCAGCTCGAAGCTTTCCCTGATGAGCTACCGCCACTTCCTCTGTCCAGACCGTCCAGTCCGAACGTTCAGACTCCAGATCAGTTACACAGCACGAGTCCGCTCACGGAGCGTACAATGCGCTTCCGCAGGATGACGAGCTCGCCCAATGCACAGCGAGACCTCAAGCTTGATCTTGGAAGTCCTGCCAGCTCGCCTCTTCGCCCTTCGGGTCCGAGGCACACAAGGTCCTACTCTGCAGAGTTCAAAAACTCCCGTGAGTTCAGGCCTTTGTACCTGGTTGAGCGCAACCGCAAGTCTGCCGAAATTGATGAACTGTTACCAGCCCTCCCGTCCAGTGGTAGTCCATCTCAAGCATCGTCTACGACCGGGGATGAATACCAATCCGCACTCCAGTCGCCAAATCTCAGCATCAGCGATGCTTTCGAAGATTCGTTCGTAGATCCACTTGACTTCATCTCACCGCAACATCCAGGCCCAGAGATGCAGCTTACGGAACTTCAAGATCAACAAGTGGAGGAAGTGGATGGAAGTGAGCAGACCACGCCTAAAGCTTCGTCTTTCCCGGCTGGGGTGTTGGATCGTAGATTCGATATCGGACCGCCTGCCGATGCACTTGCTGCAAAGCTCGAGGGTATACAAGGTGAAGATGCGAAGGGTCTTGGCTTGACACTTCCTTCCTCACGGCCGATAAGTCCCCTCGTGGAGAGTCCGGCCCTCGATGATTCCAAGATGCGTATCACAGCTCGGAGTCGCGACCCCTCGCCCTCGCACTCGTCCTCTCGCCTTCAAGATGCTGCTTTGGGCGCTCTTATAGGAGGTGCCGCAATCGCCGCAACCCTCGGCCATCATGAACCCCGCGACGGTTCCGACGACGACTTCATGGGCGGTAATATCGACGAAGATACCATTGCCGAAGCCGCGAAGACTGCCCCAGTTCCCGAGCCCTTCGAAGAGCCCAAACGACCTGCTCTTGTCCGTGCACCCTCGTCATCCACTAAGAAAGGCAAGAAAGGAAAGAAGGGCAAAGGGAAGAGCGTTGACATTGGCACCGGCGTGGAGAGCCCGAAGGAACTCACAGCTGAGGATTACCAGAAGATTCGAGAACAAGATGCTGCTGATGCTATCGATGGGTGGTTCGATAGCCCACCGGTTGAGAAGAAGAAGGTTGTCGAGGAGCAGGTGGAACATGTCAAACCTGTCGAGATTAAGATCGATCCCAACCTTCTTCGTCGTGACGTCAAGGGCAAGGGAAAGAAGAAGGCTAAGGGCAAGAAGGGATCAGTTTCCATCTCGAGCCCCGCAGAATCCCCCGCGCCTGCACCTATGGAAGAACTTGCCACGCCACTCGCTAGCTCATCAAAAGACTTCGCACAGACTGGATACATACCCGGCTCTTCCGCCAGTTACGTGCCAACCTTCATCGAGAACGAGGAAGAATGGGCCAAGAACCGCTCCGAATCCGTCGTCACCGATGACGCCACACTCGTCGGTGAACCGGTCGTCAGCTCCCCAGAAGCTCTGTCTAAAGAGTTCAGACGCCAGAAGATTCTCGACGCTACACAGCCGGGTGGACAAGATCATACGGATGTGAGGCGCATGGAGTTGGAGAGCCGCGAAGGCTTGCAAGATTTCCCCGGTTTAGTGAAGAAGCTTTCTGAGAGCAAGTTGGGGATTTGGAATGATGGTGAGGCTGCTAAGCCAACGGTTGACCTCTGGGCTGCTACTACGCCGAAGGAGATTGAAGAGCCTGAGTTTGATGTATTTACGCCGAATACCGCTCAGGATCTCGGTCGGCTTGAAGAGACCAAGGCGATTACGACCAAACCGGCAGTCGAGGAAGAGGTCACACCTGTTGCCAAGGGTAAGAAAGGAAAGAAGGGAAAGAAGGGGAAACGTGGAAGTCAAACCATCGAACCCGAGCCTGCCCATGTGACTCTTCTCCCAGAGCCTGTTAGTACCAAGGAACAGGTCGAGCAAGATATCCTCAAGCCCGCGTTCGACGCTGGCGCGATGGCTCAGTACCTCGATACAAGTGCTTCGCCTGAGAAATCAGGTCAAGCTACACCTGTCGTCAAAGCTGTCGAGCAAACCGCAACCCAAGATGGCGTAAACGTCATGGACTTCCTCATCCAAGACGATTCAGGCTCTTCTCTCCCTGCCGAAACCAAGCCCGCCACTCCGCCTGCTGCAGACTTCACGCCTTCTGTCGCCGAAACTCCGAGTGAAGGGAAGAAGGATGTGGATGTTATGGACTTCCTCGTCAAAGATTCTTCTTCTTCTGAAGCGGCTGGGCCTTCTCCTGTCCCTACACCCGCTGCTGTGGAGGAAAAGAAAGCCGCCGAGAAAGAAGCTAAGGATGCGGCTTCTGGGTGGGGTTCGTCGTTGCTTGGCGCTTTGAGCTGGGGGAAGACGAAGGGGAAGAGCCAGCCTGACATCCCAAAGGCGAAGGGTCCGGTTGTTACGCCTTCCGTACAAGAGAAACCTGCTCTCTCGGCCAAGGATGAGTTGACCACTGCTCCTGATGTTGAAGAGGAAAAGCTTGCGGAGAATGAGGTACTTACGGAGCCTTCGACGCCCGTTGTGGAAGATGAGTGGGCGACCTCGACGTCTTCGAAGAAGAAGGGTAAGAAGGGAAAGCGGGGTTCAAAAATCGTGGAGGCGGAAACTACGCCTGAGCCAGCGCTAGAGGTTTCAACTGTACCCACGGAGAATGTATCCGAGAAACAAGTCGAGGGGCTACCGACGACTACCCTAGAATCCGAACAAGCTACCGCCGAAACGCCTGCCGCTGAACCTGAACCTGAGCCCACGCCTCCTGAACCACTGCCTGCTGCAGATGATGAGTCGGCACTTCCTACATCATTGAAGAAGAAGAGCAAGAAAGGGAAGCGGGGTTCAAAGGTAATTGAGCCTGAGCCTGCTCCCGAACCTTCTGCTGCGGCCGTAGAGGAAGCGCTAGAGAAGCCAGGTGATGAGCCTTCGCCTACAACGCTAGAGACCGAAGAAACTTCTGCTGAGACGACTCCCGCCGAGCCCGAGCCCATTCTACCCGAGTCACAAAGTCAACCTACTGTTGAGGACGAGTGGGACTTCACGACCAAGAAGAAAGGCAAGAAAGGCAAGAAGGCGCAACGCGAGAGTCTTCAGCCTTCAATTCTTGTCGAGGAGCAGCTTAGCACGCCGACTACTGAGACTGAGGAAGAGGCATCTGTTGATATTGCTCCTGCGGAGGCGTCTCGTGATCTCGATATCAGCGAGCCTCCAGCTCAAGATCTCCAGATCAATGACCTGGTGCAGGCTGCTCAGCCGGCAGTCGAGACGCAGGAAGATGAATGGGGGTTCACACCGAAGAAGAAGAGCAAAAAGGGCAAAAAGGCGCAAAGGGAGAGCTTGAAATCTCCCACTTCCATTGAGGCTGAGATCAGCTCACCTACTACCGAGACATCGCAGGGTCCCGCCACCGACAATGCGCAAGAGTCTTCTCGCGGTATTTCAATCAGCGAAAAACCCGCTCCTCCACAATTGGAACCTGTCGATACTGGCGTGCAAGAAGAGCAGACTTCTGAGACGAAGGCCGAAGCTCAGGACGATGAGTGGGGGTTGACGCCAAAGAAGAAGAGCAAGAAAGGTAAAGGAAAGAAAGGCGCACAAGCTTTTGATTCTGAACCTACATCCGAGACCAGCACCCCAACCGTCGAAAATCCAGAGCCTTCCATCGATACTAGTCTCGAACCGTCCCGCGAACTTTCTCCTACAAGCGACGAGCCCACGCTGCCAACAGATCTCGTTGAAACTACCGAGCAAGAACTGCTTACCCAACCCACTGCCGAAGCTCAAGACGATGAGGGGGGCATCACATCTAAGAAGAAGGGTAAAAAGGGCAAGGGAAAGAAAGGCGCACAAGCTTTCGAACCCGCGCCCGAAGTCCAAGCAGAAAGCCAATCTTCCGAGCCCACAATCGTGCCTGAGATGGATATCACGAAAGAAGTCGAACAGAGCACTGAATCCACGCAAACCGACACTTCGCCTGCTGCTGGAGAAGACGAAAAACTGCATGTCGAGGCCGAATGGGCTGCCCCCTTGTCGAAGAAGGATAAGAGCAAGAAAGGCAGAAAGGGAGAAAGCGTCGAGGCTGAGCCCAGTATCCCGGAGGCTCTTGAAGTCAAGGATGAGCAGTCGCTTGATCCGGAACCAGTGCAGACCGAATCTGCCGTTGAAGCGCCACTTGAGGAGCCTTTTCAGGAGACTACGCGAGCTGCAGAGCCCGCCGTCGAGGATGAATCGGCATTGCCATCTTTGAAGGACAAGAAGAAGAAGAAGAGAGGTAAGAAGGGTAAAGCTGTTGAGCTCGAGCCCGAGCCTGCAACCCTAGATGTCGTCGAAGTCAAGGATGAGCAATCGCTTCCTTCTGACCCAGTTCAAGACAAGCCATCCATAGCTGATGTTGTTCCCGATACGCCTGCTCCCGAGATCTTGCAACCCGAGCGCAAGATCCAGGATGAATGGGCATCACCATCTTCTTCAAAGAAAGACAGGAAAAAGAAAGGGAAGAAGGATACCATGACCGAGTCTGGACCTGAGCCCACTCCGTTGACTGTCTCCGAAGCCAAAGACCTGGAACCGCTTCCTTTTGAGCCAGGTCAAGACGAGCTCAGTACCCCCAACGCCGCCCTTGATGCGCCTACTTCGGACATCCTGCAACCTGAGCCAGTTGTCGAGGATGAGTGGGCATCGTCGTCGACCTCGACGAAAGGCTCGAAGAAGGACGAGAAAAGCAAGGTGGTTGAGTCCGAGCCAAGCACGCCGCCTACCGCTGAAGCCCAAGCAAGCACTTCCATGACCAAAGTTCGGGATGAGCAGATGGCTGCTCCAGAGGCGATTGCGACGGAGCAGGCCACCGAGATGGTTCCTGATGAGGCTGCTCGAGAGCTTGGTCAATCTGCGGAGCCTGTGGTTGAGGAGGAGCGGGCTGCTCCTCTGTCCAAGAAGGCCAGGAAGAAGAAGGGGAGGAAGGACAGGGCACAGGAATCGGAACCTAGCACCCCCGTCGTCGAGGTTCAAGAAGATCCCGTTCCTCTCGCAGAGATGGTCGAGAAGCAGGCTACCGATGTTGTACCCAGCGAAGCCACGCAAGACCTCGCACCATCCGTGGAACCTGCTGCTGAGGATGAGTGGGCTGCTCCTCTGTCCAAGAAAGCCAAGAAGAAGAAAGAGAAGAAGGGCTGGACGCAAGAGACTGAGTCAAGTGCCCCAGCTGTCAAAGTATCGCAGGACCTCGGACAGCCTGCAACACCCGCACTCCTCGAGGTAGCTACAACGGAGTCCCCCAAGGCTGAGTCCGATCAAGAAACTCAGCAGCCACTCGCATCTGAAGATACTGCCGTTGATGACGGGTGGGCCGCTCCTTTGTCGAAGAAGGATAAAAAGAAGGGCAAGAAAGGCAAAACTCAGGACTCCGAGCTAAATGCACCTGTCGTAGAGATCAAGGGGGAACCTGAGCCAGTTCCGGATGAGATTCCAGTGGCGAGCAGCAGTGATGTCGTCCCTGAAGCTCAGCCTGCGTTCGAGCAAGAAGCTTCACAGCCGTTGGCTCCCATCGTCGAAGGTGAAGGGGCCGCTCCGTCCTCGAAGGATATGAAGAAGAAGGGTGAGAAAGGCAAATCCCAGGAATCCGAGCCAAGCACATCAGTCAGCGAACTCAAGGAAGGATTTGGACCAGTTCCCGAATCGGTCACAACTGAGGATAGCGCCGATGTGAAAGATGAGATTGCAACTACGCCTGAGCCAACCCGCGAAGCAACCACAATTGAGAGCAGCGCCAGTGCCTTGCCCGAACCCGCCCCTAGACTCCAAGAAGAGACCCCAGAAGCTTCTACGCCTGCGGAAGTCGACGAGTGGGCCGTTCCATTGTCCAAGAAGAACAAAAAGAAAGGCAAACAAGGCAGGTCTGTATCCTTTGAGCCTAGCATTACAACAACAGAGGAGCCAAGTGAGCAGTCGAAAGAGAATGTCGAGCCTACTAGCAGCACGCCACAGGATGTCGACGTTAATCCACCTACTCCTCTGCCTTCTCAGGAAGAAAGCACGCGCGAGTTCGACATTGCCGGGTCCCCAACTCCCGCCACCGAAGACCAATGGGCGACCCCAACTTCCTCGAAGAAAGACAAAAAGAAAGGCAAGAAGGGAAAAACTAGTCAAGAATCCGGTCCCGAAGAACTTTCTCAACCCATGTCTGAACCCGAGCTTTCTTCGCTTACGAAGGAAGCTTCTACGCCCATCGTGCAGGACGACGTGTCAGGTGACAAGGATCTTTCACCGCCCATTGGCGATGGACCCACATCGTCTGAACCCGTTGTTTCCGAACCCCAACTCCAGATTATCGCAGATGACGAAAAACCTGCACATGCTGACCCTGTCGTGGAGGACGAATGGGCGATGCCGCCGGCCAAGAAAGATAAGAAGAAAAAGGGTAAGAAAGGCAAGGAGCCCGAAAGCACTGCAACATCGACACCAGATGAGACTGAAACCATTCCCGCGGTCGCGGCCGTGGCCAACGAGAATGCGCCTGCTGTTTCCGAGGAACTTAATGCCCCGCCAATCGTTGAAAATTTGGTGGAGCAACCTGTTGAGTTTGTGGTCGACAATGAATCGGCTGCGCCCATCCTGAAGAAGGATAAGAAAAAGGGCAAGAAAGGGAAAAATAACGCCTCTGAAAATGATCCTACTCTATACGTTGCCGCCGAACCTTCTGCCACGGACATCAATGCCACGACTGTGACTGAAGAGCAGTCTATAGAGCCAGCTTCCGAACCTGTCGTTGAAGACGAGTGGGCTGCACCTCTTTCGAAAAAGGACAAGAAGAAGGGCAAAAAGGGAAAGAAGGCTGTCGATGATGTGAAGCCTGCGCCGGTTGTGAGCGAGTCCATCGTCGAAGATGATACCGCAACTCCTCAAGTCGTGGAGGAATTGCTTACCGAGCAGATTAGCGAGCCTGTCGTCGAAGATGAGAAGAAAGGAAACAAGGGGAAGAATGTCGCTGAAGATGAACCCGCTCAAGTCACTGCCGAACCCATTGTCGAAGAAGCCCCGCAAGTTACAGAGGATGTGACCACGGAGCAATCAAATAAGCCTGTGATCGAGGACGAATGGGCCACGCCTTCTTCAAAGAAAGATAAGAAAAAGAAGAAGGGCAAAAAGGGTGCGATCGAAGCAGATATATCCGAGCCTAGTGCCGCACCCGTGGAAACAGAGCCCCCTCTCGAAAAAGTCCCCGTCTCCGATAATTTGATTGCCGACGATCCTCGCGACGTTCCGCTATCCAATTCTCTGCCCGAGACTCAGTCTGATCTCCTATCAAAGCAACCACTTTCTACATCTCAATTGGACGCCCCCGCGACTGAACAAGGGCAGCCCCAGGACAAAAATGGGACGGCGCCAGTCTCCAGGAAGGATAAGAAGAAGGGAAAGAAAGGCAAGCGTGCTTCTACCTTCGAGAGTGAACCGTCTACGGCAACTGCAACCCAAGCCGAAGAAGGCAATGTCATCCCTTTAGATGAACCTGTGTCTACGCAAGAGGGATCGGAGCCTGGAATTGATCAACTCGCATCTATCCCCAGTGCGGCTGAAGAGGCCAAAGATGAGCTGGTGCAGGAGGATGAATGGGCGCCGATCTTGAAGAAAGACAAGAAGAAGGGCAAGAAGGAGAAACGTGCATCTACGACCGAAGACGAACCTTCCGCACCTATTGATACCCCGGCTGAAGAAGTGGAGGGAGTTTCTTTTGAGGAGCCAGTTCCTGTACCTGAAGCCCCTGTGGTCGAAGCTCCTGCCGCCGAAGAAGAGAAGGTCGACCAAGATGAGTGGGCGTTGCTTTCAAAGAAGGACAAGAAGAAGGGGAAGAAAGGCAAGCGTGCGGTCACGATTGATCATGAGCTTTCACCACCGATTGCCGCTCCTGTCGATGAGCTCAAGGAGGTTTCTTTGGAAGAACCAATTGCATCCACATCACAAGAGTCTAAGCATGTGGTAGATGATCAACCAGCCACTACGCCATCTGTTTCTGAAGAGCCACCAGCCGAGCAGCCTCAGGTAGAAGACGAATGGGCTGCGCTGGTCCCAAGAAAGGACAAGAAGAAGGGCAAGAACGGCAAACGAGCTTCGATCCTTGAGGAAAGCGGAACATCTACGCCTATTGATACATCGGCGGAAGAGACCAAGGTTGCACCTTTAGACGCATCAGCGGATCCTACGCCTCTCACTTCTGAGCAAGTCGAAGACCAGCTGCCTATTTCCACCGCGGAAACTGAAATCCCCCCCATTCAGCAAACCCAAGAAGAAGATGACAGGGCGCCAATTCCCAAGAACGACAAGAAGAAGGGGAAGAAGGGTAAACGAGGTTCTGCACTCGAGACAAGTGAGCCTTCTACGCCTATTCCTACCGCTGCCGAAGAGATCAAGCAACCTGTTCCCGAGGAACAACCAGTGTCCATTCCCCAGGTCGCACAAGAGTCAAAACAACAGACTGAAGACGATGAGTCGGCAGCACCGGTATCAAAGAAGGATAAGAAGAAAGCCAAAAAAGGGAAACGCGCATCTACGATTGAGGAACAGCCTCTTCAGCCTACAGAGGAGGTCAAAGACGTCCCTTTCGACGAGCCTACTTCTACACCTGAAATCTCACACCCAATTCATGTGACTGAGTCAACGGTGTCGCCAGAAGCTGAATCTTCTGAAAAAATTGTCCCCTCGACCACGCAAGAAGTAATCCCTTCGGAGATACCCGAGCAAACATCTACGCCAAGTGATTCCCAAGAAGCCGCTACGGAAGAATCGGGGTTTGCGACTACGTCGAAGAAGGGGAAGAAGGGCAAGAAAGGGAAGAAACGCGAGTCGGTTGTGGAAGACCTTGCACCTGAGACTTGCATCACTGTACCAGAGAGCGAAACGCTTCCCACAGAGACCCTTGCTACACAGCCGGAGCTCCAGTCTATTCCTGAGGACCTACCTGCTACTGCTACTCAGATTACAGAGGATGATACGAAAAGCTTGCCACTTGAAGAAGCCGTCGTGGACGCTCTTCCCGTCGAAGTTCCAACGTCAACCACGCAACCGGAACAGGCAGAAGAGAATGAGCGGGATTTGGGCTCTTCGAAGAAAAAGAAGAAAGGCAAGAAGGGAAAGCGCTCTTCTACGATCGAGGGAGAGCCACCCGCCATCGTGCCTGAGATTACCGAAACGCCTGCGCCAGAGACGGAGAAGCATAGCACTGATTCAATTTCAGGCGTCGATACTGCCGAAATTGCTCGTGATATTGTGCTCGAAGATAAACCATCTTCTCCCCAGATTAACGAACCATCCACGACTGCCGTCAATGACCCTACTGGGCTCGAAGAGGCTCCAGCAGACGATTCGGGCTTCACTTCCAAGAAGGACAACAAGCAAGCTGAGGCCACGACTCCTGTGCAAGAGACCATTGTCGACGTCGAGCCTGAAGTCGCACAAGATGTGCTGCCTTCTACGAGTGATGATGTACAATTACCGACAGACATTCCTGCCAAAACCCAGCCTGCTGATGAGGACGAGTGGGGCAGCTTTGCGCCGAAGAAGGATAAGAAGAAAGGCAGGAAGGCAAAAGGCAAGGCATCGGAGCCGTCAACGCCGACTGTTGAAGAGATCACTCCCGACGTGCAGCCCGAGATCGCGCAAGAGCTGGCTACTCCAATTGTAGAAGAAGCACAGGTGCCTCCTGAGACTCCGATCGAGCCTCAGCCAGCTGCTGAAGACGAATGGGGTAGTTTCTCGCTAAGAAATGACAAAAAGAAGGGCAAGAAAGGGAAAGGAAAAGAGCCTGAGCCGTCAACGCTTGCTCCCAACGAAGCGATTGTTGCCGGCCTACAGACCGAACCGACACAGGAGCCAGTTCCTTCTACAATCGAAGAAGCCAAGCCCGGTGAACAAAAAGAGCAGCCTGTGGATGATGATAGGGGTAATTCTACTTTGAAGAACAACAAGAAGAAGGGGAAGAAAGCAAAAGGCAAACAATCCGAAGTCACCACTCCAATCTCCGAAGACATCCCCACACTTCCAATAGACAAGAAGTTTCCAGAACCTGAGCTCGAAACACAGCCCGATATTGCTATTTCCGACAACGTGCCATTAGCTCAAAATGAGCAGAAGCCTGTCGACGCTCCATTGGAGATCATGGAAGATGTCACGCCCGACAACACTGCCCTGATCGAGCCTGACCAGCCTGCTGAGGGTGAACGTGGCTTTTCGTCCAAAAAAGACAAGAAGAAGGCTAAGAAGGGCAAGGGAAAAGCTTCAGGTCCTGCCACACCGATTGCTGAAGAGATACCGGAAGCGCCAGTGGAGGATGTGCAACATTCTGTCGAGCAAGCGGATCGCAGCATCGAGGACGCGCAGCAAAACAACACCCCTTCCACGGAGCAGACCGAAGCTGTAGTTGACGAGTGGGCTGTGCCGACTAAAAAGAAGAAGGGCAAGAAAGGAAAGAAATCGGAATCCACAACGGCTGTCACTGAAGCTTCCCCCGAGGGTCCAGTAGAACAGGAGAGCCAGCCTGCTGAGACAATACAAGTTGAAGAAGTTCAGGCTCTTTCCGACCCCGTTGCAGAACCACTTGTCGAAGAACAGCCCCACATCGAGCAATTCCATGAGGCCACAAAGGAAACTGAGGCTGTTGAGCCTACAGTCGCGCCGGTAGCGGAGCCTGAAGATGAATGGGCATCTCTAGGGTCAAAGAAGAAGGGTAAGAAGGGGAAGCGTAAGTCCGGTGCTGCTACGCCGATCGTTGAAGAGGCTCCTCTTGCCCCCGAACCCATCATTCAGGCCGAACCGGAAGTCGAACAGCCTGCTGTGGATGACATCACTCCGTCAATCGAAGCACCCATCGAAGAGAAAGAGTCACCAGTAGATGATTGGGCGATGCCAACTTCATCGAAGAAGAGCAAGAAATCGAAGCGCAAGTCTAGTGCAGCAGCATCATTCTTTGACGATGTTCCATCTACACAGGCCGAAGCTCCAACCTCAGTCGAGCCCGAAGAAGCTATTGTGACACCTGCTGTGGAGCCTGAGGTTCTGCCTGTTGAACCTACCGAAGAGAGGCAAGCTGCTCCCATCACCGAGCCGGAAGATGTATGGGCGGCGCCATCTTCTACCAAGCAGGGCAAGAAGGGCAAAGGCAAGAAATCTGAACCGCAAACACCCATCATTGAGCCTTCCGGATCCGTTCTTGAAACCGTCAAGATCGAGCCCGAGCCCGAGCCTACAGTGGAGGTGCAACCAGAACCGTCCGTCGAAGTTGAGGAAGTCGAGGCGGTCGATTTTGAAAAGCCCGCGCTTTCTCGGAAGCTTAGCAAGAAAGACAAGAAAGCTAAGAAGAAGGGTGCTGCTGTCTCATGGGATGATGAACTAGTCTCTGAGAGCGCTCCTGCTGCTGAGCCGGTGGAGGAGAGCATCATTCCCGCCGCCGACGTTGAGACGGTTAAAACTCGCGATGCTCCTTCGATTGACACGCTTCCAGTCAACGTTAAAGCCCAAGAAACCACTGCCACGGATACCCAGGAAGCAATTTCAACACCTAGCGATGCTTCTCAAGCGGAAGCTCCCGAAGACGAATGGGCTGCTGCCATGGCGCCTAAGAAGGGAAAGAAGGGCAAAAAGAGTAAACGACAGTCTGCGACTATAGAGGTCGAGTCCACCATTGTGCCCGAAGCCAACAGTGTCACCGAAACTGTTCCCTCCATTGACCAACCACTTGAAACGAGCCGCGAAGTTGTCGAGCAAAGCACCCCGCAAATTGTTCAAGCTGAAGAACCAGCTGCTTTGCTACCTGACTTCCCCAATGTCATCGAACAACAATCTACGCAGCTGCCTGATACACCAGAGGCGTCGCGCGAAGAAACTATCGTACAAGTTGACGATACCCGAGAGCCGCCGAAGGAGCCTGAAGTTGATGAGTGGGCTGCCCTTGCACCAAAGAAGGGTAAGAAAGGCAGAAAGGGAAAGAAAGCTAAAGAAGTCGCTTCTTCTGATGTTGTCGAAGAACCAGCTACTCCAACACCAGAGGTCGAACAGTCCACTGAGTCATTGCCTACTCCGCCAGTCGTTGAGACAGCTATCGAGCCCGTGGTTATTGATGAGGCACCGAAAGAAGAGCATCTGCCTTCCAAGAAATCGAAGAAGGATAAAAAGAAGGGCAAGAAAGACCTATCGATTACCAGCGCTGCGACCCCCACGATCGAAAAGGAGGTCGAGTTGGGCGAAGCCCCCGTGACTGAAGCAATTCCTATTACTTCCGACAATATTTCCCTCGATGTCTCAACTCAACCTCAAGAGCCGGAAGCTGAGCCGGCCTCGCCAGCTATGAAAGCCCTTCAAGATGATCTCACTGACTTCAAAGAACGTTCCGAAGCGCTTGATCGATCTCCAGCTCAAGATGATAAGCCTGCATCCCCCTCTACGCTAACCACGTCCGTTTTCGATGTCGTCGGAAAACTTGCCAAGAAGAACAAGAAGGGAAAGAAAGGCAAAGCTGGGGTTTCCGACTGGTCTGAACCGACAACTCCCGCTGCCGAGGCCGAAATCACTCCGCAGACAGAAGAGGTCAGCCAAGACATCGTCAAGGAAGACGAATCACTTGTACCCGAGGCCCCTTCCCGCAAATCGAACAATAAGGATAAGAAGGCCAAAACCGCAGCGTTCAGCTGGGATGAGCCCACTGAAGAAAACGCGCCCGTTTTGGAACCTCTGGTTTCATCGCAAGAAGTCGAAGATTCTGTCAGAGATGTTGAGATGCTGTCGTCCGAGTCGCGTGAAGTCATCGCCGAAGAAGCCACCAGCGAACAACCGACTGCAACCTTCCCTGAGCTCGCAGAGGAGAAACCAGCTCTTTCTCGCAAACTCAGTAAGAAAGAGAAGAAGGCGAAGAAGTCCGGTCTATTCTGGGATGAACCAATCGAGCAGGCTGCCGAGCCTACAGTCCTTACCGAGACTCGGTATGTTGACATGGTCGAACCAGAAACGGTCCCAATTACCGAAGTCCCTATCGGTGATGATCCGTTGCCAATAAGCACTCAAGAGCCTGGGGAGACCATGGTTGAGGAAACGCCGGATCTATCTCACAAGCTTAGCAAAATGGATAAGAAAAAAGCCAAGCAAGCCGCCATTTCGTGGGAAGAGCCGACCGAAGAGACTATAGTCGCGACCGGGGACCAGAGTCTTTTTACCAGCGAACCAATAGCTATTCAAGATCCAACCGTGGAGGAACCTCAATCTATACATGCAACAGAAGAGGCTGTCGAGGAAAAACCCGTACTCTCTCGCAAGCTAAGCAAGAAAGACAAGAAGAAGTCTAAGCAGACCACCTTGGCTTGGGATGATGGGCCGACGACAGAACTGCCGCAAGCCGCCAATGTATCTGAGCTTCAAGATATCCAGCCAGATGTGATTGAGACTCCTTTCGTTTCGGAGCAGCAAGAAACAGCAGTATTAGAAGAACAGCCGACACTGTCCCGCAAGCTCAGTAAGAAGGATAGGAAGAAAGCTAAGCAAGCTTCTCTTTCACGGGATGAGCCAGAAGAGGCGACTAAGCCTGAAGAATCTTCCCAACAGCCGCCAGAAGATCAAGATCCCCCTCTCGAGATTATCCAAGAAGCAGCATCATCTGTTGTGGCCGAGCCTGGCCCCGAGGTCGTGCCTGAGAATTCTGTACCGCTCGAATCTCTTCCGACAGAAGTCCAGGAAGAGTCCAATGTGCCTACGCCAATCGAAGATGAGCCCTCTATTGCTCCAGCGCTGTCTCGCAAGCAGAGCAAGAAGGACAAGAAAAAGAAGGGGAAATCTACTGCATTTGACTTCTCCGAACCGTCTCCCGCAGCTGAAGAGCCTCTTGCAGCAGAGCTAGGAGTTCCAGCGCAAACAGAGCCTACAGTTGATGATTGGGCTGCCCCTGTCAGCAAAAAAGACAAGAAGAAGGGTAAAAAGAAGGCTTCTGCTTTTGCTCGGGATGAGCCAGAGGATACAAAAGAGACCACTCAAGAACCCCCAGTTACGACCGAAATGCAAGCCGTGGATCTCAATACGCCACCCACAGAGCCCAGCACAACTTCCGACAAGACTGATCGGAGCTTAACCCTTGGTGAAAATGACAGGTCGACCGATCCAGAGCCTTCCTCAAACGACACCTCTGCAGCTCAACCCGAACCCCAGGCTGGAGATGAGCTGGCGCTTCCCACCAAGAAGAACAAGAAAGAGAAGCGGAAGTCGAAAGTTTCCGTCGATGAACCGGCAGCGACAGTCGAAGAGCCTGTGCAGCCAGCTTCTGAGCCTGTGACCGAGCAACCTGTCGAGAACATCGACACTGAACGCAAAGAGGACGATGTTGCTACCGCACTTGTTGAACCATCTCAACCATCTACACAAGGAAAGGCCAGCAAGAAGAAGGGAAAGAAGCACAAGCTTGCGGCTATGTTCGAGCCCAACACTCCTGAGCAAGTTGCCCCACCTTCTCAAGTCGAAATGGCCCAGGCAGAACCTTCGATGGTCAAGAACGTGTCGGAGATTGAAGATATCCAAGAAAAGCCCGATCTTCGCTCCGAGTCACCCCAGCAAGACATTGACTTCGCCGCTACAGTTGCTGCAGGCCTAAAGGAGTCTGGCTTCAACACCGACTTCGTTCTCAACGATCCCACCTTCCACCGATCGAACTCTCCACCAGGCGTTCGCGATGTTTCTCCAGAGGATGATATCGTCGCTGCGAGAGAAGGAGCAAGCAAGTCCAAGTTCGGCACTCTCGGTCGATCTCCATCTCCAACATCCCATGATGTCGCATCAGTCAAGGAGATGACAGCTGAACTTTCTCAACCCGTCATCTTGAACACTGCTGATGGTTCAAGCTTCAACCCCATGGACGTACTTAGTGATCCCACGTTTTCGCAACGCAAGACACCTCCCGGTGTGCTTGAGGAGGCTGACCCAGACGAACTCTGGTCATCGTCAAACAAGGGAAAGAAGGCCAAAGGAAAAAAGAAACGTGCCTCCATCTTGGCTACTCCGGCAGAAGAGCGCTCCCTCGATACGAGCGAATCAAACACACCACTTGAAGCACAACCCGAAGTACCAGCACAAACCTCTCAAGCTACACCTGCTGAGGAGCCGGAAGACCCTTGGGCAACCCCAACCAAGATGGGTAAAAAAGCAAAGAAAGACAAAAAACAGGCTTCCCTAGCAGATAACAATGTTGATATTCCGGCCGTTGGAGATCCGGTGTTTGACGCTCCCACGATTGTGCCTCCTACTAATGAACCAACAACTTGGGATATTGATGTCGGAAAGCCTGCCACTTCTGGTATTTCCGTAGAGGAGGGTGTGGAGATGGCTTTCGATGCGGCACCTTCCAACAATGTGGAGTTAGGACGTGACCGGCCTCTGATCGAGCAAGAAAAGGAGAATACCGAGATAACATGGGACGGGCAGCCGATAAAGAAGGGCAAAAAGGGTAAAGGAAAGTTGAAGCGATCCAGCACTGCGGAACAAGCGATGGAATCTGGAACAGCTTCAGGGGCGATCACACCATTTGAGGAGGACTGGGAAGAGCAAAAGAGTGCTGAGCAGCAGATAGTTGAGCCGGGGCAAGTGGTGGAGGAAGAGGACTGGTCATCGACAAAGAAGAAGGGCAAGAAAGGAAAGAAGGGGAATGCAGGTACTGCTGTTCTTGTGGCGGCCGGCGCAGCCGCTCTTGGAGCGATGGCTAGTAAAGAGAAGGAGGAGAAGCGAAGCGTGGGTGTTGATGAAGTGGCTGAGTTTCCTCCGACGTTCGATGAGAAACCCAAGTCTCTCGCGGGTGAGGAAGCTAATGAATACCCTTTCCCGGCCGTACCGGCACCTACTGTGGGGGGGACTCTGGATACAAAAGAAGATGTCGATGAATGGGCTCCACTGTCGAAGAAGAAAGGGAAAAAGGGCAAGAAAGGCAAAGGAGCGACAAACGACGTGGTCGAGCAAATCGACACCCACGTGTCGCGGGCAGCTGTTCCTGAGCTGCATGCAGATGTTCACAAGCGACGAGAGCATCCAGTTTCGCCAGAAGCAGAACCATGGGAGAAGCGTGTACATCTTTCGGACTCACTGACAAATGCTCCTTCAGTGCCCATCGAATCGGCAGCCGAGCCTTCCTTCCCGCACGCTCACAATGACTTGATAACTCGAAGCACAAGCTCTGCCGTAGATACGTCGACAAAGCTAACTACTCAACCGCCTTCCGCATCTGTAGAACCGACGTGGTCTTTTGGTGGAGTCCGCGACAGTGCCGTACACGTGGCGGACTCCCCGATCATAGAAGCTGCCCCACAATTCCCGACCAATACAAATGTGCGCGACAGTGGTTATCACGATGCAGGATACTCCCCCTCGGTTCATCAAGGACCTATCGAGTCTGTGGAGGAATCTCCGACCAAGGAGAAGCGGCGCTCGGGACAACCAGAAACTCCTCGCCAATCGCGTGACTTATCACTTGGCGAGCACGACCATGAGCGCACTTGGTCAAGAAGCCCTTCACTTCCTGAATTGCCTTTAGTTGCGGGAGCTGCGGCAATTGCTGCCGCTGCATACGCATCTCCGAACGCAGTAGACTCTGCTACGAAGGAGCGAGCTTCGTATCTGTTCAATTCATCGCCTTCTACCCGACAATATGGCGAATCTCCGCCTGCTTCTCATAAGCATCACTCACAGGAAATCGCACAAACGGATAGCGTCTCAACTCCAACCAGAGCCTCCAAGGGTAGTTCGCGGCGTACAGAGAGGTCGCCTGTAGAGCCTTACGAAAAGGATGTCTCACCCACGAGAAAGAAAAAGCCCAAGGAGCCCTACCAATCGATTTTTGGAGATCCAAGTCAGAAGGCGTCAGAAAAAACAGCAACACTCTCTACTCCAACGAAGCACACGCGCACCCCCAGCAGCCTACTTGGTACAATCAAAGAAAGCAGTCCCGATGACTCGCCATTACACAAGAAAGGACGCCCCATCACTGATGTCGGAGTGCCTGAGCACGGAGTGAAGGCTGCTCGACGAAGCACTGGTTCTACGCTCGGTCCTGAGCGAATGAGCTCACCAGTACCAGTCACACCAACGCCGGTCAGTCGCAAGGCTACTACTGCGACCACCGACACATCGACCCCTTCAAAGGATTCACCATGGCATGAAGTTCGTGAGAGCGTTGATCGAAACATGACCTTGAGTCCTGCGCGCCGTAAACTTCCACACGACCAATACTCGACTCCTACCGATCCGACCAAACAGCGCTTGGGTGAGCAACGATCACCGAGGAGTCCAGACCCTGAACGACCACTCAGCTCGGCGAGCAACCGATCCACGCACTCGTTGCGCAGGATTGATAAAAGCAAGTCAGGTGACCTGAGGGCGGCAGCGAGCCTTGGCGAGGTCAGTGCGGAGGCTAAGCGATCGCAACCCAACCTCGCTGCCATCGCACTCGCGGCCGGAGCCACCGCAGCCACCGCCGTGGGCGTCGCGAGCTCGTCGCGATACGACCCGATCAAAGACAAAGGCAAGGGCCGCGCCGTGATGCCCGATGTTTACGTAAGTTGATTCACAATCGCGATGTGGTTGAGACGATGGCTGACAAAGTTTTTAGGAGGCATTGGGCGAGGCCCGAGGGTCGCCAATGTCACCAACACGGCCGCCTAGTGTGCGCAAGCGACAAAGCATGCAGATTCTAGACATGCAGTCACAGCTCGAACAGCTTGCAGCGCGGAACCAATCACTGGAGGAAGACAAGGCCAGGGCTGAAGAGACTCTGCGAGCAGCCAATTACCAGCGCGACGTGGATTCACAGGTCATCTCCGAGGCCGTCGAGGCACGTGATCGCGAACTGCATCAACGCAACATCGACATCGCCCAGCTCAGAGACACGTTACGGAATCTACAGGACGAGATTGCCAAGCTCACCGAGCTCAACCACACCCTCTCGGAGGCCAACCGCAATCTGACCGATGATGCCAACCAACGATATGCAAACCTCCAAGCCGAAGGCCAACATGCGCACGACCAGTGGCAGCAATCTGCCCGAGAGCTCGAGGAGCTCCGAGCAAAGCACGAACAGCTGACCGGTGGCATGGAAGAGGCTTTGCGCGCTGAGATTGGCCTGGCACTTGGCGACCGCGAAAATGAGATCAAGCGTCTTCACACGGAGCTCGCAGGTGCCAGGGAGCAAATCAAATCCTTGCAGAAGCAGATCCTCGCATCCAAGAAGCCGAACGAAAGCTTCCTCAGCGTTCGCGACGAGGACTACTTCGACAGCGCATGCCAGCAGCTTTGTCAGCATGTTCAGCAATGGGTATTGCGATTCTCCAAGTTCTCTGACACGCGCCCATGCCGGCTGTCATCGGAGATTGCCGCCGATACCAGGCTGGACACTGCGACACGACAGAAGATCGACACGCGTTTAGACAATGCTATCCTCGATGGCACCGATGTCGACGCGCTGCTCGCAGATCGAGTGAAGCGGAGAGACGTCTTCATGTCGGTGGTCATGACAATGATCTGGGAGTACGTCTTCACCCGATATCTCTTCGGCATGGACCGAGAACAGCGACAGAAGCTCAAGTCGCTCGAGAAGACGCTGGGCGAGGTTGGTAAGTTTATGTGGAAGGCGTCGGCGCATTTTGCCCCTCTAACGTTTTGCCAGGTCCGACTCGAGCAGTGGCCCAATGGCGAGCCATCACCCTTACCCTCCTCTCCAAGCGCGAGCCGTTCATACAACAACGCGCCCAAGACACGGAAGCCGTCGTCCACGAGATATACAGCACTCTCGCCACTCTCCTCTCGCCGCCATCCAACCTCCAGCGGCAGATTCAAGAATCACTGCGCAACGTCATGCGTCTGGCGGTGTCCCTCTCGATAGAGATGCGCACTCAGCGTGCCGAATACATTATGCTCCCACCTCTCCAACCCGAGTACGACACCAACGGCGACCTGATCGCCAAGGTGAACTTCAACGCATCCCTCATGAACGAACGGTCAGGCGAGACTACATCAAACGACGAACTCCAAGCACGGAAGGCGGTTGTCAAGATTGTGCTATTCCCGCTGGTGGTGAAGAAGGGCGACGATTTCGGCGAAGGCGAAGACGAGATTGTGGTCTGTCCGGCGCAAGTCCTGGTCGCGCGACCGAGCAACAAGAAAGTGGTACGGGTAATGAGCGGAGTAATGAGCGTCAACAGCAGAAGGAGCGCCGCCAGCCTTGCTCCCGAAAGCTCGATTATGGACATTGATTCGTCCAACGTGATTTAGATGATGAGATGGAAGAGGTGGATGTGTGCACCTGAAGGCGTTTCGGATGGGATTGATTTGGACGGGCACTTTGACGACTCTCGTATACTTTGGATACCTTTTCCTTTTTCCGATGCATGGCTTTTCCTTTGTTTGCTACGATTTTCGAAGTGGTTTTTTAGCGGATATCCATGGGGCATTGTACTACATAGGTGGGACATTTATGGTAATTTCATCATCTGATCTGGTCAAACCTGTGGCCACACTCTCTCTCCTTCGACCCCTGCCTCTCCTCCTCCCAAGACTCCCAAGACTCCACCAACTTCCACGGGCATGCCAGCCAATCAACGTCAACCCCGAGACCGAGGTCGGCCGAGGAGCTGTGATTCTTAAAAGGGAGCTGGCTGCTTGTCGGCATGGCAAAGTGCGAGGACGGATCTCAAGATCCCGTCAAGGAGACACCCGCACACACGTGATCCTCCTCGTACAACGAGGAAAGAAGATGTAAATATGCCGATCCGCAGCGAATGGAAGCTTGCGCGCGAAGGTACGACCGCTACGTCGAACTGCAGTTCAATTAATTCCACGCATCGTCGCAGCTGACAGCCCCGTGCAGGCGTGACCGCCGACACCTTTGCCTCGCTCGTGCGCTCGACGGCGCTGAATCCGGCGCTCACCCTCCCCCTCCTACTCCTCGCGCGCTACACGTCGCACGGTGCTTCCCTCGCCCCTCGGCACGGGACTGTGCTGAGGGGCATCAAAACGCTGCTCGCGTTCGGCGCTCTGCATGCGGTTGGACGGTGGCTGGACGGCAAGGCGCTGAACAACTGGAGGGGGAACAAGAAGGGGGCGTGGGATTGGGGCAAGGAGGTGGTGGTTGTCACGGGGGGCGCCGACGGGATCGGGAAGTTGATCGTTGGGTTGCTCGCCGAGAAGGGCGTCAAGGTCGCGGTGCTCGATGTGCAGGCCCTGACCTATGAAGGTGCGTCTCCCCGCCTGTCTCGTTCGCGGCCGTCTGGAAAGCGGCCCGGAAGAGGGCCATGCAAACAAGCTGACGCATGAGAACAGCACCCCCCTCGGTCCGGTACTTCCACTGCGACCTCGCATCCCCCAAGTCCATCGTCGCCGCGGCCGCCTCCGTCCGATCCGCCCTCGGCCATCCCACCGTGCTCATCAACAACGCCGGCTGCGCGCGCGGCAAAACCATCCTCGACTCGACCGAGTCCGACGTCCGCCTCACCTTCAACGTAAACACGCTCTCCCACTACTTGCTCGCCCGGCAGTTCCTGCCCTCCATGGTCGGAAACAACCACGGCATGGTCGTGACCGTGGCCTCGCTCGCCGGCTACGTCACGGCTCCCAGGATGGTCGACTACGGCGCTTCCAAAGCCGCATCCATTTGCTTCCACGAGGGTTTAGCCGCCGAACTATCCTCCATCTACCATGCGCCCGGCGTCCGGACGGTGCTCATGTGTCCGGGCTATGTACGCACAGCGCTGTTTGAAGGATTCAATGGGAATGGCCTGTTTCCGGAGACGGTGGCAGAGGAGATTGTCAAGGCCGTGTTTGCGGGGAAGAGCGCGCATTTGACGTTGCCTGGGGCCTGGTGGCCGTTCGCGGGGTTCAGAGGTTGGCCGGTTTGGACCCAGTACACGTTGAGGAAGGGTCTGGATCACATGTCGAATTGGAAGGGGAGGCAGGTTGTGCAGCCCAGTGAGAAGGAGGAGGAAGAGAAGAGGGTCGAGGGGAGCACCGTTCTCGTGGATGCGAGTACGTGAATGAATGCAAGTGATTGTCAGGGGTCCGTCCCAAAAAGAAAATCCAATTGTTCCTGCACCGGAAGTTGATGTCTTCAATTGCTCCGGGACGTGTAGGACGTGTAGGAACCGTACAGCGACTGGCTGCAGGTGGTAGATTCAGTCTGACCGCTCAATACTCTCCCTGTCCTTCTCGATCGCCCCCTGCGTCATGCGGATGATCTCGCTGCTTCGCAGACAATCCAACCGATCGTAGTACATGTAATTCCTCTCCGGCACTTTCTCGCGCCAGCAGATCCGAATGACATGATAAATCGCCCCCACGTAATCGCCATTCCAGTGGTTGTCTCCCCTGTCTGCTGGCTTCCAGGTAGTTCCTTCCCACGTATACTCCATCGAATAGTCCACGTCCATGTCCAACTTCACTCCATCACGTCTCGTCAGCTGGATCCCACGACACTTCTCCGCCATCTCGCGTAGCAATGTTCTTTGCCTGGGGAACTTCTGCAGCGACTCGTATTCGACATTGACCTCCTGAGAAGAAGCCGGAAACCGTGCGTCGGCGAGCTTCCCGCACACGTCAAAATGATTGCGCATCTCTTCTGCTGTCCATTCGGATGCACACAATGTCCACGTCATCTTCCGCCAATGAAGATGCTCGTTCAAATGATCGGAAAACGTAAATGGACTGCTCCACTTCGTGATGTGCAGATGGTGCAGATTTTGACCAGACTGACTGGACAGGTGGAAGAGGTAGTGATCCCAGTCCGACGGGTTGAAGCTTTCGCTGGGAGCTTCGTACAGATGATGTGTCGCAGACCGCAGAGGAATGCTTCGCGTTTCGTAATAGATGAGTCGGCAGGTGCGCAGGAGGGCAGTGTCAATCGCCGTCTTGTATTGGTGGCCTGGGCGGTTGGTATGCGAGGTACCCGACACCGGGCAATGGTGATTTAGCGTCTGGCAAACGACATGCTCGAAGATGAGGTTTCTGACCTCGCTCGGGAGCATGGAAAAGAGTGGCGATTGGTTCTGAGGCTGCGAGTTTGCGGGTGCGATGTCGGCGAGAGCTCGCCGCATCACACGCGCACGCATGTTGCGTTCATTTCGTGACCTCGGTTCTGTTTCCCTGGATATCTTCTCCCGTCCACTCTCAACCTTGCTCTCTCCTTCATCGTGACTGCAAGCACATGGCTCTGTCGAAACATTTCCATGCTCGATTGCGCATGAAACATGGCTGTATAGGTCCTCTGAACCGTTTGCGCTTTCCCTACCACAATTCACCATGGCTGCCTCGGCTGTTCCCATTGTAGCTTAGCTGATGCTGATTGGACCTGGAAAGAGAATAACCCAACTCAAGGCTTCGTGATCCGTGTCGCATGAGGATTTGAATGTCGGAGGTCATGTCTCGGTGAGTATCCCCGGATGGCTCAATATCACCACCGTTCGCTCGGATAGTTTCTCCCGCCTAAACTAGGCCCAATCTGGAACTAGTGGCACACACATACATGGATAGCTCCCCTTGGTAGATCACTACTGATTCAGTGTAGTTTACACACATGCGTTACATGTTTACTCTGTAATAATTCCAAGCCTAGATTTTACTCCGTTGTCACGGTTGTAACCCGTGACCCCTGATCTGGGACGGTACTGAACTATTTCACTGTGAAGTACAGTGAAAGAGCGTAGAGGGCGCTACGCTGGAAGAGGGCTGCTACCAATATGATTATATTGATTTTATCCTACTAGTGTAGCTAGTTTTACTCTAGTTTTTAGCTTAGCAATTTGTTATTTTACGAAGTGGAGGGGGGACGGAAAGGATCAGCAACAGATCACAATTCAACGTCGTGTCGCGCCTGGATGGGTCTCGTTTCTTCTATAATCGTCACTTGTTTATTTCTACCCTACCTAGCCAAGGAAAAAACACCCCTTGAACGTTGTGGGTCATCTTGACCTGAGAATGGCGACACTAGTAAAAAAAGATTCATCAATATAGGCATTGCCATTTTCCGAATCCCGTTCTCTATGTTGCCTGCTGCGTCGCCAGCCATTCCTCGTGCCTCTTCTTCTGTTTCTCCCACTCTTTGACCAGCTTCTTGCGCTTGTTCTTAGACACCACATTCCCCGCTGCGTCCACGGTCGGGATGCCGCTTTCGTCCCATTCCAAGTATTCGTTCGAGGTCCTGAACATCAGCAGGGGGTCGACCTTGGCGTACTCACGCAGCTCCTTCTCACTCTCAGCCTCCCTGGCCTCCTGTTCCAGTTTGGCCTTTGCCTTCGCAGCCCCAGCTGATTCCCGCTCCGCGCGCGTCTCTATGAGCAACTTATCGAGGGGTCGTACCAAAGCAGGCTGGGGGTCGTTGCGGTCCTCGAGATAGATGCCTAGGTTGCAGAGGTGCACATCGCGGAGCTGGTCGCACAAGGCGAGCAGGTCCTTTGCCGGCGATTGCTGGACCGCGAGGGCCTTGACGTCGGTGCGGAACTGCTGCAGCACCTGATCGTATGGTTTGGAGGACTCGACCACTGGTGTTGACGCTGCGATCGAAGTTTCGTCGGCGAGCTTCGCTATAGCTGTATGGTCGACCGAGCCGGAGCAGGCCAAGGTTCGAACTTTGTCGCGCAATTGAGATGCAGGGTAGATATAGGGTTTTGCTGGCGCGGGAATATCGAGGCCCGACCACCCTACGCGGTCCGGGTTGCTGAGATCTCCCTCGGGATCCAGACCAAATATGGTGACAATGCGTGTTACCCACCGAGCAAGCAAGATGACTGTCTGATCTGAGAGAATTCTCATGACAGCTGGGGTGTTGAAGGAATCGCAAAGAGCTGTATCGACATCGACTTTCGCCTTATCCAAGGCGCTTAGTAGTTGCTGGTCTGTGATGCCAAGCTCTTGAATTGGTGTAGTCTTGGGACCGAAATGTTTCCAGATGTCCAAGCTCTTTAGAAAGAAGTTATTGAGCTTGCCTTCCCAGCCAACTACGGCTTTCATAAGCTCGTCTGTTACCTCGATACCATCCTGCCAAGGCATGAGGAGGAAGCAAATTCGGAGAGAACGTGCACTCCACTCCTTTCGGGAGAGAACACTTCTGATGGTCGTGTAGTTCTTGAGGCTCTTGCTCATCTTCAAGCCTCGAATCCTACAATCTGTCAGCGTATCTGTACGACGAAATTGGCATTGAAAAGCCTTCACCTCAATTGCCCCATATGAATGAAGTAATTTGTCCACTGTACTGGGCAACCCGGAGTCGACCAGTAAGCTTCCGATTGTGCTAGTTCGTTATCATGATGAGGAAAACGAAGATCAACACCTCCGGAATGGATATCTATCGTTTTCCCGATCGCTTCAGAGGCCATTGCAGAGCATTCAATATGCCATCCTGGCCGCACATGACCCCATGGACTCGGCCATGCTGGCTCGCCTGGCTTGCTAGCTTTCCACAGCGCAAAATGATTCTCGCTCCGCTTCATTGACCTTCCCTTGGACAATGAACCTTCACCATCGGCTTGGAGGGCACGGTCGTTCTTGTTCCATGGCTCCAGTCGGGAGTAGCTGTGCCCAGCCTTCTCGAACGAGTCGATATCGAAATATACGGAGCCGTCGGGGGTAGCGTATCCAAAACCGTTCGCCACAATCTTTTCAACAAAGTGGACAATCTGAGGGACATACTCGGTCACACGAGTCACTTGGTCGGGAGCCAAGACATTAAGCGTATGCATGTCCTCGAAGAAACGGCGTTCGAATTTCTGGGACAGCTCCAGGTATATCTTGTAGTTATTGGAGTCTATCTCTGCACCATGCAAGACATCAAGATATGGGAGCAAAATATGGTCCGTCTTGGCGAAAAATTCAGGCAGCTTTCCTGGCGCTTGCAGGGCCTCGACAGCCGACCGTGCCGTTCTAATGTGTGCTCTCAACAGCAAATCGGCGACAGTAACAGCTTGGTTCTATTTTGCTGCCGCGGCGTCGGCCAGGAGCGGAGGCCCGGCCTTTTCCTCATATGCCTTGTCCGCTGCCTCGGAAAAGGTCTCTGGGCTCGTATCCGAAGGCAGCGACGGAAGGTTCTTGCCAATGTAGCGCTGGAACGCGGCTTTGGCCTCTGTCAAAACCGAATCGCTCACAGAGTCATCCTCAGTTGCATGCTCCTGCTTGAAGCGCGCGAGCAGATACTGCTGGCGGCCCTGGAGGATGATCTTGTCATCGATATCGGTCGTGTTCATGACGAACTTTGCTGTAGATACTGATCACATGATCTCATCACGTGATCCCGCTATCCTTATCGGGATAGCGCCTTGGCAGCCGCCTCGTACTTATCCTCGAGGAGGCCTCCATCACTCTTAGCCTCCTCAGCGTCTAATTCTACACCTGTGTTTCTACACCGTTTTCTCTGTTTCTCTCTTGGTTGTTTGTTCTCGTGCTTTCATAGCCACACAGTCTATTGCATCTCCTTTAGTGCCGAGTCTAGCTTGTGGAGGGTATCAAATGCTTGATAGTCCCAGATGCCTTTCGCTTCAACGTGCTTGTTGCGAATCTCGTCGCGAATAATGTCTTGGAATTCTGGATGTTTGGATAAATCGAAGAGGGTATTGACCATGAGGATCGCAGTTGGATAAACGCCTCCGGCATTCAGGGCCGGTTGAAGCTTTGCGACAAAGTAAGGATCACGCTCTTGTTCTGTCTGCGCAATGCGCAGCATATTGCCAAGAGTAGTCAAGGATTGAGGTGGCTTATCCAAGTACAATCTTAATTTATTCTAAAGACATACCCTATTATATCTAGATAAACAATGTATATACAGACGTGTTACAAGTATGTCTATCCCTACATATAAGCTTCTTATATTACAATTATAAAAACTTAATTTACTGTACTGCATTAGCTTAATGCCCTCTATGCGCGCGAGGATACTCACTGGTATACCTAAGGTAGACCTCACTCTTCTTTACAGACTGTCAGATTCTCCCTTATCTTCTCTCTCCATATCAAACCCGGCACGAGTTAGTAGAACTCCACGTTTCGCAGCTCTGTAGCCCTGTTCAAGAGGATGGCGTAGCAAAGCTGAGGTGCGGCGCAGTGAAGACTAGCGTACCTACTGCGTTTAACACCGGTCACACGGATAAATTAAAAGATAAGGTGCGACGCGGCACGCTCAGCATCGTCCTCAGTGTTTGCATCCGTTGAGATTCCAAAACTCGGGTCTTGTATAGAGTGCTTATTCATTGTATGATCGCGCTATGTCGGGTATATTTGGTTAATTTGTAGGGAATGTATGGCAAGGTGATTTAGGGGACGAAAAAATAGGCATGTTCTAAACGTTTGCAGAGCTACAGTATGCGCTTTCGCCGATTATGAGCGGCGACGGTGAAAGAACGGCCGATCTATCTATCTTAGTTTACATAGGTACTCATCAATGTGCGCACGATGAAGTAACTTTTCAGCTCATTTAGATACTTCGAGTCTCTACGTGGAGATCAAATCCCCACCCTTCCGCGCTTCCTGAGTTATACTATCTCGCCTTAAGATACTCTTCCTTTTCCAGGGTCTGGAAGAAGTCCAATTCCAAATGACCACTGTTCTGTAGCAGTTTCTTAAAGAGACACGCCTACAGATTCAATATAGCATTGAAATTAGCTATCAGGTTCGCCCGCCTCCTTGCGATAGGCTTCGACTTCTGTAACCGCTTCTCGTTCTGACTCTTAAGACGCTAGAAGTCGGAGATGGATTGGTTACATTCCTCTAGTATACGCTTGAACGCATCCTATCTATATCTCTTGCACTTGCACCTTTCTCCTTCCCCTACGCACTTTAAATATCCATATCCGATCCCTGAATCTTGTCTATAAGTCTACGATGCGACGCTCCTCTATCATCCACAATCTGCGAGTGTGTAGAGTGTAAAGAGCGCAGCGAGAGAGAATTGCGGATGCTGTTTATGACGAACTCAGAGGAGAGGCCTTTGAAGAGGAAGCATATTGTGGGCAGGCAAGCGGTTAGGATACCTAGGTGCGCTTTGAGGAGGAGCCAAGACATCATGCCAGTCATTACGACTAGGGGGTAGTTAGTGGGTGAGTGATAGATGAAGGAGAGGGAAGGGGGAGGAACTCACGGTCTCCATCTTCACCGCTAAAGTCGTAGGTGTAGTGGATGGTAAAGGCGAGGTGAATTGCAGATGCGGCGATGGCTCTTTAGTTAGTATATAAGTGGACGGACTAATTGGATCTAATTGCCTTGGAAAGTGATGGTATGGGCTTACCCTGAACTTAGAACGAAGACTAGACTAATAGCAATCTTGCGTGATGTTTGGAGTTGTAGCTGCCAAAGCTGGGACACGTTAGTGTTCATTTCCCTTCCTCCTACCAAAACTCACAAAACAAAAATAACATACCAATGACAGCGAAAATCACTAAAATAATGACATTAGTAATAAAATTTGTAACTCTGAAGTTCTTCTTTATCTTTAGACTCTTAATGTCCGTACTGTCTGTACGGTGTTTTACCTGGGTTTGGAGTTGCTCTTCGGCAACAGGGGCTACCCCACAGATCGTACGATAGATGGCTATACAGATCGTATGATAGATGGCTCTACAGATTATACGATAGATGGCTATATAGATCCCTCTCTCCTCTGTACGGAGTGAGAGGGAGGGTTAAACAGAATATAATCTTTGCCTCTACCCTAATCAGATCCGAGCCTCCCGATACTTAATACACTTTGTCCTCAGCTCTTTGAGCGAGCTCTAAAACGCGCTGAAATTTGTTTTATATATAAACAAGTAGACGAGCCAGTATCTGAGCCCCTAGAGCGTTATAAAGACTATGAGCGCGTGAATGAGGTGCTGGACGCGGCTGATTTTGTGCACGTAGAAGATGCATTTGTAGAAGGAGGGCAAGGAGAGTTTTATTTTCTATAGATAGTTATGTAATGGTACTAGCGGCTGGGCAGCCTACCACTATATACTACGTAAGAGAGCGGCTGTACTACTCTTTGTCCGAGCAACTAACGTGGGTTGTTAACAGCCGAACTCGCTCGGTCCGATGTCTTATCAAGAAATATACAGCACTAATTATATGTTAAGGTTTCCAAAAAGAATCCGGAGGATCCGGATGGTAGCTCTCCCGACTTCCGACACGCAACAAGCCAATGAACACCGTTCTGCTTGTCTTGGGACCCGGATGGTAGCTCTCCCGACTTCCGACACGCAACAAGCCAATGAACACCGTTCTGCTTGTCTTGGGACCCGGATGGTAGCTCTCCCGACTTCCGACACGCAACAAGCCAATGAACACCGTTCTGCTTGTCTTGGGACCCGGATGGTAGCTCTCCCGACTTCCGACACGCAACAAGCCAATGAACACCGTTCTGCTTGTCTTGGGACCCGGATGGTAGCTCTCCCGACTTCCGACACGCAACAAGCCAATGAACACCGTTCTGCTTGTCTTGGGACCCGGATGGTAGCTCTCCCGACTTCCGACACGCAACAAGCCATTGAACACCGTTCTGCTTGTCTTGGGACCCGTTAATTTCATTTTAGCCTCCTGCATTATGTAATCCGTTGTGGACCTATCTCATAGATGGTGTAATGGTATAAAATAGATCTGTAGCCTAACGAGGTAACGTCGCAAAATCCACCCCTACCAATTTTTTGAGATACAAATTCAAGAGCTGTACTACTTATGATGGCACTGCCCAACCATACAATACTCGTCACCGGCGCAAACGGCTATGTAGCTGGTCACGTTGTGAGCGAGTTGCTCAAGAAAGGTTACAGCGTCCGAGGCACCGTACGGTCCGAGAAAGCGGCTTCGCAGATACGAGATACCTTCCCCAGCTACATCGGCAAGCAGCTTAGCATCGCATTTGTTGCAGACCTTACAAACCCAGATGCGTTCCACGATGCTATAGACAGCAGCATCACTGGCGTCATTCACACCGCGAGCCCTGCCCCCTATGCTGTTAATGAAATTGTAAAAGAGATCTTGGAGCCCGCGATCAAGAGCGCAACGGGTGTTCTTGATGCTGTGGAAAAGTACGCGGACAAGACGTCGTTCAAGAGAGTCGTTCATCTGAGCTCACTGGCGGCTATGCTGGATCACTCCAAGGACAAGAGACCGGGATATGTGTATACCGAGGAAGACTGGAGTCCGACGATGTGGGAAGATGCAAAGAAGATGACAAGCTATCTTGACGCGTACGAGGCGTCGAAGACGCTGTCTGAGCGCGCGGTGTGGAAGTGGATGGAAGAGCATAGGCCGTCGTTCGACCTCACGTGCCTGTGCCCGTCACTCATTCTTGGACCGCATGTCGAAAGGCTCAATAAGATATCTGAAGTACGATCTACCGTGCGATTCTTGTGGACGCTGCTAGTTGGAATGTCCGAGATCCCGCCTCTTCAATATGGCGGCTTTGCCGATGTTCGAGATGTCGCTGCCATGATGGTCGCGGCTCTTGATTCCCCGACTGTATCTGGAAAGAGGTTTCTGGTCGCACATCATTTTGATTGGCAGAGTGCTGCGGACGCCGGGAGGGAAGGACTGCCAGAGCTCATGGACAGGGTGCCCGTAGGAGAGCCAGGAACAGGCAAAGAAAAGGCTGAACGAGACGTCTACATTACGGATGGAAGTAAAGTCGTAAATGCGACTAGAGTCGGATATCGCCCGCTGAAAGAGACGATCGTTGACAGTTTCGCGCAGCTTTTGGAGGTGGAGCGGAGAGAGAAGGCTTTGTCAGCATAGCTTTCTACACAATCCTCGGATTCATGTGGACAGAAGATGGAAGAGTAGAGTAGTTTTGTATTTGAACCAAATTCCAGAACACAAGCAATATCAAATATATGTTTGCCGTTGTATTTCAAGTCTGACGCGAACATAGGGAATAGCCTTCTCGATCTTATCAAGACCATTGAGAGCTGCGATTAGATCTTTCGTGCTACGTGTAGTAATACGGATCGCCAGCCGGGAAACTAGTCAGATTGTAGAACTTTGAGTCGTGATGTGTGGGCTGAATGACTACGAAGCTATGGCCTGAGAGGAAATCATAGAGAGGCGCATAGCCTTCGAGAGAAGATAGGGCGTTGCTTTGTTCGAGGCCATGGAAAAGGAGAATAATGGGAAGTTTATGGCCGGTAGCTGGAGCAGAGACGCGGAGTTGTAGTTGCGGAAATGGTCGCCCTGGGGCATGAAGAACAACTGGGCTGAAGGAAAAGGAAGGGGTTGGAGTGATGGGTATATTGGCGGCGAAGCCGATAAGCGCATGGGCAGGAAATATCAGGATGAACAAGATGTTGTGTTTGGATTGCCGTTGATTGAGGCTTCTGGGGAGCAATTGCTCGCCCTTCAAACATTTCAATCACATCGACTGCGGCTTGTCGATTATGCCTTACCTCAGCAACCACATAGATGATTATAGAAGCATACAATTGATTTAATGTATCATTATGCCAAGACGACCACATTCTTTTCCGCTTTAGGCAATTTCGCATTTACATGTTGTCTTCTTTCCATCCGCATCTCACATGCCTTGCCTGAATGACGACCTCGTCCGCATATTACCTTGCAGATCTTCTTAGTCTTACATTGCAGGCCCACATTATTACCCTTTCCTTTTGCAACTCCCGCCGGCGAAATAGAAACGCCGAGATGCTCTTTCACTATTACATTTTTTGAGGACTCGCTTGACTCTACTTTAGGATTAATGCGCCTTGATCATCATTTGATTACCGAACCCACTGAACGCCTCGAATCCTTTGCAAGACAGGCTTTCCTATTGGCCGCAATACTAAACGTTCCGCAATTGGCAGAATCAGCTATGCATTTTGAAAGCTTTGACAGTAATAGTCTGTCAATATCGCACGTTTTTGTCCCAAAATGAGCCGATTAGAAATAGCGCGTGTGCGGAAATCCGTTGCGGAGAATGAAGAAACCTTCTATCATGAATCAAGGTTGAGAATGCCCTTACTCTTCCGCTAAAATTACATGTCAAAAAGGCGGGAGTCGCATAGACCGTAAATCGAACCACAAAATGGCCTAAAGCGCAGACGTCAAATGAACGAGAAGTATCAGCATCAGGAAAGAGACGAGTATATTAAGAGAAGATTTGAAAGAACTTATTTGGCGAGGTGATCCAACCACCTGATTCTCTGCACCTGATAAGGTGATAGGGCAGCAATAGGTCTTTCATCACTCCTACGTTGCAAGCCAGTGGAAAGATCTGACCTTTTATATAGCCCTATAAGGATACTCGCTCCCGGGCTCGGTTTGGATACGATGAAGCGTGTAATTGTTATCTATTAACTGGTATACCGCCTGCTTGTTTTATAACCTTTGTGTAATAGACTGTGTGGCTATGAAAGCACGAGAATAAACAACCAAGGGAAACAGAGAAAAATAGTGTAGAAACACAGGTGTAGAATTAGACGCTCAGGAGGCTAAGAGTAATAGAGGCCTCCTCGAGGATAAGTACAAGGGCGGCTGCCAAGGCGCTATCCTAATGAGGATAGCGGGATCACGTAATGAGATTATATAATTAGTATCTATAGTACTTTGTAATACCCTTTTTACTTTTAGAAGCTGCATGTTACTGCGTTCTACCTAAAGTTCAAATAGAGACCAAGAATTGCTAATATAATTAGCCAAAGCTAAACGAGTATAACGTATTCCACCACCGAGCCGGACACACCACCGAGCCGGACACTTTTTCTTGGCACGACCA